>ML789666.1:245049-288725 GCA_009831015.1 Picea engelmannii
GTTAGGGGGAGATTTGTATTGTTTGATTATCTAATGCCTCCTAAAATTACTACAATAGCTCAGGGGGAGCATGTCTCTTCTTTGACATTGATGTCAAAGGGGGAGAAAAGAATTTGGGTGCCTTAGTTTCCATCAATGCCAAAGGGGGAGATTGTTGGCAAATTCTTAACAGGTAGTGTATGCTTGTCATTGATGGAAAGTACAACAGTGAAGATGGCAGGATCGGAATGTGAATTGATGGACAAACAGGAACAACGCAGGCTCAGGAGGAAATAGCGCAGAGTCGAAATTCTTCCAAGTAAGAAGGATGTGTAATCTTGGAGGAGAAGCGTCGCTGATCGTTGGATCCCATCCAAAATTATGAAAGCATGAGGGCCGTCATATCTGAATAAAAACAAGAAGAGCGCACGCTGAAGAGGAGGATAGATCTCAGGCGTTAGATCTGAGCGCAGGATCCGACCACTGTTGGATCGGGGAAAACCTGCACGGTGTTTAAACTGCAAGGAGAAGCGGGTGTAATCACAATATGCAAATTCGCGATTGAATCTGGACCGTCAGATCAAGAAATAACCTGTACCGTTGATCACATCCTGTATCGGAGTTTCATGAATCACGATTTCAAAAGGAAAAGAAACAAATGCAACAAGAACCCCGATTTCTCAATATGCGATATCGCGATTCAATCCCAGCCATTGAATTGAGAGTGAATCTAGACCGTTGATCATAGCTCGTGTCGGAGTTTCGTGAATCACGATATCAAGGAGACAAGAACACAATGCAACAAAAATTCCAAAATCGCGATATGCGATATCGCGCTTCAATCGTAGCCGTCAAGTCAAGCTCAGATCTGGACCGTTGATCTTATACCATATCGGAGTTTCGCGAATCGGGATATGGTAAGGCATGCAACATGAATGTTGAAAACGCGATATGCGATATCACGACGTATTTGTAACCGTCAGATCAAGAAGTGATCTAGACTGTTGATCTGACTTCTTCACGGGGTTTCGTGGATCGAGATTTTGAAGTGACAAGAACATTCACCACAGGAATGCCGATTTCGCGATATGCGAAATTGCGATGCAATCGCAGTCGTAGAATCAAGCTCTGATCAGGACCATTGATCCCACGCCATTACGAGGTATCGGGGATCGCGACTTGGAAATTCGAGATGCCACATCTCCAGATCCACGAAACGCGAATTCGTGACAAACACTTTTTGCATAGGCTCTTGGTTACGACCATAGTCACATTGGGGAAGGAGCTAGTGTAGCAAGATTAACAAAGTACATCCAATGGTGCAAATAAACCTAAAGGAGATCAGAGGGCTACTGTAGCACGATATAATATAACTGCCAGAAACCACTGATGGTTCCAGCTAGAGGACTTGAAGACACATGGGATGATTGACAGAGAAGGTAAAGAGCCACTGGGAATCTTCAAGAGGAATGAAGATGTTCGTGATGGTGATGGACAACTGGATGGGCATTGAGGCCCGTAGCTGAAATAGAGAAGGTGAGCTCGACTATCACAGAGAAGATGAAGAGTCTCAACTGCCAGAGAGGCTGAGGAATCTCAGCATAACACCCAGTGATGTTGAACGCGTGGGAAAACAACCAGAGAAGCTGAAGAGTCACGATGATGATCACGCATAACACTTGAGATGTGGAGGAGATGAGCGCGGGATGAGAATGCAGAGGAATGATGAATATTGCATGCACAAGATGCACATAAGCTACATATACACAGGACAAAGAAGAGAAGGGGTTGCTGTTGCTATAGGAGTTTGCTGTGATTGTTGTTGGTGAAGGTGATTCATGTGTGAAGAAGGAGGAGAGTGCAGAAGTTGAACAACACAGAAGTGGAAATGTGCAGTGGATGGACATGGCACACAGAGCATAAATAGAAGAAGAACAGACAGAGCAAATGATGTGAGCAGAAAGGCAATGAGACAGACAGAACAACGAAATGCAGCAGAACAGTGATAAGTCTGGTAAGCCACTATTGAACATCATATCACTGTAATAAATTTCAGTAGCAAAGATTTATATTTCAGGGTGGTTGGGAGGAGCTAGGGAGGACTGGTGTCCTCAAAGGTTCAGGTGGGTGCTTGAACACAGGGAGTTGGTGATTCCTTCTAGTAGGTGCTAGAGAAACCAGGGAGTTGGTGCTTCCTTCTAGTTGGTGCTAGAGAAACCAGGGAGTTGGTACTTCCTTCTAGTGGGTGCTAGAGAAAACAGAGAGTTGGTGCTCTCAGCAAGTTGCAGCTTGCAAAACTGAGGTTGTAGCCTCATTATGAGTTGGTGCTCATATGTATGATATTGTAAAGATTGTAACCATTACTTATCATATAAAGAAAAAGAGGTTTTTACCCTGCATGGGTTTCCTCAGAAAATATCTGTCTCTGTGTTTCTAACATATGTGAATGATGCTGAAAGTACCATTGTTTATTTCCATACATTATTGTGATCATCATTTAGTGTCTCTATAAAGAGTTTAAAAGAACCATAAATGTTTAAGCACAGACACAACTGATTCACCCCCCGTCTCAGTTGTCTAACAGACTCATCATTCGCTAACAGAACTATGAAATTTGAATTTATCAAAATATGCGTATAGACATTAAAGGGTTCCAGAATCTCTGTTTTCCCTTTCTGAGCTAATCGGGCTTTCACTCCTCTAGCATTTCATTTTCAATGAAAGATTTGGTTCATTTTATTCATTATTTCCAGAATTTAAAATATAACAAGTTAGACTTGATCGTCCTCCATTATATCCTTACTATCTATTGATATACATACTCTAGACTTTAGAAGTGAGTCTTGCAAGTCGCGTGGTTATCTCTCTCTCTCTCTATATATATATGTGTGTTTGTATACATAGTTGGATCCTATTATATACAATCAATTACAACAGTAGTTTTAAATGTGATAGGATAAACATCCAAAATCCAGAGATAACCCACAAAGATGTATATATGCAATATAGGTATGTATTGTTCGTAAATCTCAGGTTTATTGCAGAATAATGTTTACTACAGAGATATTCACTTGTAAAACAGAATAATCAGATGTATATGATGCGCCGAACTGGTGGTAGTTTCTAACATAAAATAACTAAGTAGAAATCTATTAATACAGTTACATTTCCTGGTATATTTCCACCATTCAATTTTCATTCCAGTCAGATTACTAAGCATGATTTTTACTCAATAGCTACAGTTAATGTGTGAGAGTTTATCCTACTTTTCACTACATTCCTTCAGAATTTAGTAAACAAAATACCTCATTCATATTTAAACAGATGAAAACTTATCAGACAATAATTCACAATGACATTTAAACATAGGAGGAGAAGATAGACATATCTGAACAAATTTCCGAACAACAAATGGAACAACCAAGTTCCTCCCAATTTTAGAACAGAACAACCAATTCACTTGTCCCGTTCACCCCCTATCCTGACCATGAATCCATGAGGGCGAACTCAAAACTCCTCCTCAACAATAGTCCTTCATTTTTTCAGTAGTTTCTACTTGCCTCACACTCAGCAAAAGTGTTCATAACAACAAGAGATAATTTCTTCCCCCCAGCATACTAGGCAACGTCCTACCTCCTCCCATATGCTATATATGCTAAAGAATTTGTGCCTAGGTCTTTTCCCCCTTTGGGATTTTTCGCAACTTTCCAAATCACTGATTTATAGGGATGCCAATGGCCAAATTCCAGGTTTTCCACTTGTAATAATCATCCTTGAGGTAGTTCCAACATGTTCCCCACTCATGGAGTCATGGTCAACGGATTTTAACCTGGTTGTTCCATGTGTCCATCAACAATAAATATAAAATATTTTGTTTCATACAAGTGTCATAGTCATGTAGTTAGTTGGGTCAAATCAGATCTATTCCCAACAGTCATAATCATTAATTACAATTAACTAAATTTGAAATTCGAAATCGCCATAAATGGAAAAAAATTTCCAATTTCAAATTTACCAAAAACTGAAATAATTTCCTAAGAAATTTCAGACTTAAAAATAATTTATTTTTTTGGGATGTTACACTTCACAACCATCAGATCTGGAGAAAGGTGCATGAGGATTAACCCTAAGTACTTTGTACTTCATGACTTCGACAAAGTTTATGTGTGATAGAGTAGAAAGGGTCGAAACCCGAAGTTTCGAAGTCCCGAAGAGGATCTACATCGTAGATCCATGGGGAAAGTGTTTACCATTGGATTTGACCAATGATGGATCAAAACCGTAGGTTTAAGACAAGAGTGAAAGGTAAGAAATTTCGGGAGCTCAACATTCGGGAGAAACAGAGTATGCTAAGGTGAAATCTCCCGAAGACTGAAGTCCCAAAGTGATGTGGCTTGCTGACATCACTTCTGACTTGGCATTGGAATAGTGGCTTCCACGTGTCACTTAGATTCGTGACTTACACATACCTGAAATTGCATTTTCATCTTGACACTCGACATCATCTGATTATGCCACATGTCCTTGCTGACGTGGTATACTGACGTAGATCTTTTGTCATGACACATATTCTCCTCCTGGATCTAACGACTGTGATCAATTCTAGACAATGGTATAGATTCTTTTCAGCCTTCAGGAATTTGGGTTATCCATTTCCATTTCTCAATTTTTTTTCCAAAGTGAGATCCCCTGAATAAAACTCTCTCATCTACCAGTCCCTTTCCTTTAACTAAATCCTCCCCGGGATTGGGGTGTGACTTAACGCCTAAGGGGAGGCCATGTGGTGCTGTGGGATTTGTCATTTTATAAACACGTGATTTTGGGGCCATCAAAGGCGATTTGGATCCACACCGCTTTTGAGTCCGATTTTCACCACCTTTTGCCACATAGCTCTTCCGCTTTACTATGGTTTCAATTGCGGGACCGCTCAAGAATTTTATCATTTGAGCATGTTGCGTCTCTGCAATGAAGTGTGGCCATCAATCTTGTCGCAATCCATGATTTGGGAAAGCCATGATTTTGTTTCCACGTGCCGCTCTCAGATGGACTCTTCTCCCTATGACAAAGATCAATGGTTCTTGTTGATTTGATATCAATAGTCTACAACTACTTCGGGAGTTCAGGATTCAGGCCTTTTCGATGCATAGCTCTTACAATCGTCCGGAACGTTGTATTCCCGGAGTGTGATATTTTCCAACACGTGTCCTCATCCTTCAATGGCTCAGATTTACTTCGGGATGCTTGGCTAATCGTTAATCCTTGCACGACTTTGAATTTTCGAATGCACGAGAGATGCTAATATGAATTGTATACGAGATCTCCGTCGTTGAAACATGACCTGTCTGCTAGCCTGTATTTTCAGCCCAAAATGGACTGCTTTTGAATGTTGCGCTTGGACGCTTCCTATGCAGACCACAGACTTGGACGACCTGTTGACCTTGACAACTTTATGTGATAACAATATATATAATGGATTATCTCTATGTCACAAACAATGTTGGAGATTCAAGGGACTTTAATTCCCTCTAACCATTTTTTTTTTATTTGGGAAATTTGGGGTACATTACATATAGTATCAGAGATGAAGGTTACAACACTTGGACCTCAGGGCAAGACCAATTTTTTTTTAATTATTTTATTTCGGTTGAAGAAATACTAACAAGTATGTTTACTGTTACAAATAGAAAAATTGTTGTTCTGTTGTGACAATGTCAACACAGAATGAAGAAGAAATCAAACCTAAATAGAATCATAATCAATGAATTCCTAAAGAACCAGGGCATAACAGTGAAGGAAGTTCAACCACCCAGGTTTTGGAAACAATGAAGAACCTCATCGTGGAATTACAAGTGTTTAAAGCAGATAATGAAAAGCTGAAAAAGGCATAGGAAGACCAGTTAGAAATAAATGAAATGTTTCTACGTAGTATAGTAACCAAGAGGAGCCCAAAGAACAATGACAAAGAGAAAGAAGTTGACATAAGCTCCTCTAAAAACTCTGGTCATGAAACAAAAAATGAGGATAGTTATTTTGAAGACACCCCCATGACAAGAAACAAAACAACTACAGGAAGAAAAAGAAAACAAGTAGATCACCTGGAAGGTGAATTCAAGAAAATAAAATTGCCCACCTTTGAAGGAGAATCAAGGACGGGTGAAGATGAAGCATGGCTACTAGATATAAAGAAATACTTCCAGATTTACAATTACTCTAGTAATATGAAAGTCAGAATGGCCATTTACAACTTGAAGGGAAAATCAAGTATCTCGTGGCAAGACCTGAAATTGGCTAAGGGATTGAAAGAGAAACAAATGGAATGGTCGTATTTTAAGAAATATTTCAAGAAACAATATTTGTCAGAAATATATTATGAAAGAAAGACTAAGGAATTCTATGAGCTAAGACTCGGACAAATGACCATGGGCGATCTAATAAATAAATTTCTAGAACTATTGAGATTTGTACCATAAATCAAGGAAGACAAAGTAAAGATACAACGATTCTTAAGTTTTCTACCACAGTCGTACAAAGACATAATTGAATTTGACAATCCCAAGTCTTTAAATGAAGTGTTTAGAAAGGCTCATATGTGCTATGATCAGTACAAATAGAGGTCTGAAATTCCCAAGGCATGGAAGGACAAGAAACAAGACATAATGGATCAACGAAAGAAAGGGTTCCAACCAGCCCCTTTCCGTAATATGGAAAAAAGCTTCCAAAAGAAGGACTATGATTCAGACACCCAGAGTGCTCAAGGGGGAGGTAGGCCAGTTAACCCGGGAGTCAAGAAAGTTGGGGACAACCTCAAAGAACCATTGAAATGTTGGGAGTGTGGAGAACCTCACTTGAGGAGAAATTGTCCACGCTTAATTTCCACGTCAAGAACTTCAGTCCATAACCTGCAAGAAGCTTCGACAGTAGAAGATATGGGCATAAGCATGCACCAAATTAATGTAGTGGTGGATGAAAGGCAAGCTGATCATCAATTGACTATCGTGGAGGTTGAAGGTAAAATTCATGATAAACACATTTCCATATTAATTGACCCAGGAGCTAGTATGGGTTATGTCACTCCTCGTTTAGTTGAATTAAACAAGCTCAAGAAAGTAAAGAATGCTAAGTCTTGGTTAGTATAGTTAGCAACAAGTACCAAGAGAAAGGTAACATATTTTATTCTTGAATGTGAACTTAGCATAGACGGTCAAAGTACAAAGTTAGATCTGAACATTTTACCTTTGGGATCTTATGATTTAATCATTGGAATGGACTGGTTAGAGAAACATAAAGTAATATTAAATTGTTATGAAAAGTAACTTATTTACAGAGATGAAAACAACACAATTAGGGTGATACAAGGGATCAGGAACTCAGTTTCGGTTAGGCATATATCAACGATGGAGTTTAAGAAATGTATGAACAAAGGTTGTCAAGTTTATGCTATTAAGGTAACTAATCTGTTAGAAAAGGAAAACAAACCCGGTCTAGAGGACTTTGCAGTCCTACATGGGTTTAGAGATGTATTTGTGGACAAAATAACAGAACTACCTCCAAGAAGAGAGATAGATTTCTCTATCGATCTACTACTTGGATTTTCCCCGATATCTAAGGCACCTTATAGAATGAGTCTACCTGAATTAACGAAACTGAAAATTCAGCTGCAAGAACTGTTAGATAAAGAATATATCATACCAAGCATCTCACCTTGGGGAGCACCGGTTCTCTTCGTTAAAAAGAAAGATGGGACCTTGAGACTGTGCATTGACTATCGACAACTAAATAAGATGACGATCAAGAATAAGTATCCTTTACCCAGGATTAACGACCTGTTTGACCAAGTTGGAGGAGAAAGGATCTTATCTAAGTTAGATTTAAGGTCTGGTTATCACCAAGTCATAATAAAAGACGAAGATATAAATAAAACAACATTTAGAACACGTTACAGACACTATGAGTTTGTTGTAATTCCGTTTGGTCTTACTAATGCACCAACAACCTTTATGTGTTTGATGAATAGTATATTCAGTCAATAACTAGATAAATTTGTGTTGGTGTTTATTGATGATTTTAGTTTACTCGAAAATAGAAGAAGAACATGAAGAACATATGAAAATAGTCATTCAGACCTTAAGGAAATAGAAGTTGTATGAAAAGTTTGATAAGTGCGACTTCTACCAAAGAAATATATAATACCTAGGACACGTGATATCCGAAGAGGGTATTGCAGTTGATCCATAAAAGATAAAAACCATTATGGAATGACCTATTCCTAAGGATGTAGAAGACATTAGATCATTCTTGGGAATTACCAATTATTACTGAAGATTTATCGAAGGATTTTCTAAGATCGCGCATTCAATTACATCCCTACAGAAAAAGGGAATAATATTTACTTGGTCACAAAAGTTTCAGGACATCTTTGATAAATTAAAAGAATTGTTGACTACAACACCTATCCTAAGGGTAGTAGATCCCGATAAATACTTTACCGTTTGGGTGGATGCAAGCAAAGAAGGCTTGGGAGGAGTCCTAACACAAGATGGAAATGTCATTTGTTATGAATGACGTAAACTGAAAGAACATGAATGAAATTATGTTACACATGATTTGGAGTTGGCATCCGTAATTCATGCTCTGAAATTGTTGCGACATTATTTAATGGGGAGAAGGTTTCTGCTACTAATCGATAACAATAGTGTAAAGTTTTTATTCAGTCAACTAGATCTCAACGTAAGGAAAGCGAGATGGCTAGCCTTTTTAAGTGAATTTGATTTCGAGGTAAGACACATCAAAGGTAAAGAAAACAAAGTTGCATATGCTCTAAGTCAGAGGACTAATGGACTTTATGAGATAAGAATTAGAAAAACAGAAAACTACATCGAACAAAGAATAAAATCTGCAAGCTGTAATGACGAAAAGTACATCAAAACAACAACATAATTACAAGAAAATGCAAAAAAAATGAACAAGACAGATATGATTTTAGACAAAAATGCACTGCTAAGGTTCAAAAACAGGATGTATGTACCTAATTCTACTGATTTAAAATCAACAATTCTTGACGAATTTCACAAAAGGTCGTATTCTGGTCATTCAAGATACCAAAAAATGATAACAACCTTAAGAAAATTGTTTTATTGGCCTAACATGAAGAGTGATGTAACACCCTGTTTCCCCTAGTCTGTAAAAATAACTATATTGGCCAAGAACTATGGAAAAATCAAATATGTGAATGTTTGATTTGACGAACCTTTGTATAAAAGGTCGATGAATGAAAATTATGTTATGATTATGTGTTGCATGACTGCTTGGAGGGGGATGTGGTAAAAGAGACCATGATGGCTAATGAGAGGTGGTGGAAGGGACCTGGAATGGTTGCGTTAACTTCCACCGAGCCAGTACCGTACTAGTTTTTACTTTCTCAAAGACCAAAGCAACTCTTTGACCCTGGAATGGATTTCCCGTCAGATTGGTAGGTGGGGAGGCTCCTCAAGATTTAATGAGGGGATGGGGGTGAACCGCCCATCCGTAACAGCTCCTAGACCTGACCACGAACGGGGAAATTCGTGCCACACACAATCTTGCAGAAAAAAGGCAAGAAAGGAAGTGTGGTAAGGGAGAGGAGAGCACACGTGCGACAGGGATCGCGGAAGAGAACCGAGAGAAACTCGGGAAATACAGGGAGTTCTGAACATAGGAGAAGGAGAGTAACCTTCGTCCTTGACTTCCGTTGAGATGGAAGTAGGAGACTGAACCTCAAGCATCGTGGTCTAGCTCGGGGGTGGCTAGTGGTAAATCCGTTTGTAGTCACTGAGCTTACAGTTGGGTGGAAACGAGCACCCCTCTCGGCAATTGCATCATGCCTGGTGTTTCTGATAAGTGTTATGTCATGTATTTTGAATTGAATATCATGAACACATGCTCATGCTTATATGCTCATAAATGGTTTATGTATAGAAGAGTTTTCCTTGTGTTTTGATTGGAAATAATGGATGCATGCTTATCCTTATATGACCATAAATCGGTTTATGTATAGAATGAATAAGTTCAGAATACGAGTTCGTTCACTTGAGATCTGTCCCATTTACTTGACTCACGCTATGCCCTGGTTTGATTTCCCAAAGGCATCTCCTCCCGGGAAGTTCCCTCGCATTCTAGAGATGGAGTGAGTTCCTTGAAAAGACTACCATTTTAGTAAACCCACAAGTTTACCTTACCCCTGACACAGAGTTCATAGCTCGGCGAATTAGGAAGGATTTTCAGTCAGGTCACCAAGCCTAGGGATAATTACCCAAGAACCTGTTGAAGGATCATGTGATCTCAGTCTGGAAACCTTGTACAAGAGAGAGTAGTTCTCTCAGGTTTTCAGCATTTCGGCGTTTCGACACCCAGGAAACCAAAGGGTAGGACCCCTCAATTTCGCAAGTCACAAAATCCTGGTACCTGAAACCCCAACATGCTCTGTGGATGAGCCAGTTTAGTGTGAATAGGTTTCGGCGTTTTGGCACCCGAGAAACCAAAGGGTAAGACCCCTCGTTTTCGCAAGTCGTGAAATCCCGGTACCCGAAACCACGATGCGCTCTGTGGATGAGACGGTTTAGCATGAATAGGTTTCGGCGTTTCGACACTCAGGAAACCAAAGGGTAAGACCCCTCGATTTCGCAAGTCATGAAATCCCAATACTCGAAACCCTGACGAGCTCTGTGGATGAGCTAGTTTAGCGTGAATAGGTTTCGGCGTTTCGGCACCCAGGAAACCAAAGGGTAAGACCCCTAGTTTTCGCAAGTCATGAAATCCCGGTACCTGAAACCTCAACGCACTCTATGGATGAGCCGGTTTAGCGTGAATAGGTTTCGACGTTTTTGCACCCGGGAAACCAAAGGGTAAGAGCCCTCGTTTTCGCAAGTCACGAAATCTCGGTACCCGAAACCCCGACGCACTCTGTGGATGAGACGGTTTAACATGAATAGGTTTCGACATTTTGGAACCCGGGAAACCAAAGGGTAAGACCCCTCGTCTCCGCCAGTCGCAAAGTCCCGGTACGCGAAACCCCGACGCGCTATGTGGATGAGCCCTAGGACACCGGACAGGTTCTTGTGGTAGGAAGGAGGAGTCCCAAAAGAACCTGGACCTCCCATTTGTAGGGACGCGTGGCGAAGATCTAAATCCATCGGGGTTCTGGAGATCGGGGAAATAGGAATGAAGACCCCACCAAAATCCCAAAAGGTAGAATACCGGGATTTAATCCAGGCCATTGATCAAGTCGATGATCTGGATCGTAGATCTGGATGATACCGGGCTTTTGAGTTCCTGGGATTCGAAAGGGAAAGGAGGAACGCTTGCATCGTGATTCCCTGAATCGTGAAAACCCGAATGCATTTAGAGGATTATCACCAGGTCATAGGATCGGTCGTATGACAAGTGACCCAAGGGAGGAGCTAAGGATCTGTTAGACCCTTAAGGGTTTTGACATTTTGAAAGACAGAGAACAGGAGAACGCTTGCATCGCGATTCCCCGAATCACGAAAGCTGGAAGCGCCTTTTTGGTAAGGCCTATGGTCATAGCCAATGATCACATGGGGGAGGATAAAAGAAGGGAGGGTCTACGCTAGGCCCCATAGAAATTCAGGGATTCTGTTCCTCGAAGAAAAGACAAAAAGAAAAAGAAAATCTTAGTTGTCGTAGTGGGTGTGTGACAAATTGGTATCAGATCATGGTTACAACACTTGGCCTGCTTGGGGTCATGGACGAGTTGCGCAGAAAATCCATTTGAAGTACTCTCAAAAGGAGTAACTCTCTATCCTAACCCCCTTTATCAAAAGCGGAAGTTAAGAATGAAAATTCCTATTGTATGTATGCATTTGAAAAATATGAATTATGTGATGATTGTGAATGAATATAATGTTGACTAACAACAAGTGTTTTTCTTGCACAACAAGTAGACGATCAACCGCGGGAAACTACAGACACATAGAATGGTGACGCACCACGAAGTGGGGGATGGCTCCCACAATAGAGACGAAGATTCTGACGAAAGGAGAGCGGTGGAGACCCCTCCAGATCTTGCTGAGACTATGAGGAGCCTCATGGTCGAACTACAGAGATGCAAGGCTGACAACGAGAGTTTGATAAAAGAGAAAGAGAAACAAACGGAGATTAATGCAGTCTTGTTGCAAATCTTATCTGACATACAAAGACAATTGTAGCATGGACCTGACACCAGTCACGCGGACCGACGACAGACAAAGAAAAGTCGAAGTCCACCTCAGATACAGAAACATGGTCTTTTAAGTGGCCACACTGGGAAGAGCACCTCAAGAAAGGTCCACCCCAGAGATAAGGGACAAGTGTCGGACGATCCCTCTGGAACGAAAACTAGCGACTTGGAGGGATCTTCTAGTAGCAGAACTAGTTCTTATTCCCGAAGAAAACAAAAGAAGCAAAATCATTCCAAAAATCATAATCTCGAAGAATTCAAGAAGGCCAAATCACCCTCTTTCGATGGTGACATAAAGAAGGGAGAGGAAGCGGAGGCCTGTCTACTTGGACTAAAGAAGTATTTCAGAGTCCATGACTTCTCAGAAAACTTGAAGGCCCGAGTAACCACTTTCAACTTGAATGGGAAGGCTTCCATTTGGTGGGAAAACCTTAAGAACGTAAAAGGGATTCAAAAAGAAGACCTATCTTGGGAATGGTTTGAGAAATACTTCAGGAAGAAGTATCTGTCGGAAAATTATTTCGACGAAAAGACTAAATAATTCTATAAACTCAAGCTGGGGAAACTCACCATAGAGGAATATGTCAGCAGATTCCTCGAGTTGCTGAGGTACGTACCCTATATAAAAGAATAAATGGAAAAGGTGCAACGATTCATCAGTGGACTACCTAAGGACTATCGGAACAAGATTGAGTTTGACGAGCCAAAGACCCTAGAAGATACTATTCGAAAGGCAAGATATTGTTATGAATAGCTTGGGCATCGGACAGAACCTCGTGAAGGCTGGAGGCAGAAGAATAGTCCGGGATTCTAGAAAAAGGGGTTTAAATCCCCAAGATTTAAAAACTATAAAAAGGACTCAAGGATGAGCTTCCCAACCCGAAGTGTACACCAACAGAATTTCCCCTCCCATAGCGGAAATACACCTTTTGGATCTACCCCATGAAACATTGATAACCCGAAGAAAGAACCCTTGAAATGTTGGGGTTGTGGAGAAGAACATATACTCAGGGATTGCCCGCACCGACAACAGAACAGTTGGAGAATTTATAATGTTCAAGAAGCTACCACCGTCAATGACGTGGCCAGGAGCATGCCGCAAATTTACTCAGCCTTGGATAATAAACAAGTTGACCACCAAGCTTCAGTGGTGGAGATGGAAGGTATGATCACCAACCATCTAGTGTCTATTCTAATTGACCCTGGTTCAAATTTGAGTTATATAGCCCCTAAGGTTGTTGATAAGTGTAAATTACAACCACATAAACACGCCAAGCCATGGTTGGTACAGTTAGCCACCGACACCAAAAGAAAAGTAATGGAGGTCATACCATCTTGCCAATTCACTATGGGTGAATTCCCCACCCAAGCAACCCTTAACGTATTACCCCTAGGATCATATGACCTATTGATTGGTATGGACTAGCTAGCCACATATAAATCTAGACTAGACTGTTACCATAAAACCTTAGAATGTGTAAGTGAAGAAGGAAGAAGGATAACCCTTCAAGGGATCCAAAAACTTGTCTCGGTGAGACGAATATCAACTCTTCAAATGAGAAAGTATTGCAGAAAGGGATGTCCACTATATGCGATACAGGTGTTGGAATCAGTTAAAGATGACAAACCAAGCCTTAAAGACCACCCCATGCTAAGAGAATATAAAGATGTATTTCTGGAAGAGGTACCGGGTCTACCTCCGAGAAGGGACATTGACTTCTTGATAGAACTTGCACCAGGAGCGGTGCCAGTGTCTAGGACACCCTACAGGATGAGCACACCCGAGCTAGTTGAGCTTAAACTACAACTAAAAGAAATGATGGACAAAGGCTATATCCGACCCAGCATGTCTCCATGGGGAGCACCAGTCCTGTTTGTGAAAAAGAAAGATGGTACCCTCCGACTGTGCATAGATTATAGACAACTCAATAAGGTAACCATAAAGAACAAGTACCCCTTACCCAGGATCAATGACCTGTTCGTTCAATTGGGAGGTGCTTCCATCTTCTCAAAGATTGACTTGAGATCTGGATACCATCAATTCTGAATCAAGGGTGAAGACATCCACAAAACTGCCTTCAGGACGAGATATGGTCACTATGAGTTTGTGGTAGTACCATTTGGATTGATCAATGCCCCTGCCACTTTTATGTGCTTGATGAACAATGTGCTCAGCAAATTCCTAGACAAATTTGTACTGGTTTTTATTGATGATACATTAATTTACTCCAAGAATAGACAAGAACATGAGGAACATCTTAGACTTGTGCTTCAAGTTCTAAGAGAACATCAGCTCTATGCCAAATTTAACAAGTGCGACTTTTTCCAGAAGCAAATACATTACTTGGGCCATGTCATATCTGAAGAGGGAGTAGCAGTAGACCCTGACAAGATCAAGTCTATCATGGAATGGCCTACCCCAAAGGATGTTTCAGATATCAGATCCTTTATGGGCTTCGCAGGATACTATAAGAGATTTATAAAAGGATTCTCCAAGATTGGTTGTCCAATCACTGCCCTCCAGAAGAAGGGAGTTAAATTCCTTTGGACCCCAAAATGCGAAGAAAGGTTTCAGTCCCTAAAACATCTACTGACCCACGCACCCGTGTTGAAGATCACTGATCCTGAAGCTGACTTCCTTGTGTGCACAGATGCCTGCAGGGAAGGGCTCAGAGGAGTCATTATGCAAGGAGGAAGTGTAGTCTGCTATGAATCCAAAAAATTGAATGAGCACGAAGTCAACTATGTGACCCATGATCTAGAGTTGGCCGCCATAGTGCATGCCTTAAAAATGTGGAGGCATTACCTCCTGGGAAGGAAATTTGTACTTATGACAGACCACAGTGGATTGCGATATCTATTTGACCAACCAAAGCTCAATGCCAAACAAGCTAGGTGGATGGCCCTCCTTAGTGAATTTGATTTTGAAATCAAACATGTTAAAGGAAAGGAAAATAAGGTGGTCGATGCCCTTAGCAGAAGTACGAAAACAATTCACCTGATAGCGGTGAGCACCTGCGAGACGAATGTCAAAGAAAGAGTCAGGAATGCACAAGAAATAGACACATTCTTCCAGACCGTGACCTCGTACCTGGAGAAAGAACCCACAAGGATAAAGTATGAAGGCTACCAGATGATAGATGGAGGTCTGCTAACTTACAAAAACAAATTGTATATTCTAGATTGTGACGACTTAAAGAGGTTCATAATGGATGAACTCCATAAAAGACCATATACTGGTCACCCGAGATATCAGAAGATGATCACGACCACTAGGAAACAATTCTATTGGCCTGGGTTAAAGAAATACATAGTGAACTATTTAGCTAAGTGCCTAGAATGCCAACAGGTTAAAGCAGAACACCGACACCCAACAGGATTATTACAACCTCTACCAATCCTAGAATGGAAATGGGAAACCATTTCCATGGATTTCATCACCGGATTACCAACATCGACCAAACAAAATGATGCCATCATGGTAGTGGTGGATAAATTGAGCAAGTCTGCCCATTTTATCCCCATCAAATTGACTTGCAAGGCAATAGATATCATCAACATATTCATGAAGGAGATATTCAGACTACATGGTATGCCTAAAGGGATCGTGTCTGACAGAGACAAGAAATTTATTTCCAACTTTTGGAAATTCTTGATGGTTGGTATGGAGACCAAATTACTATTTAGCACAACCTATCATCCTCAAACCAATGGACAGACGGAAAGAGTGAACCAAATATTGGAAGACATGCTAAGAATGCATGTAATGCATCAACCCAAAAAGTGGGAAGATTACCTGCCACTGGTGGAATTCGCCTACAACAATGGCTACCAAGAATCCCTGAAGATGAGTCCTTTCGAAGTCCTCTATGGTAGACCGTGTAACACTCCAGTCAGTTGGAGTAATCCCGTGAAAAAAATTACTATTGGACCCGACATGTTGAAAGAAATGGAACAAAAAGTTACTCAGATAAAACAAAATCTAAAGGTCGCTCAGAACAGATAAAAAAGTTACACCGACCGAAAGAGAATTAAAAGAGAATTCAAGACGGGAGACCACGTATATCTCAGAGTTAGGCCCAGGAAGAGTTCCCTGAGGATGGGAGCTTGTGCCAAGTTGGCACCTTGGTATTGTGGACCCTTTGAAGTTCTATATAGAGTGGGACCTATGGCCTATAGGATGGCACTTCCTCCCACCGTAAAAGCACATAATGTTTTCCATGTTTCATTATTGAAGAAATATGTACACGATTCTAATCATATAATTGACTGGTTTGTGATCCAGGTGGAACCGGAGGGAGAATTCCTGCCAGAACCTCAATGCATACTGGACAAAAAGGAAACCCCACTTAGGAACCGAACCATTGCACAGGTCAAGGTGTAGTGGAAACATTTTGGCCCAGATGAGGCTACATGGGAAATGGAAGATGCCATGAAACAAGCATATCCGATTTTGTTTACTTATGTACATACACGTCATATTGATAGATAGAACATCGAGGACTATGTTCCTTTAAGGGGGAGGGAATTGTAACACCCTATTTCCCCCAGTCTGTAAAAATAATTATATTGGCCAAGAACTATGGCAAACTCAAAGATGTGAATGTTTGATTTGACAGACCTTTGTATAAAAGGTCGTTGAATGTAAATTATGTTATGATTATGTGTTGCATGACTGCTGGGAGGGGGATGTGCTAAAAGAGACCACAATGGCTAATGAGAGGTAGTGGAAGGGACCTGGAATGGTTGCATTAACTTCCACCGAGCCAGTACCGTACTGGTTTTTACTTGCTCAAAGACCAAAGAAACTCTCTAACCCTGGAATGGATTTCCCATCAGATTGGTAGGTGGGAAGGATCATCAAGAGTTAATGAGGGGATGGAGGTGAACCGCCCATCTGTAACAGCTCCCAGACCTGACCACGGATGGGGAAATTCACGCCACACGCAATCTTGCAGAAAAAAGGCAAGAGAGGAAGTGTGGTAAAGGAGAGGAGAGAACACGTGCGACAGGGATCGCGGAAGAGAACCAGGAGAAACTTGGGAAATACAAGGAATTCTAAATAGAGGAGAAGGAGAGTAACCTTCGTCCTTGAATTCTGTTGAGCTTTAAGTAGGAGACTGAATCTCAAGCATCGTGGTCTAGCTCGGGGGTGGCTAGCGGTAAATCCATTTGGAGTCACTGAGCCTACGATTGGGTGGAAACAAGCACCCCTCTCAACAGTTGCATCACGCCTGGTGTTTCTGATAAGTGTTATGTCCTGTATTATGAATTGAATATCATGAACGCATGCTCATGCTTATACGCTCATAAATGGTTTCTATACAGAAGAGTTTGCCTTGTGTTTTGATTGGAAATAATGGATGCATGCTTATCCTTATATGACCATAATCGGTTTATGTATAGAATGAATAAGTTCATAATACGAGTCCGTTCACTTGAGATCTGTCCCATTTACTTGACTCACGCTATGCCCTGGTTTGATTTCCCGAAGGCACCTCCTCTCAGGAAGTTCCCTCGCATTCTAGAGTTGGAGAGAGTTCCTTGAAAACACTATCGTTTTAGTAAACCCACGAGTTTACCTTACCCCTGACATAGAGTTCATAGCTTGGCGAATTAGGAAGGCTTTTCAGTCAGGTCACCAAGCCTAGGGATAATTACCCAAGAACCCGTTGAAGGATCATGTGATCTGAGTTTGGAAACCTTGTACAAGAGAGAGTAGTTCTCTCAAGTTTTCAGCGTTTCGTCATTTTTGCACCCGGAAAACCAAAGGGTAGGACCCCTCGATTTCGCAAGTCGCGAAATCCTGGTACCCGAAACCCCGACGCGCTCTGTGGATGAGCCGGTTTAGCGTGAATAGGTTTCGGCGTTTCGGCACCGAGGAAACCAAAGGGTAAGACCCCTCGTTTTTGCAAGTTGCAAAATCCCAGTACCTGAAACCCCGACATGCTCTATGTATGAGCCAGTTTAGCGTGAATAGGTTTTGGTGTTTCGACACCCGGGAAACCAAAGGGTAAGACCCCTCGATTTTGCAAGTCGTGAAATCCCGGTACTTGAAACCCCGATGCACTCTGTGGATGAGTCGGTTTAGCGTGAATAGGTTTCGGCGTTTCGACACCCAGGAAACCAAAGGGTAAGACCCCTCGTTTTCACAAGTCGCGAAATTCCGGTACTCGAAACCCCGACGCGCTCTGTGGATGAACCGGTTTAGCGTGAATAGGTTTCGGTGTTTCGGCACCCGAGAAACCAAAGGGTAAGACCCCTCATTTTCGCAAGTCGTGAAATCTTGGTACCTGAAACCTCGACGCGCTCTGTGGATGAGTCGGTTTAGCGTGAATAGGTTTTGACATTTCAGCACCCGGGAAACCAAAGGGTAAGACCTGACATTTCGTCTCCACCAGTTGCGAAGTCCCGGTACGCGAAACCCCGATGCACTCTGTGGATGATCTCTAGGACACCGGACAGGGTCTTGTGGTAGGAAGGAGGAGTCCCAAAATAACCTGGACCTCCCATTTGTAGGGACGCGTGGCGAAGATCTAAAGTCGTCAGGGTTCTGGAGATCGGGGAAATAGGAATGAAGACCCCGCCAAAATCCCGAAAGGTAGAATGTCGGGATTTAATGCGGGCTGTTGATCAAGTCAACGATATGGACCGTAGATCCGGATGATACCGGGCTTTTGAGTTTCGGGGATTCGAAAGGAAAAGGAGGAACGCTTGCATTGCGATTCCCCGAATCGTGAAACCCTAAAAGCACCAGGTCATAGGATCGGTCGTATGACAAGCGACCCAAGGGAGGAGCTAAGGATCTGTTAGACCCTTTCGGGTTTCGACATTTCGAAAGACAGAGAACAGGGGAATGCCTGCATCGCGATTCCCTGAATCACGAAATCCGGAAGCGCCATTTTGGTAAGGCTTGTGGTCATAGCCAACGATCACATGGGGGAGGATAAAAGAAGGGAGGGTCTGCGCTAGGCCCCATAGAAATTCAGGGATTTTGTTCCTCGAAGAAAAGACAAAAAGAAAAAGAAAATCTTAGTTGACGTAGTGGTTGTGTGACAAGTGAAAAAATTGAATATTTATCTAAATGCTTAGATTGTCAACATGTAAAGGCTAAACATCAACATCCAGCCGATATGCTACAGCCTCTACCTATACCATAATGGAAATGGGAGATTATCTCGTTGGACTTCATCACAGGTTTGCCTAAGACTCAAAAGAAAAATGACTCGATTATGGTAGTGATTGATAAACTTAGCAAATCTGCACATTTTATACCTGTGAAGTCTACTTATAAAGCAATTAATATTGCTGAAAATTTTATGAAAGAAATATTTAGATTGCATGTAATTCCTAAGATGGTGATCTCCGATAGGGATGTCAAATTTACGTCAAAGTTTTGAAAGGAATTGTTTGGAGGATTGGATACTAACCTGAATTTCAACACAAGTTATCATCCACAAACAGATGGGCAAACCGAACGAATGAATCAGATTGTGGAAGACATGTTACAAATGTACATGAGAACGAAACCAACTAAGTGGGAGGAGTACCTACACTTAGTTAAATTCACTTACAACAATGGATATCAGACATTAGCCAAGATGAGTCCCTTCGAAGCATTATACGAAAGGAAATGCACAACCCCAATTAGCTGGGATAATCCAGTTGGAAAGCTTATGATGGGCCTGAAATGCTCCAGGAAATGGAGAAAATGGTAAAAAGGGTACAACAAAATTTAAAGGAGGCTCAAGACCATCAGAAAATTTACGTATATTTAAAAAGGAGACACCAAGAATTTCAAATTGGGGACCATGTATATTTGAAAGTCAAAGCAAGGAGGAGGTCTCTAAAGCTAGGAAATTGTTCAAAGTTGGCGCCCAGGTTTTGTGGCCCCTTCGAGATTTTAACTTGAATTGGACTCGTGGCGTATCAACTAGCACTTCCTGCAAACTAAAAAGTTCATAATGTTTTCCATGTTTCCTTATTAAAAAGGTATATTCATGATCCTACTCACATCATTGATTGGAATATGGTGCAGGTGGAACCATAAGGCGAGTTCCAAGCAGAACCTCTACAAATTTTGGACAGGAAAGAAAAAATACTACGGAACAGAGCCATCGCCCAGGTAAAAGTGCAATGGAATCACTTTATCCCTGAGGAGGCCACTTGGGAATTGGAGGAAGATTTGCAAAAATCTTATCCAACCCTATTCCGAGAGAGGAATGAACACGAAGGACAATGTTGTACTTAAGGGGGAGAGGATGTGATATCCTCAAATTTTAGAATATTAAATTCTAAGTGAACTTTGAAATAAATTTTTGTTTTTGGAAAATTCGGATTTGGAAATTATTTGCCATTTATGGAAAATCTGAATTTGGAATTTTAATTGTTGTAATTAATTATTTGATGAATGTTGGGAAAAGATTTGACTTTCCCAACTGTGCTCTTTTATTTGACACATGTGAAAGACAAACTCTTAATAAATTAAATGCTGGAAGACAAATGGAACAACCAGGTTAAAAATAGCTTACCATGATTCCATGAGTGGGGAACATGTTTGAGTTACCTCAAGGATGATTTTTACAAGTGGAAAATGTGGAATTTGGCCACCAGCAGCCCCTAAAAATTAGGGATTTATAAAGCTATGAAATTCCCAAGGAGGGAAGGAAAGACCTAGGCACAAGGATGCATATAAAAACAACATATGGAGGAGGCAGGACGCTGCTTAGTATGTTGGGGAAATGAAACTATTTTATTTTATGATCATTGTTAGTGTGAGGAAAAGGAATTTATGATTTGTGGATATTTGTTGTTATAAGAACTGTTAGTGTGAGGCAAAGGAATTTCTAATCTATGGATGGTGACTATAGCTAAGGAGGATCATTCAATTTTCCCTTATGGACTCATGGTCAGGCTAGGGGGTGAATAGGGCAAGTGAACTTGGTTGTTCTATTCTATGGTTGGGTGGAACGTGGTTGTTCCATTTGTATTCCAGTATCAGGTTTTAGATATGTATCTTGGCTTGCATTCCTTATCAATGTTATATTTATGATTTTCATTTGTTAGGAATATGATTGCATGTGCATACATAAATGAAATCAATTCTTAAGGGACTGTATGATCATGTTTTCCTATGGCTTATCATAGTTAAATAATATTGGAATTATTGGATGTTTGATATATGACGGTGGTATATATATATATATATATATATATATATATAAAGGAATGGTAGAACTATTGTTATGTTCCTATTTACCATTGGATTATATATATTTTAAAGTGATATTCAAATATGTACATAACAATCACTATAGGGAAATGCAAGGTTTGAAGTTGGGTCGTGGGATTTGTTCGGGAGAAGGAGGATCCTTCACAACCACCAGATATGGAGAAAGGTGCATGAGGATTAACCCTAAGTACTTCGAATTTTGCTACTTTGGTGAAGTTTATGTGTGATAGAGCAAAAAGGGTCGAAAACGGAAGTTTCAAAGTCCCGAAGAGGATCTACATCGTAGATCCGTGGGGAAAGTGTTCATCGTTGGATTTGACCAAGGACGGATTAAACCCGTAGGATTAAGCCAAGAGCGGATGGTAATAAAGTTTGGGAGTTCAGTGATCGGGAGAAACAGAGTATGCTAAGGTGAAATCTCCCAAAGATCGAAGTCCCGAAGTGACGTGGCTTGCTGACGTCACTACTGACTTGGCATTGGCCGAGTGGCTACCATGTGTCACTTAGATTCGTGACTTACACATACCTAAAATTCCATTTTCATCTTGACACTTAGCATCATCTGATTGTGCCACATGTCCTTGATGATGTGGTCTACTGAAGTAGATCTCATGTCGCAACACATATCCTCCTCCTGGATCTAACGACTGTGATCATTTCTAGACAATGGTTTAGATTCTTTTTGGCCTTCGGGAATTTGGGTTATACGTTTCCATTTCTCAATTTTTTTTTTTAAGTGATCAGATTCCCTAAATAAAACTCTCTCAGCTACCAATCCCTTTCCTTTAACTAAATCCTCCTCAGAATCGGGGCACGACTTAACGCCTAGGGGGCGGCCACGTGTTGCTGTCGAATTTGTCGTTTTATAAACATGTGATTGCGGGGCCATCAAAGGCGGTTTGGATCCACACCGCTTTTGAGCCCGCAATTCACCACCTTCCGCCACGTAGCTTTTCCGCTTTACCGTGGTTTCAATTGTGGGACCGCTCAAGAATTTTATCATTCGAGCATGTTGTGTCCTCACAATGAAGTGTGGTTGTCGATATTGTCACAATTCACAATTTTGGAAATCCATGTTTTTGTTGCCACGCGCTGCTCTTGAATGGACCCTGCTCCCTGCGAAAAAGATCAACAATCCACAACTACTTCGGGATTTCAGGCTTCGAGCCTTTTCGATGCATAGCTCTTACAATCCTCCGTAATGCCTTATTCCTGGAGTGTGAGATTTGTCGATACATGTCCTCATCCTTCAATGGCTCAGATTTACTTCGGGATGCTTGGCTAGTCATTAATCCTTGCGCGACTTTGAATTTCCGAATGCATGAGAGCCGCTAATCTGAACTCTATACAAGATCTTCGCCGTTGAAACATGAACCTGTCTGCTAGCCTCTATTTTCATCCTGAAATGGACTGCTTTTGAATGCTGCGTTTGGACGCTTCCTGTGCAGACCACAGACTTGGACGACCTATTGTCATTGACAACTTTATGTGATAACAATATATATAATGGATTGTCTTTGTGTCGCAAACAATGTTGGAGATTCAAGGGACTTTAATTCCCTCTAACAATTTTTTTTTTATTTGGGAAATTTGCGGTACATTACATTACCTAAGTAGCTTGTCCTTTCAAAAGTCACTTGCAAGATCGAGAGTACATTCATTTTTTCCATAATCTCTCACACCTTTGATAATTACGTTTTTTTCTATGAATTGTATTTCTTTGATTTCTCTATCTTTCATGACATCCCCCTAGTTGTTTTCTTCTTTTTCTATATTAGCAGAGTCGCTAATAACTTGTGTCCAAGTTTTGAAATTTTTTGTAAAACCTCCTTTCTCTTCATCCCTTACTTTCACTCCCTGGGTGTTTTCTTGTTCAACTGCTTTCCCTTCAACTTTGGATGTTTTAGAGCTCGACACATCTCTAATTTCCACGACAAATTCTTTCATGATTTGCCAGGCATCCTTCATGCCTTGCCATTCATCCTCTCCTACCAAAAGGGCTTCTTGCAACAATGTCACTTGATCTTTTAAAACTTTATTTCTTTCTGCTAAGCCCTGATTTTCTACTGTCATTAGATGGATTTTAAGGTCTCTCTCCTACTCTTTGACTTCCAAAACCTCCAAAATCCTCTTGGAATTTAGTAACTCTTGCACATATAGGTCAGGTGACCAGGTGAGAGGTGTGGATGTGGGACTATACAAGGCATAATCATTGATGCCTTTAGTCCTATTTTTTCTATACCTTTGCAAAAGAGGCTTGTTTGAAAGTTTATTATGGAGGGCCAATTTTTTCCTTGTCTACTCCCATTTTAGACAGGAAGCTCTACGTTTTAAAATACCCCAAAATTGTTTTACATTGACCCAAACCCACTTCCCTTTTGTGTTTGAAGAGACAATTTTCACTTGACCTAAATGGTTTGTTTCACCAGAGATGGGTATCTCTTGCCCATTTTTCATGTATGTTGAATGAATTTCCATTTCCATAGGGGACAAGAAAAAAAAACAAAATAGGGAACATGACAATAACTATCTGCCTATTGGGGACAATGGACTAAAAAACATTGGGAGCCCACCTAAAAATCTCGTAGGTTGTCCCTCACAGCTACACGCCAAACCCATCATTGTTCCTCGTAGAATGCTTTTGTTCCCCTCACTCTATTCATGTTCCCTCACTATGTTCATGTTCCTTCTCATGGTCCCCTTGCTATGTTCATGTTCCCCTCGCTCTATTCTTGAGTGAGTGGGCTAAGTGAGTGGCCAATTCCTCTAACCAAATTCCTTTGGTGTGACAATGTGATTTGGCCAAATTCCTCTCTATATTGATTTAGATCGCGCGCTTCAACACATGCGCTAAGACAATCATAAATTTTGAGACTACATTGATATGAGTTGTACACTTCATCTATTCATGAGGAGTTGTCATGATCCATTGATGAGTTGTCAATGATATCTAGATCTAGATATGGTCTATCTATGTACTATAAATTCATACCTTGAGATCAATACAATGTGCATCAGAATGGCTTAAGGCCTTTTCAGCCATTTCTTGTCTTTTCTTTTGTCTTTTTTGTGCTCAATTCTTAACATGGTATCAAAGCCATGGTGAAGAGTGAGAGATAATATCAGAGCGTCCTCAACTCAAGGGCATGATGTTTTCATGCTAGTGATCCATGAGAGGTGGAGTCAATGATGTGAGATGATTGTGTTGAAATTATATTTCCTGCTGTAAGTTTTTAATTAAGCACATCTGTTGCACACATATCCCACGCACGACAATCCGCCGAGCATGAAGAAACACAACCTCAATTTCAATAGTCATTTTTAAGGGAAATCCGCCCATAGAGATCGAGCACCAGATGAACGCCCATTGATCTATCTTCAAACCAACAGAACAACAATCTAATTTCCCCTGTACAACAATTTTGCGGCCTGGTACTAAATCTCCGTAAAATTCGTGCTTGTGTGGAAAGAGAAAGAAGACAACTAGGGTAAACGAGAAGGCAACATGATCTGACACAATGGATTTTCTAACACACAAGATTTTTTTTTCGTTTTCTACAGATCCAGATATATATCGTGGCTCTTCAATTTGATTGCAAGAATTCCATTTTCCAGATCGTGCACCTGTATTTGTTAAATGTATGAGAAAAATTGGAGGGTTTTGTGTAATGAGAGGTAGTCGCGACAACCCAAATGGAGGTAATACACACACATCAAATTTATGAGCAACATGAATTTTGATATGTGATTTAAATCTACGAAATTTTTTGGTGACATGTGCTTCCACTTTTACAATTAATAATCTATTTCCTTTAGATATGTTATCTTTAGATCTGTACACACACCAAAAAAAAAATGTAGGTCGAGTCTCAGTTTCTGCAAATCCAATGTACCCAACACCCTAAGTGCAACATCAAATCAAGCGAGCGTGATATAAAAGAAACAAGTGCAAGATAGCAAGTACAAGAGAGCGTGACAAGTGAGCGAGAATAATAAAAAATGGGTAAATGAGGAAAGCATCTACTAAACGTCTCTCAGGAAATCAAGGAATTGCAAGAGTACAACCATGAATTGCAAGATCAAATTGATATGAAAGATAAATTGATTGAAACACTTGAGTGGAAGTTAAGCCAAAAACAAAACATAATTGATCACATGGTTGATACAATACATTCACCAAATAATCTTTGAGATGAAATAGAAATAAATGATAATTGATTGATCAAATTCTATATGTTCTCTATAATTCAAACATGAATTAAAAATGGTACTCTCCATGCTTCAAGGGGGGAGTACATTGATGAACTCATCATGGTCCAAAGTCCAAAGTGGTCCCCTTATAGCGTAGCTTTCAAGCATGGCTCTCATGGGATGAGATAACATGTGGTTCTTTCCACATACCCACTTTGACTTGTACACAAATAGAATAAAAATGAAACTCTCAAACATCTTCAAGGGGGTAGCACATTAATGAAAAATATATTCTCCAACACATTTAGGGGGGGAGTGAACATGGTTAGTGGTAATCCAAAACCACCACATTGTTCAAATATCAATGAAAATTGGTTAGTGGTAATCCAAAACTACCACATTGGTCAAATCAAATTGGTTAGTGGTAATCCAAAACCACCACATGAAGAATCCAAAGCTTAAGCCTGGATCCATTCAACCATGAATTATTGAAGAACATAAAGAATCCAAAGCTAAAACTTAGAGCCTATCAACCAACTTCAACAAACTTCTCACTTGGCACCTCACATGGGGGAATATCATATATCAATAATGATAGTCATGCTTCAAGATTCGAAGTCCTATCACAATCAATCAACATTTGAGAATTACATCATAGCAACTTGTCTCCTCAAATCAAATCAATAGAATGGGAATGTTCAGACATGGTAGTTATTCAATTCGAGATTCAAATATTGGTGGTTCTTCAAGCATATCTTCATTGAAGCTCACTGCAAAAGTTTTGAATTGAAGATGATACCAGTTATTGTTTTGTTACTAGTACAATTATTTAGACTTGTGATTGAGGGGATGTTACAGTGTGAGTTCCTAGACAATCACAAAGTTTGAGACCACGTTGATATGAGTTGTAAACTTCATCTATTCATGAGGTGTTGTCATGATCCATTGATGAGTTGTCAATAATATCTAGATCTAGATCTGGTCTATCTTTTTTTTCCAGGAAAAAATTATCTCAAATTTATATGAAGTATAATTTTTTTTACATCAAATAGAGTCAAGAAACAGTCCCAAAACAGTCCAAAAATATGGAGACGGGAGGATGCAACAGGATACTGTAATACTAGAATAGGCAGAAGGAATTGAGCACAGTGCAGGCTGAAATACTAGAGGGATGCTGCAAGGGAAATCTGACAAACAATAAGCACAGTTCAGGCTGAAAACGCAAGCTGAAATTGCAATCGTTGCAATTTACCCTTCACCATCTCTTGGCAGTTCGAAGATATTAATGCAAGAGGGATGACTTTCCAAACCACTGTCCGAGTGGTAAACCGATAGCCTTCCTTCGATTTCTGTTAGAGCTCTTTTAGAGAGGGCGTCGGCTTCTTTATTGTGCACTCTATAAATATGGTGGATGCTGAGATCTTTGAAATTTTTTGCCAATTCCAATGTTTTTTGTTTCCAGCATTCAATATTTACTGTGTTGAGATTGTACTTATGGTTTATCCAGTTAATTATGACCCGCGAATCACCAAGGATTTGAAGTTGATTAATTGACCAGAAAGTTGCCAGAGTGAGGGTTGCCCATAAACCCATCAGTTCCGCTTTTGTATTTGATCCCGCTCCGCAGTTGATGAACCACTTGGTAACTCTCGAAGGATGAGATTTGAAAATGCCTCCGGCCCCACATCAAAGACCATTGGAATGAGCTGCTCCATCAAAGCAAGCTAAGGTGAAGCCCTCCTCCTGAGTAAACTCACAGACTTGTAATGGCAGAGTTTTAACAGAGGAAGGCTGCTAGGAGAAAGACGACAAGATTCTATGTGCTACTGAGAGAATGGAGGGAGCACGGTCTTCAAAAATCACCTTATTCCTTTCAATCCAAATCTGCCAGCATGCATGAGCAGCCAAATTGACAGGGGCAGTCTTCTCCATTGACCACAACATAAAACAATCTGAGACAGAGGCAACTTTCCATTGTATGTTGAGAGAAAAATGGGTGATCAGGCACTGCCAGACAACCCTCGTAAAATGGCAGTGAATGAGGATATGGTGAATATCTTCTGCAGAGCGATTACATAATTTTCAAATCCCTGGGCCTTCCCAGCCTCTCTTCCGCAGCATATCCCAAGTAAGAGTCTTCCCTTTAGCAGAGAGCCAAATCAAATTTTTTATCTTGAGAGGAATCAACCATTTTCACAACCATTGGAACCACCGCATGTCAGCATGGAAATTCAACTGCTGAAGCAGGGTTGTGTAAATATTCTTTACTGAAGTGACTCCCGTAGCATCTCCCCCCGCCCAAATGATTGAATCCGAAGTAGTGGATAGAGAGATGCATGCGCTCCTTAGTGCTTGGGTGAAGGCGTCCCAGTCTGAAGCGGCGTCACCTCCAAGATTAAGCTGACCACGGTTAAGCCAAATATCCGGCAGAGGGGAGACATTGGACAAAACGCGTGCTTGAGCTAAACACACTATATTGCAGGAAGCGAGTTGAGATCTAAGCGAAGAAGGGAGAAGCAAACGGTTCTCCAAACCAAGTATCTTGTCTCTTCCGAGAGAGATGTCAGAACTCGTGTCGGGCCTCCATCTAAGCCAATGCAAGATAACTTTCGAAGATAAGATCAGACCCTTCTAAAATGGAGACGCCCTCTGCTAATAATGCGAAGGTTTTCTGATCCAGTCTATAAGAGGCAGATTTCCCAGGTATTTATCAATAATGACTCGATGCCAGAGGCTGTCATGTGTAAGCGCCCGCCAGAAAGAGTTCGCTAGGAGAGCTGTGTTGAAAATGGCTAGTTTTTGAGTCCCCAACCCCCTGCTTGAATGGGTCTAGATAAAGTTTCCCAGCTGCACAGGTGGAAACGTTGAATACCATTCTGCCCACTACAAAGGAAACTGAAGGAAAGCCTACGCAAAAGTTTCAGGATCGAAGAGGGAATTTTCTCCAAAGACATCCAGAAGACAGATAGACTTTGTAGCACTGAATTGACAAGGATAAAACGCCCTCCTAGGGACAGCCACTTGTTGCACCAAAAGTTTATTTTCCTTTCAAACTTGGCCACCAGCCAGCACCAGTCTTCTGAATTTTTTGCTTCGGGCTTTAAAACATATCCCAGGTACTTGAAGCCTTGACTTAAATCAATGAAGGAAAAGGGTAGAGACACTTTTAAGGAGCAGAGTTCTGTTTCTGCTAGCCCCCAAAAATGTGTTGTAGACTTTGCATAATTGATGCAAAGGCTCGAAGCAATGCAGAATTTCTGAAGCAGCTCCAAGATCACTATCCATTCCGAAAGAGTGGCCTTTGACATCAAGAGAACATCGTCAACAAACATTAGATGAAAAATATTTATAAATTTTGAAACCTTTATACCTGATATATGATGATCGGAGACGTTTTTTGTTAGCAGCAAGCTGAGGCCTTCCATTATCATGATGAAAATGTACGGTGAGAGCGGGCATCCCTGGTGGAGTCCCCTCTCGCTCTTGAAAAATTTGGTCGCCTCTCCATTAATCAATACGGAAAAATTTGCGCTAGTAACACAGGACATAACCCAATCAGTAATCTTTATACCAAAACCAGCTGAAAGTAAAATCAACCTTAAGAAGCCCCAGTTGATGTTGTCAAAGGATTTTTTGAGGTCCAGCTTCAGAACCAGGGCCTTTGTGTTTTTCTTTTTAATGTTGTGAAGTCCTTCATGAGCCGCTCCAATAGCATCCTGGATTCTTCTGCCTTTGAGAAACCCCATCTGTTCGGCAGAAAGACATCTTTCTAAAATAGGCTTGATTCTGTTCGAGAGGACTTTTGAGATAATTTTGTAAATAAGATTGCAAAGGGAGATTGGACGGTAGTCATTGAAGGAAACATAGTTATTTTCCTTAGGGATTAATGCCAAAAAAGTAGAGTTTATGCTACCGATGACTTTGTCGTTTAATCGCGAATTCTCCACCATCTGAAGAAGGTCTTCTCCTACAAGGTCAAAGAAATGGATGAAGAATTCAGATGTCCATCCATCAAGCCCAGGGCTTCTCTCTTTTTTGAAATGGTCCAGGATACCTTTCAGCTCCAACAGAGTGGTTGGTTTGTAGAGATCATCTGCTTCCTCCTCAGTAACCATGTTTGGGTAAAGGCTAGCAATGAAGGAACTTTCAGTTAAGTTTGGGCTATTACTGGCTTTGAAGAAATGAGTGTAATGTGAAACTGCCTCCTCTTTAATTGCTTCCTGCCCACAGTGTGTGCCTCCAAACTCACTTGAAATGGACCAAATAAATTTTTTATTCCTGTTGTAATTGGCCACCTTGTGAAAAAACTTAGTGTTAGAGTCACCGCTTCTTAGCCAGGTGGCTATGCTCCGCAGTCTCCAACTGTTTTCCTCCTCACGTAGAAGGGTGTTCCTACTATATTCCAACACTTTTAATGATTCACTGTCCTCCGCAGATAAGGCACAACTGATTGATTTTTTTAAGAACTGAGTGATCTCAAACTCCAGTTTATTTAGCTTGAATTTTTCTTTTTCCTTTTTAGCTTTGCACCATGCTTTTGTATGAGCTTTAATAACCTTTAATTTCCACACCATACGCAGCTGGGGACTGTCTTCATGCAAAAAACAAGGGTCCTTCCAAACACTATGAACTATAAGAGAAAAATCAGAATCCGCCAGCTAGTGATGATTGAATTTGAACGGGTAAGCTTTGTGCACTGTTGTGGCTTGCAATTGTAAAAGGATGGGGGCGTGGTCTGACACAAAGGGTAGTTCCACCCACGATTTTGACAATCTTGCCTGGGCCAGTAAGTGATTTGAAACTAAGAATCTGTCCAAATGCCTGGCAATTGAATCTGAACCTGAGTGCCCATTTCTCCAGGTGGGTATCAGACTTGTCGGCAAGACATCAATTAGGTTGTTTGAAGCAAAAAGATCTCTGTAGAAAGATTTGTTCGGCCCTGAGGGAGAGGCGCCCCCCCAGTGTTCATCCTCCGAAAGAAGAATGTTCAGATCACCGCCTAGAATGAGATTAGGAGTGGAGAGTAAACCGTTGTTTGCAAGAGACGTCCAGAACTGCTTTCTGTCAACATAAGGCCCATACACATTGAGAAAAGCCAACTCCTGATTGGTTTCCAGATTATAGCCAACCAACAAAATTCCTCCAATCGTCAGGAAGGGAGTCAAGTAAAAAACATAGGGATTCCAAGCGACCAGGAGACCCCCAAAATTTCCAATAGAATTAATAGTTGAAGAGACCCAGGAAGGGCGAAAACGATGAATAAAGTCTCTAGACTTTTGATCATCCGAGAGGGTCTCTTGAAGAAAAATAATCGTTGGAGAAGTACCTGCTAGCAGTCTTCTAAAGGAGGCATCTTTGAGGGTGCCTCCAATCCCTCGAATATTCAGAGAGAGCATCAACATCACTTAGACCGAGCTAAGGCCTTCAACGCTCTAAGGGCCTTCCCATCCATGGAAGGGATGACAATATCTTTTGGTTGGATGCTTGAGATTTCCTTTTTCTTTCTGGAGCTCCTCATCTGTAATGGGGAGAGTTCAGTACCTAGTCCTCTAGACCAAGCAAAACCTTTCCTATCTTTGTCTGTAGGGAGGGTGTTGGAAGTATCAGCCTTCGAAGAGGGATCGATAAGTTCTTTGCCATGAAAGATGGGTAGCTGGGAGGAGTTACTGGGGATGAAAGGCAGGGAGGAAGAAGAGTTTGGTAAATCGGAAAGGTAAGCTTCATCCTCCTCAGCTTCCCTATAGCCTGGTAGAACCTGGAGTGAAGTTTCTGAATCAAAAGAGGTGGAGGAGTGGTTGTGGAGCCTAATCAGAGAGGAAGGAGGTGGGTGGTTCAGAACGGGGGGACAGATCCAAAATAGGTGAGTCTTCGACAATGATGGGGAGGGAGCCTGTTACCGGAGGGGAGGTAGGAATAGAAGCTAAGGGATCAGTAGTGCAGGGATCAAGAGGGGGAAGCTCGGAGTCAAGGGGGGAAATCTTAGCATCGATGGAAGATGAAAGCCAGAGGGAATTGTTTAATGCATCCTTCTTTGCATCGGTAAGGGACAAGAAAAGAAGGGGACAATGTTGTTTGAGTTTATCTGAAAGGGAGACAGTTTGGTCGATGGAGACTGGGGGAAGAGGAGGGGAGGAGACTTCCAAAAAACTTAGAGAGGGGTCTTTTTCCACATAATCAGGAGGGTTTAAAAGCAGGTCATCAGTTTCCAAGGGTTCGTTTAGATCCTTACCAGGGCAGGAGCGACGGAGGTGTCCTGTTTTTCGGCAACGGTTACAGCGGAAGGGAAGCCCTAGATAGTCCAGTGTCTGAGCTATCTTCCTTCCTCTCCATTCTATTTCCAGGATTTCCGGTAGACCAACACAAATGTCCATAGCTACCAACACTCTGCCCATTTTTCTCACCGGACCAGAAAGAGACTGAGGATCAACAACAATGAAAGTGCCCAATGAGTCGCCAATAGCTTTAAGAGCTCCTTCATTCCAGAGGAACAATGGGAGGCCCGGAAGAAGGACCCATAGGTGCCTATGATGAAAGTAGTCTGTGTCAGGGTTGAAAGCCATCCTCCAACGCTTGAGCATGAAACTTGATCCCCCAGAAACCCAAAGATTACTTAATAATAAGGAGGCATCCTTAGGTGACTTGCAAATAAAGCCATACCATCCTTTTTTGAGATAGATGACCTCAGGGGAGTATCCAAGAAGAGGAAGCCAATGAATATTTATCCAATCTACAAGGTGAATATTTTTGAACTGTTTATAGGAGAAACGCCCCACTAAACCACAGAGCGACATTTTCCAGAGATCTTCTAGTCCCACTCCATCTCCCAGCACCAGTCTGCTTGCCCTTCTGTTGGATTTCCACTCCTTTCGGTCGTAAGGGGCTGACTGTGCCGAGCTAAAGGGAGCCTTTTGTAAACCCTGTAGAGTAGGTAGGTTAGAACAACCAGTCGGAGGAGAAGGACAAGAAGAAATACAGGATCCACCAGAAATGGAAGGAGCAGTCACAGGGACTCTGTCTGCAGTCTGTGTAGCCGAAAAATGTCCTTCTGGAACCTTGGCGGTAAAAGGAAATTTGAAAAGCGAGAGAGGACTTTTGTTCTGCTTGAACTCGAGGGTGTCAGCGTTATCGAACAACCCCACTTGTCTCCAGACAACCTCATCAGAAGGTTGCATAAGGTTATTTAATAGAGTATCCATTCAGCAAAGGAGGCCAAAATGATGACAGTTCTGGAGATTATCTCAGTGGAAGACAGCGACCGGATCTGCCATCGATCCCTACGCAACAGCTAGAGACTTGAAAACAGGATCGGTTCCCAGGAAGGACAGAAAGCACAGTGACCGAAACAAAAAACAAAGGCTGGTCAGAGCTGGAAATCAGAAAAGGAGCTTAGGCTACCAGCCAAAAGGTTGACAATTCTGTTGGTTAGCTCAGTGAAAGACAACGACCGGATCTGCCACCGATCCCTACACAACAGCCAAAGTCTTGTAAACAAGACCGGGTCCCAGGGAGGACAGAAAAGCACAGTGACTGAAACCAAAAACAAAGAGCTAGAGCTAAGGAGTACACGAGTTAAAGAATCAATACGATAATGTCTAAGAAAGATAACTTCTGGCTCCCAGAGAAAGCCCTGGTTCGCCTCCATTGCCATGAACCGAAGTTCGCCTCCCTCTGTTGGTTCCCTCCAGCGCTTCCATTTCAATTTTTTTCAGGGTCAATTCACTGAAACTTGGACCATTCAAAACTCAACCAATCTACCATTCTAGAAAATTTTACAGTGAAACTTGTTCAAAATTATCATTCATTGTTGACATGATAAAATATTTTATTATAAATATTAAAATCAGTTTGATCTTTAAGGACTTCGGTCGATAAGTCGTGCTATAATCATCTTATGTGCACAAAGTAACAAATATCAGATCTGGTCTATCTATGTACTATAAATTCATACCTTGAGATCAATACAATGTGCATCGGAATGGCTTAAGGCATTTCTTTCCAGATCTGGTCTATCTATGTACTATAAATTCATACCTTGAGATCAATACAATGTGCATCGGAATGGCTTAAGGCATTTCTTTCTGGTCTAGTCTTGCTTGTGCTCGATTTTTAATTGTGAGATGCGTTCATGAAATTGAAGACGCCTCCTGTTTGTTGCACAGATAGTCATTGATTGCGGGGCGTGTGCCCGAAAGAACGGATAATGAGGTAAAGAACTATTGGAACATTCATTTGAGCAAAGAGTTAGAAACACAGTCGAAGATTCCAGTTCGGACACGGAATTTTAGGGGAAGTCGCCCACTAGGCGGTACAGATAATGAGGATCTGATGAGGATTAAATCCACTGACGATAACGGAAACTTCAATTCAAGATCTGCAGATCCGATCGCAACCAATACTCCACAGCTTATTTCGCCAAGGGAGTCGACCCTTACACCTGTAGACTCTCCAGAACAAATTATTACGGACCTAATCTCTTGGATTTTCTCCCATGCAATGCTACTGCGATGAGTGGTCTTACAGAGTCATCGCCATTGTTGATAGATGAATTCATTAATGAAAAAATATCATCTTCGGTTGTCGATGTGGTGGATATTTCTTATGAAATACGTAATATGGAGGGACTTAATGCTGATCAGGGTGTTTCAACAAGCGGATTTGAAAATGTTAGCGTGGAATTGCCATGTTCACATTTATATCTTTCCTCTTTTTATAGTAGGGCTGGCACCCTCCCTTGCATCAATGGTTCAGTTGAGATGCAAGATCAGTGGTTCGAGTGCAGAGGGCGAAACTCCAGCCAACGACCATCTCTGGCCCCTGACTGGTGTGTATGGTATTTGAATTACTGTTACGGGGTTTCAATCTTATGCATGGCGCACAGATATTGTATTGGCACGTAAATTGAGCATATCCAATGGCAGTAGTCGAACCGTTCAACTTTTTCAACTTTTTGGTAGTTTTTTGGCAATTTTTTTAGTTTGATTTTGCCTGAAATTCTGTGAGGAATTGTTGGATCTGTAGATTTGAGTGGTTAAGTTTGTATAATCCAAGTGTATAAGGAGTTTTTCAGGAGGCTAAGTCCATTTATGCATTAAAAAATGCAATTTAAACAACAGAAAATAGTGTTTTTGTCCAGATTTACATCGTAGGATTCGACCAAGCAGTAATCTAAATGTTCTACCTTTTGGCAGTTTTTTCCAGTTTGATTTTGCCGTAAAAAATAGTTGGATCTGGGGTTTTAAATTACATGGACTTTTAGGAAATTGTATTTTATTAAAAAACAAAGATATTAGTAAGGAAGTTGTTTATAGCTATGTTTTTAAAATGTTTTAATATAATAGTTGTATGTAATTCAAAGTTAAAGTAATTATAAAATAATTAAAATTTAATAATATATTGGTTATTTATAATTTAAAAGAAAAAAAAAAGTGATATTGACTACTCCATTCTTTATTAAATCTTGTTTATATGGATGTTTTAAAGAATAACTTCCTCAATTTCCAATTTTATAGCTAATTTTTTGGGCATTTATGTAGTTGACTATCCATTTTCCCATACTATAGGTTTAATTATAATTACAATTAAATTGGGGACCTTGATATTTGTAAGAATGAATTACCTCTTATTTAACCCACCTCTCTTTTTCCTTTAGTCCACACAACCTAAGGAATGGGATCCCCTTCTCTACCACGCAGTCTTTCAGGCTATTAAAACTCCCTCCACGGCTCTAGCATAGACCAACCAAGAAATATCTCAATTGGGGCTCCAGGAATTTGAGTTTTAATGGAATTCTCAATAGTAGTGTTTAGTCATGCACATGAACAATTTCCCCCATAATTCACATAACAAGCATATTCAACACTATGTTACATGCATAGAAACCTAGTTGATGTAGGAGCATCGCTATCAGCACTTAAAGAGGTCGAGTGGAGGACAACTCAGCACCCATCGCACGCATTTCAAGTCAATTTTGAACTCAAGGAAGGGCGCATCATTTTAATGTTTTGAAAATATTGTAATTAAAGACCTTTTAATGTTTTGGAGGCTTGAACCATCGCATGAGATCGAAGGGGATTGTAATTTCTTAAATGTATGTAGGATTGTATAGATGTTGAGCAGTAGCTCGGATATGATTGTAATGGCCATTTATTGTCATAATGCCTTAGCATATAGGTGTCTTAAATTATGATAGGATAGCACTAAGGTAGTCGATAGGAAGGCTCGAGAAGCCTCTTCTTGGTTAAAATGAATGTATTTGTATGCCCAAATGAGGCGGCTGATTGTTATTCGAGAGAGCTAGGGAAGCTTATGGTGAATTGCAGAAAGTTGTATGAACTCATGTACATATTTTTCTGAAGGAATACAAACAGGGAGGTTTGGTTCCAAATGCATGGTGTTCTCTGTTATTGAATTCACTGAATGCATGTGATATTTCTTGCAGTCTTTCTGTTTATATGTCTTTCATGTATGAACATGTTTTTTATGGTTAAGAGTAGAAATATTTGATGTTTTTATAAGCCTCAATTGTTTCTCTTCTAAGAGCTCTGGTGCAAGGAGTGTACAGTGCCTGCAAGGTGTGCACAGGCAGAGTCGAGTTTGAATTAGAAGCTCGGTAGAGATAGCATGAGGTTTTGGAAGAACCAATGCAAGGAGTGCATTGTTTCTCTGAGAAGAGCAAGGTTCGGGAACGACCTGCGCAAGTTGTGCATCGGGCGAGAAATTTGGTTAATGGTTGGAAGAGTCTCCGAGCGGACAAACGCAAGGAGTGCATAGATATATTTTCGAGAAAATATCTAAGCCCGAGATCTTCCAGAAGTTCCATAGACGCAAGGAGTACACAAACTAGGAGTCATTGGTAAGACCTTGAAGCTCGGGAGAGATAGAGGAGTGTTGCAGAGGTTGTGCACATATAATCCTTCGTGTATATTGATCTCAGTTGAAGATCCTTGCAAGGTGTGCAGAAGGACCAACACAGTCAAGAGGTGTCAAAAATCTTCTAAGGCCAAGGGAAATCTTTCAGATTCTAAGTGTTGGAGCAGCACCAAGTGGGCGTCAAGGGTCAAAACCCTTTGAGTATTTAAGAAAAGAAGGAGTTTTGCTTGCAAATCTTCAAGCGCGGAAGAATTTGTGCCCAACTTCTTCAAGGGAAGGAAGAACATCAAAGAACATAATTGGACGGACAAGATTAGTCCGCAAGTGGGCCGAAGATTCAACATATGTCAGATCTGCTAGAGTTGTGCACGGGTTATGTGCAGAAGTCCTTCGGACTTTGCGAGTTCAGGAGGTTCTAAGTGCAGAGGAGTTCGAGCCCCCGAAGGTCCGAAGTCACGAATCATTTGTGGTCGTCAAATCTCACGGGGACACACGTCGTCCAACCACGTGTTTCGGCGCTAGAGCATTCCATAGGATCTGGAATTGGATGCACGCGAGACTCCCTAAGCTCGAATTCACGAAGAGCTCCGTAGACCATTGATTTGACAGATTAACATGGACCGTCAGATCTCCCCCTTCGAAGTTTGGTTCTCCGAGAAGGTGGGGTGTTAACGCAGGTGAAACCTATTGAAGTCTAGTCCACTAAATAACCATCCAGTCATTGATTTAAGCGAGGGCTTAGATCCATCGATCTCATCGGGCATTCGGCTCTCCAAGAAACTGTGAATTTGGAGGATTGAAGAGTGGGGTTGTTGGAGACTCCTGGAGCGCGATAGCTCTGAAGTCCCGAATTGGGCGGAGTTAAAGGAGATATCCCCCGGTTTTGAGACCGGGGTCACATGGAGGCAACACCTAACTAGCAGAAGCCTACCAGAGAGCCATTTTTGGACCGAAGTTGGAAGAAAAGACTTGTGGAAATCCAAAGAAGAGGTCTAGAGAGACCTAGAGAGTTGATCCAGCTTCTGTAAATTTGAGATCCTTATAATGGGATGTCAATGGACCCCAGGTGAGGGTGGGGGTCTACATCACTAGCTCTCCAACATAGTTTATGTAAGGCCTTGGGAGCTTAGCTCAAGCGTGCGCACTTCCACCACAGATTGAATCAGGAAGGCAAGACGATCGGTGCAAATGAATAAATAAACGTCTTCATATAGAGGGGAGTTGGGGTTCCTTGGTTATGCGACATGCGAGGGGACAACTCTACCCAAGGTGCCTTGTGACAAAAGTCAAATGACAAACAATTTGATGAAGAGTTGAGAGAAAGACTTGGGTGCTCCATCGACGTAGGAAAATAGGCTAAGGCATGGGGGGTGCACTTGAGAAAGTCAGCTTGACTCACCTAAGGGGAGCGCACACCCAAGAGGATGAGTTGGTTAGACGGATGGGGCATGTTGGCATGAGGGGAATGTTGGTTGTGGAGCCTGATTAGCTTCATGATTCAGAGGTCTTTGTTTTCAGCTGTGTTTATACCCCATGTAGACTTTACACCCTAGAAGAATGTACACTTCTCCATGCGGGGGAGTGCAGAGGGGGGTTACCCCCTCTGCAGTGTCTGGGGGAAAGCGATCCCCCGAAGGAAAAATTTCCTTGTAAATGTATATTGTAATTTCATTGTAAATCTAGACCGTTATTATAAGGTCGCAAATCTGACGGTAGAAGTTATGTTAAGGTTTTTTTCCATAGAAGGCAACCCTCTTTTATGAGAGAAATGTATTGCGGCTATGTATTATTGTGAATATTGTATTCTGAGATAGGAGACCATGCGAGAAAGAAGAGGAAGCTACAACGGGTTTGTTGTAGGTTTTATCCCTTCATTTGTTGGATAATAATAAAGGAAGGACCTGGAAATTTCTCTGGTGGACGTATCACACACTGGGTGAACCAAGTATATATGTGTCTCTATTGTATTGTGTATCTTTTATGTTTTATTTCTGCATTTGTTTTATTTTATTTCTCCGTGATTCTATTTTTCTAACAACTGGTATCAGAGAAAAAGGTAACTCACAGGAAAAGAGGGTTCCTGGTTCGAGTGGGATCAATGGCAGAAGATAGAAAGTTTAGGGTCGAGAAATTTAACGGCCAAAACTACTAGTTATGAAAGATGCATATGGAAGATTATTTATATCAGAAGGATCTATTCCTACCATTGGGTGGAATAGCAAAGAAGTCGATGACCATGAAGGATGAATAATGGGAGGCTTTTGACATAAAGACACTAGGAACGATATGGATGAGCATGCCAACATTCGTGGCTTTCAATATTTTGAAATAAAAGACAACGAAGGAGTTGATGGACACATTAGATAAACTATATGAAAAACCCTCGGTGTCCAATAAGGTATTTCTAATGAAGAGATTATTTAATATGAAGATGTCAGAAGGTGGGTTTGTTGCAGATCATTTAAATGAATTTAATATGGTTACTAATCAACTAAGTTATGTAAAAGTGGACTTTTATGATGAGGTCAGGGATCTTATAATCTTGTGTTCATTGCTAGAAAGATGGAACGACTTGGTCATGGTTGTAAGTAACTATGTCTCTGGTTCAAATAATTTAAAATTTGATGATGTTGTTGGTGTTATCCTTAGTGAGGAAATGCGATGGAAAAGCATAAGTGAGACATCAGGTAATGTGTTGAACATGGAGAACAGGGGAAGACAAAAGGATAGAGGAAAGGGCTCAGGGAACCGCGGGAATTCTAGGAAAGGAAGATCCAAATACAAACTGGGAAAGATAGAGTGTTGGAATTGTGGGAAGAAAGGACATCTGAAGCAGACTGCAGAGCTCCAAAGAAACAAAGAGATGGACATCAGGAAAACAATCATGACGCAAATGTAACGGGTGATATGTTACAAGATTCTTTGATTATTTTTGTAGATAATATTTCTGAGTCTTAGGTAGTAGATTCAAGGTCTTCATTTCATGCCACACCCCATAGAAAACATTTTCTAGATTATGTTCAAGGTGATTTTGGACATGTTCATTTGGGTGACGATGCACCATGCAAAATTGTTGGAATGGGAAAGGTAAAAATAAAGCAAAGCAATGGAAACCAATGGTTTTTGAAAGAGGTAAGACATGTTACAGATCTAAGGAAAAATCTAATTTCAACAGGGAAATTGTCAAGTGAAGGTTGCATATCCATATTTACAAATAAGATGTGGAGGTCACCAAAGGATCATTGGTGATAACAAAAGGAGAGAAGGTAGGTACATTGTATTTATGTACTGGTAATACTAACTCTTCTATGTATTTAGCTTCTACAGGAGTGGATACAACACTGTGGAATCATAGGCTTGGATACATGAGTGATAAGGATATGCAAATACTTCACAAAAGAAATTTGTTGCCAGATCTTAAACAAATTGATTTGGATTTTTGTGAGCATTTTGTTTATGGAAAGCAAAAGAGAGGCAGATTTCTCAGAGTCGGAAAAGAAAAGAAGAGTGAAAGGTTAGATCTTGTGCATACAGATGTATGGGGACCATCTCAGGTATCATCTCTTTATGGCTCTCATTATTATGTTATTTTTATTGATGATGCAACTAGAAAAACTTAGGTTTATTGCATTCGACAAAAATATGATGTTTTTGATACTTTTAAGAAATGGAAAGCTTTGGTTGAGAATGTGACAGGAAAAAGGTTGAAGTGTCTTAGATAAAAAAATGGAGGTGAATATTGCAGCAAGGAGTTTTATTATTACTGTTCATATCACAGGATTTGTAGATAGAAGCCAGTTCTAAGAATACCACAAGAAAATGGTGTGTCAGAAAGGATGAGCAAGACAATCATGGAGCATGCAAGGAGTATGAGATTGCATGATGGTTTTCCCTTATAGTTCTGGGTAGATGTTGTAGATACTATTGTTTACTTAATAAATAGGGAACCTTCAAGCTCTTTGGATGGTAGAATTCCAGAGGAGGCATGGACATGTAAAAAAAGTAAACTATTATTTTTTGAAGACTTTCAGTTGTGAAGCATTTGTCCATATTGATAAATAAAATAGAACAAAGCTTGAGGCAAAATCCAAGAAGTGTACCTTTATTGGATACAGTGTTAATGATTTTGGTTATCGCTTATGGGATTATGAAAATAACAAAATCATTAGGAGTAGAGATGTCATATTCAATGAGAAGGTCATGTACAAAGATCAGTTGTAGAAAAAGAAATAGGAAAAATAAAAACCATAATACATGGTACTTGATGAGATCACTGAAAAAGAAATTCCAAAGGAACCCGAAAATCAAAATGTACAACAACAGGAGAAAAAGGTACCTCAAAATCTCGCAAGTGTTGTTAGAAGATCTACCAGGTTAAGTAGCCCCCTGAAGGATACTCTCCTTCATTGTATTATTTATCGTTGACTGATTTTGGTGAACCAGAATGTTACGAAGAGGCAATGCAGGTAGACACCAAAAAGAAGTGGGAGCAAGGAATGAAAGAGGAAATAGATTCCCTGGTAAATAACCAAACTTGGGACTTGGTTCAGTTTCCTGCAGGAAAAAGAGCATTGCAGACTAAATGGGTTTACAAGTTGAAGGAAGAAGATGGAGGAAAAAAGTGATACAAGGCTAGACTTGTTGTAAAGGGGTTTTCACAAAAGAAAGGTATAGATTTTGATGAAATATTTTCTCTTGTTGTTAAAATGACTTAAATTAGGACTATTTTAAGTCTTTTGGCAGTAGAAGATTTGCATCTTGAACAGTTAGATGTAAAAGCATATTTTCTCCATGGGGATTTGGAGGAAGAGATTTATATGCGATAGCCACAAGGGTATGAGGTCAAAGGGAAGGACAATTTGGTATGCAGGTTGAAGAAGAGATTTTATGGCCTAAAGCAAGCTTCGAGGCAGTGGTATTTGAAGTTTGACAGGTTTATGACAGAACAAGGTTATAGTAGATGCCATTCTGATCACTGTGTTTATTTTAAAAGGCTAGAAAATGGAAGCTATATTATCTTGTTATTATATGTAGATGGCATGCTTGTTGCAGGGTCTAATATGAAGGATATAAATTTTCTCAAGAATAAATTAGCTAATTCATTTGCAATGAAGGATTTGGGTGCTGTAAAGAAAATCCTTGGTATGAGAATAACAAGAGACATGAAAAATCGCAAATTGGTCACATTGTCTCAGGGTGATTACATAGAGAAGGTGTTGGAGACGTTTAGAATGAAAAATGCAAAACCATTTAGTACACCTTTGGACAACCATTTCAAATTAACTAAGGAAATGTGTCCCAAGACACACGAGGAGATATAATACATATCCAAGGTCCCTTATTCATCAACAGTCGACAGCTTGATGTATGTGATGGTTTGTATAAGACCAGATATTGCACATGCAGTGGAAGTTGTGAGCAGGTATATGAACAATCCAGGTAAAGAACATTGGGAGGCAGTAAAGTGGATTCTCAGGTATTTGAGAGGAACTTCTACTCATGCATTATGTTTTGGAGGTTCAGGCACTGTTCTACAGGGATATGTTGATTCAGATATGGTAGGTGATAAAGATAGCAGGAGGAGCACCACATGGTATGTTTTTACTATAGGTGGAACAACAATAAGTTGGATTTTGAAACTGCAAAAGGTTGTTGCACTTTCAACAATAGAGGCAGAGTATGTTGTTTCTATAGAGGCTAGTAAAGATATTATTTGGTTTCATAGGTTTATGGAGGAATTGGAAAAGAAGAAGGAGAATAGAAGGTTGTATTGTGATAACGAGAGTGCCAGTCATCTTGCAAATAACTCAACTTTCCATTCAAAGACTAAGAATATACATCTCAGGTACCATTTCATATGATCCGTCTTGGAATATGGACATTTGAAGTTGGAAAAGATACACACTAGCCAGAATCTTGTAGACATGTTAACAAAGGGAGTAATCGGGGAGAAACTGAGTTCCTGCTCAGTTTCAGTTGGTCTTCAAGCATGAAGGTTAAGATGAGAAATTTTCCAGGTCCAAGAAGGTTCATATTCCAACATATACAACAACGATGGAGTCGTTGAGATCAGTCTCCAAGTGGGAGATTGTTGGTTTTGAAACTTGATTATCTTCCTGATTCAAAGGTCTTTGTTTTTAGTCGTGTTTATACCCCATGAAGACTTTACACCCCAGAATAATGTACACTCCTCCATGTGGGGGAGTGCAGAGGGGGGTTACCCCCTCTGTGGGGTCCAGGGGCAAGCGAGCCCCAGAAGGAAAATTTTCCTTGTAAATGTATATTGTAATTTCATTGTAAATTTGTACCGTTCATTATAAGGTTTCAGATCTGACGGTAGAAGTTATGTTAGGGTTTTTTACCCTAGAAGGAAACCCTCTTTTATGAGGGAAATGTATTATGGCTATGTATTATTACAAATATTGTATTTTGAGATAGGAGACTGTGAGAGAAAGAAGAGGAAGTTACTATAGGTTTGTTGTAGGTTGTATCCTTTCATTTGTTGTATAATAATAAAGGAAGGACCCGGCAATTTATCTGATGGACGCATCCCACACTGGGTGAACCACATATATCTATATCTCTATCGTATTGTGTATATTATGTGTTTTATTTCCGCATTTTTTTTATTTTATTGCTCCACGATCATGTTTTTCTAACAAGGCGCATTAAGGATGGGTGTGCCATTCCCAAGGGGCATGATGCTTGAGATCACATGGGTTCATTGGGCGACTGGTTCTGTGAAGGGGTGCGACGATTCATTGGACATGGGTTCGTGGAGGGGCGCGACATCCCCAAAGGACGTGATGGTTCATGATGGTGACCTTTGGAGAGCCTATTAGAGTACAAGGGCGCACAATGATCTAGGTGGATATCAGTGGCCACCCACCTTTTCCAACTCTCTCAAAACAGTTTTTTGGAAATTTTGGCAATTTACTATTTTTAGCAGTTTTAACTTTTAGGGCCATTTTGAGGGCCTAAAAGTGAAAGGTCACAACTGGCAGGGCTGACCTCTCACTCTGGGTGGGTAAACCCACCTTTAATTAATTATGGATCTTCCATGATAACTGTTGGGTCTGACTTCTTATTCTGCCCTTTGTAATTGTCCGATGACCAATCCGCAAAAGGGGATTTGGTCCTTATACAATTACTGACATGATTAATCCACAATGGGGATTAATCCAATAACAA
>ML789666.1:293730-342201 GCA_009831015.1 Picea engelmannii
ATGACCAATCCGCAAAAGGGGATTTGGTCCTTATACAATTACCGACACGATTAATCCACAATGGGGATTAATCCAATAACAATAATAATAATAATGACATGATTAATCCGCAATGGGGATTTAATCCAATAATAATAAGAATGTTCTTCGCAGTTACATTATTTCAACACTCTTGATTGTTTTTTTTTAGTGCATGTCCCCAACGAGGTCCGAGTATAGAAAGTTGGGTCTCAATCTTGTCTATCTTGAATACAATCGCTCTCACATGCCCAAGAAACCCTCCATGGCGAAAGAAAAGAAAAACGATGGAGTAAATGATCCTATCAATTTGTTGCTTGAGAAAGCTCTCATGCGACAGAGGGATGAAATGATGTTGATTTTTTCCCACATCCTTCAACGCCTACCGATAGCAACAGACGCATCTTCATCAAACAACCACTTTGGAAGAACCTCTCATTTCAAGTTGCAGGTTAATTTTGATATTCCCTTATTTAAAGGTCAGATAGATGCAGATGCCCTAGACAAATGGTTAAATCTGTTAGAAGGTTATTTCTTTGTTCATAATTTTTCCGACAGGGAAAATATCACCTTCGCACTCCTTAAAGCTCTCCCCCATGTCAAACATTGGTGGGAAACTTATTGGGAGAAAATTTCCACCGAGGAGTCTAGAATATATGGGGCCGACCCCACTTGGGATTTTTTTGTGGATACGGTAAACGAACAGTATTACCCTGTTGGAAACTATGAGGACCAGTACATGATATGGACCACACTGCGACAAGAGAGGGGCTAAGAAGTTCTGGAGTTAACCAATACCTTGCATACCTTGCACACCAAGCTGGGCATCAAAGACTCCGAATGACATTTGGTTATGCAATGTCGTGGGGATCTACACAGATACATCCAAACTGAAATGGATTTTCTAGACATCTCATCACTCGATGTTGCTTATTGATATGTTGTTAAAATCGATTAGAAATTTAAGCACCAGAACAAACAGGAGTTTGGGTCTACAAATCTGCAACAACCAAAGTATGATAAAGACGACCCTAATAAATAGTCTCCCGAAAACCAGTCCAAGCCATAGGAAAAGAAGGGTCACGGGAAGACAAAGAAGGACACCAGAAAATGGTGTGATTTCCACAAAATCCCCTAGCACAACACTGAGGAATGTCGCTCAAAACAGTCATTGGTGGTCGAGATCAAAGACAAAGAGCCGAACCCTAATTTAGGATATGATTCTGAAAATATTGGTAAAAGAAAGATCATCGACGCAGACCCCACTACTATTGTCACGGTCGTAGAAATTCATCCAAAAGAACCAACAAATCCTAAAGAGGGGGAGTACCTTTTTCATTCACAGATGTGGGTGAAGAGGAACCTGCTACATTTTATTGTTGATAGTGGAAGCTAGAAGAACCTCATCTCAACAGAGGTCGTCAAATAGTTGGGATTGTCGACCACACCACACCCGCAACCATACAGTATCGGGTGGCTTCGCCAAGGATGAGATCTTCGTGTTAGTCAACAGTGTTGATTGTCATACGACATCAAACCCTTCAAATATGAGGTATTATGTGATGTTTCCCCACTATATGTTTGTGATTTTCTCTTGGGCCATCCATATATGTGGAAGCGTTATGTTGTTTATGAGTCTCGACCCCGTAGTGTCATTGTTACTTTGGGGGGTAATCTCTACAGAATACCAGAGGTAGTTTCAACTATTGTCCCACCTAAACAATGCCACAAGGTAGTATCCCATACTACAAAATTCATCTTCTTCGCAATCTCTTCAAAAGGTGAACAGGAGGAAATTGCAACCACTACAACCTCGGCCCAAGCACCTTCTATCCAACAGAAGAGGGTCGAAAAGACTGTAGCAAAGTGAAAATATTCCATATGCACACAAACATCTCATGTAGCCCAACCGGTTGAACAGATTCAACCCCACCAGCAACAGGTTCGTGATAGCCTTCCACAAACCAAGCAACGCGACGTCTCCAACAAGGCAAGCAACTCACCAAGATTCACATTCAACAAACGCTTCCCCCTCTCCCTCGGGAACTAAACGCAATGGATAAAATTTCTTCCTAAGTAGGGAGGATTGATCTAGGTGGATATCAGTGGCCACCCACCTTTTCCAACTCGCTCAAAACAGTTTTCTGGCAATTTTGGCAATTTACTATTTTTAGCAGTTTTAACTTCTAGGGCCATTTTGAGAGCCTAAATAAAGGTTTTTCGGGACAGATATTCTCAATGATAACTGAAGGAATAATTGGGCCCCAAAAAATGAATCTCCTCGACGATACCTTTCCAACGGGCTATCGTTCACCTAAAACAAAGAACATATGCAAAAGTTATGACCCCAGGAAGTTGATGTACTAGCTTACCCAAACGGGGCCCACATGACTTTTGGCGCTTCATCTCCTAGGGTTAGGTTTTTGGATGTCTAGGGTTTTTGAAATTCCTGTTTATTGTAAAAATTCCTTCAGATCCTCTTTGTAACCATCTTCTTGTGAATGCGAGTAACTGTCACATCTCTTTTCATAAATAAGTTGCCACCATTCTAGTGAGTCTTTCACTCTGTACTTTTACAGTCTCTGTATATTTCTTTCATTAATATAAATCATGTATTACTGTATCTCTGTGTTTATGGTTGCATCTATGATACATTTCTATTATATTATTGGATATCTACAATATCTCTGTGCATTTATTTATTATATCTCCGCTCTTATTCCGTGTCGAAAAATAATCTGGATCACACAACCAAGGAGGGAAAGACGTTTTGGCAAGATAAAGAGACAAGGAGAGCTTTGTGATTCTGAGGCAGACGAAGAGGAGGAGCTCCCGCAAGGAACCAAGTGGCTCCACTCTGGGAGGACTTTTGTTTCCTTGAGGAGAAGGGTTGGATGGAAAGAGTTGGGCGAATTTCTATTGGGAATATTTTGGATAATTTTGAAACACAGGTTTGTGGAGGTATGTGTGAGGTAGAACTAAAGTATGTGAAGTCTGTGGAAACAAAGAGACAATGTTTGTGGAAATGAAGAGACAAAAATTTTGTGTTTGGAGGCACGTCTAAGGTGCACCATAGGTGGAAGTGGAGATGGTTGCGACAGAGAGTCTTGTGGTGACAGATCTGTTCATGAGTGTCTTGGTCAGGTGAGGTGATTCGTTTGAATTTGTCGAAGTTGTAAACCGAGATGATAGTGCTCATGTTGTAATTTTTCTTCTATAACAAAGAATTAGCCGAGTGTTAGTCACGTTTTGTGTTGCCTACACTATATCTATGTTTTCCTTCCATTGTTTTCGTTGTTATTCTCTTGGATTCTCATGTTCTTGGATGTATGCTTAAAAATGACTAAGTGTTAAAGTAATTAATGAATGTCTAAGTATACAAGAGTTGCACTAGTCTAAGAGTGTGACTCGTCAGTAGCCTAGAACGGAGTATGGGTATGCTCTAGGTGATAAGGTGTAGTCAAGATGAAGTAACCTTAGTGTTCCTAAGAAGCTAAGCATTAAATGTTGTGGTGTCACATGCCCTTAAGAGGTGCATGATCGCAAGGAACTCTATGGGGACGTGATAGATGGTATCAGAGCATATTTGTTGTAGATTTTGATGAAGGGTTGGTAATACATTCACCACTATCTTGATGATAGATTGTATCAAAGCTTGTTGCAAAGGAAGTTAAGTGGGAAATTTTGCAGACTTGGTGAACGATTCAGTGCAACAAATGTATTCATTGCAGACTTTGCATCAGACTTATGGAACATGTTCGATTGACGATGCAATGAGAAGGTTGAGTTGGACACACATCTTGTGCAGGACGATATCAAAGTTTGTGGTGGAATGAAGCACTTGGACAGGGTGGGTGATCACATAACTTGTCACAAAGTTCATTGCAGAACTTTTCGTAAACTTGATTGCAGAGGCAAACTCAGTTGGTTTGATTCATGATGGAATTCAGTGTCATTCTTGTTGTGTACACCTTAGAGATACCAAGCACAATTTTTGTTGGGTGAACTGAGCACTTAGGCAAGGCAATTGAACATAGGATTTGTTTCACAAACTGTCACAGAGATAACCGAAGAAGTGATTGCAGAAGTGAAATGCAACAAGCGATTGTCGAAGTGATTGCAAAGGGATCAGTTTAGGTTAAAGGGAGGTGAAGAACTTGGGTGCGTTGGATGACCTGGAGTGACCTAAAGCATCTCCGCAATAGGAAATTGGTTGGGCATGTTTCCATCATGAGGTATTAAATGTGTCATGCATCGCCAAGAACAATAGTTGAGTTGAGATAGGTTGCATCCTTCAAATGAGGTAGCTATTCACAAAATTACAATAGTGATTTAGCAGTAGTATGACTTGACATTTGGGTGGTGGATGCATGGTCCCATGAAGTGGAAGTATTCAAGGTGCAGAAATGGAAAGGCATGGGAGATAAGTTCATCCGATTGCATGTGAAATTTGGACTTAGAAGAATTTCGGAAGTCGATGGATATACTCAACCTTCTATCGTAGCGAACATTGGTTGAGGTGATTTCATGTGGAGATTCAATTGCTTGGGAAAGTGAAGGTATAAAACAATAGACTTGGAACATGGTTGTAGCAAACAATGTTGGTTGAAAGGTATGGTTGGTTTTGAGTTCTTTCATTTTCCAAGTGGTGAAGATTCAAAAAATTCATGCAACAGTTTGGGAAAACATGTAGAGAACTTGGGATGACCTGCCTGGACAAGTCTCGCGGTGGACTTAGGCATATTTGGATGCAATCATGGAGGTGGCTTGAGGAAGATACTGAACTCTTGATGAGGTGTGTTGGACATGTCATTGCAGTAAAGTGGGCAGTGAACTTTGTTTGTGTCGAGTTGAGAGGATGGGTGAGGCACCCTTGTGCTTGGTGCCTTAGATAGATTTGTCAATTTAGGTGGTGACTTAACAAGTTTTGACGATAGTGCCAAAGTTTGGATACTTGCAAGAGGGAAAAGTAGTTTCTTTCTAGGAGATGATGGGGTGAGCAAAGGAGTCAACCAAGAAGTGTTGTCAGTTAACCTCGGTCCTGAATGGGAAAAATGCAGACCAAGTGACTTGGGTGTTGTTCTTTCACCTTTGTTATGGTACATTAGATGATGTAGAGCATTCCTTGGTGACTTGAAAATGGTTGTGTGATGACTTAGAGATCTAGTGGGGCTCATTGGTTGAGGCTGGTAGAGTATTGGTTTGAACGTGTCTAAGGCATGTAAGTTCTTTGAGATGACTCATTCTACTTGGAGCGCTTTGGACAATTTATTGGGTTGTTTGAGGATTGTGAGCATGTTGGCCACACTTATCACAGATATTGAGTTGCGTTGAGGTGACTTGACGAAAGGAGGCGAGTTGGGGACTTGCATCTGTTTGGAGGATTGTGCGGATAGGCATATTGCAACATGAAGATATCACTTGGACTTATGTGTTTCTCTTGCTTTGGGTAGCATGGTTGAGGGTGAATCCTTACCATTCCAAGGCATAGAGGGGTAGGCATAAAAACATGACTGGGTGATGAAGTAGTGAGGAAAAGGAAATGTGGATGAGAAGTTCTTGGGGTAGATTGGCTAAATGTTCCATGAGGTGGACAGTGGATTCAAGTTGTCGCGAATGAATTTTCTTTAGGGTGAATTCATAGTGAAACAAGGTGAGAGGTGACCTTTCCTTGTTCTAATATCATTGTGCAGATGGACCAAATTGAGAAAGGAAGTGACCAATTTGTGTATGAGGGTGTGCAGATGGTTGAAATGGCCATTCAATTAGTGCATGAGTTGGGAAATAACAACAACATGGAAAGGGGGTCAAGATTATAGACACACCATTAAGTTCAAAGTACAGGACTTAGACATTGTGGAGGATCTCCTTGATGAAGTTCAAATGATGGAAACAACGATGAGACAAGGATAGACACTTTCCTTAGTCTTTGGATTTGGACATGGTAATGAATATGTAGACAAAAAATGCTTAGTTCATGAATGGGGAGGCAGATCTCAAGATTTGGATGTGACAGTTGGATTAACTACCCAACCATTGCAAGACTTGAGATGCACAATGTGTGGAGACATGGAAGAATTGGTTGAAGTATGGGAACAACAACAAGATCACAAGAATTCAACACTTAGGTGAAAATTGAAGTGAAGTGGGCAATAGTCAGTTGTAGCAGGCAATGACAATAGCAGTGAAACAGAACAACAATAAGGCAAAAACATTGTAGTCAATAAAGTTGGGGTGAATTTCATCCTTGGATTTGGATGAAATGACCTCATGGAATCGGGAAGCAGATCATGCAAAGTTGGGTGCAGTACAATTTGTTTTGAGAAAACTTGGGGTTTCCACTTTGGAAAAATTTGGGGTTTTGGGTTAACATGAAACTTGGGGTTTCCAATAGAGTTAGTTGTATTGGAGGAAAAAGTTTGGGCAGAGACTTTGAGATTGCATATTTTGTGGATGTTTCTAGAGACGATAACGACTTGAGGTGGGAGAGGATGTAAGTCCTTGGGAGATGAGCTTGGGCGTGAACACTTCCATCACAGACTGAATCGGGAAGGAAAGATGATCGATGCAAATGAAGAAATGGATGTCTTTGTATAGAGGGGAGTTGGGGTTCCTTAGGCATGTGACATGCCAAGAGACGACTCCACCTAAGGTGCCTTACAACAAAATTCAAATGATGTATGGTTTGATGAAGAGTTGACGACAAGAATTGAGAGTTCCATCAATGAAGGAAAATTGACTAAGGAATGGGGGGTGAACTTGGTAAATTTAGCTTGAATGATCCAGATGGATGTCAGTGGCCTCCCACCTATTCCATCTGGCTCACTTTGGAAATTTTCCAGTTCAACATTTTTTTCCTAGTTTTCGAGTCCCTGACTTCCAGGGCTAGTTTGAGGCCCTAAACAACGTTTTTAGGGATCACCACAATAAAAATGTGTAAGGATCGCCAGAAGAAAAATGTGTATTTCTCGGATATACCTTTCCAACAAGATATCGTGCTCCTAAAATGGAGATCATATGCAAAAGTTACGACCCAGGGAAGTTGATGTACTAACTTACCCAAATGGGGCCCACATGACTTTTGGCGCTTCATCTCCTAGGTACTAACTTACCCAAATGGGGCCCACATGAATTTTGGCGCTTCATCTCCTAGGGTTAGGTTTTTGGATGTCTAGGGTTTTTGACATTCTTGTTTATTGTAAAAAGGCCTTGAGAGCCTCATTGTAATCATCTTTTGGAGAATGAATGCAACCGTCGCATCTCTTCTCAAATATAATCCACCACCATTCTAAAAAGCTTGTTTTCCGCTGCATTTTACAGTTTCACATTATTTCCTTATTGAATAGAAACTAGTTTGATTGTATATCTGTTATTTTGTGTTAAGAATATTTTGATAATAATATGTATTCATTTCATTCTGCCCATAAAATATGGATCATTGAATCACCTAAGGGGTGAATGCACCCAAGAGAACAAGTCAGTTGGATGGATGGGGCACACTGGCATGAGGAGCACACCAAGTATGGGTGCATCGGTCCCAAGGGGTATGGCAATTGAGATCGCATGTGTTATTTGGGCCACTGGGTCCATGAAGGCGCATGATAATTCATTGGACATGGGTTCCTGAAGGGGCATGACACCCCCAAAGGATGTGACGGTTCATGATGGTGACCTTTTGAGAGCTTATAATAGAACAAGGAAAACAACCAAGGAGGGAAAGAAGTTTTGGCAAGATAAAAAGATAAGGAGAGCTTTGATCTTATGAGGCAGATGAAGAGGAGGAGCTCTCTCAAGGAGCCAAGTCACTCCACTCTGGGAGGACTTGTGTTTCCTTGAGGATGAGGGTTCGATGGATATATCTGGGAAAATTTCTCTTAGGAATATTTTGGCTAAGTCTAAAATGCAAGTCTTTGGAGGCATGTGTGAGGTAGAACCCAAGCCTGTGAAGTCTATGGAAACAAAGAGGAATAATTTGCAGAAATGAAGAAACAAAAAGTCTGCAATTGGAGGCACGTCTGAGGTGCACCACAGGTGGCAATGGAGATAGTTGCGACAGGGAGTCTTGTGGTGACAGATCTTTCCATGATTGTCTTGGTGAGGTGAGGCAAGTCGTTTGACTCTATCGAAGTTGCAAATCGATTCAGTAGTTCTCATGTTGTAATTGTTCTTCTATAACAAAGACTTATCCGAGTGTTAGGCACGGTTTGTGTCACCTACACTATATATATATACTTGTCTTTCATTTTTTCCATTGTTGTTCTATTGGTTTCTCATGTTCTTGTATATATGCTTAAAAATGACTAAGTGTTAAAGAAGTTAACAGATGTCTAAGTATACAAGAGTTGCACTAGAGTAAGAGTGTGACTTGTCGATAGATTAGAATGGAGTATGGGTATTCTCTAGGTGAAGAGTCATAGTCTGGACGAATTAAAATTAGTGTTTCTAATTATCCAAGTGTGAAACATTGTGGTGTTACACGCCCTCAAGAGGTGCATGATCGCAATGCACATTGTGGGGACGTGACAATTTACCCTTCGAATGATGGAATAATTCTCCAAAATGATGGGAAATTCCCCTAATACCAAAGGTTGTATTTGCATGCCCAAAACTAACCACGTGACTCACTACGAAGCCCATGTAACTACCTTGTAACTCTTCCCAATTTTGATATGTCTTTAGCATAAATCAAGGTAAATTATTTTGGCTTATAATAAAACATTATTTTTTAGCTTTTGGCCCCTTTGAACCCCCTAAGACCCTTTTAATTCCTCTCTTGTGGAGTCATATCCCCCTATGTATTTCGTCCTTCTTCGTCTGTATCCAATGATGTATTTTATTATTATTCATTGTACATGTACATATTACATTGATCGACTCTCAATATTTCATCATATATGCATTTATATTTCTATTATGGAGGTCCAACTAGGGGTATTAAAAAAACCCTTAGAATGAGGAAGACAAACAACTTTGATCATCTTTGGTGCACCTAGCTCTCCTTATTTTCTACCTTAATCAGTGGACCATTTGATTGAGTTGTGACCACCTTTGGTCGTCCCAACCGACTAATCGACTACATGGTTGACCTCTCTAGTTGACTCCCAAGTTGGTATTTGACTATCAATTGACTATCTCTAGAATATCTAGAGGTGACAAGAACCTATTGTTCCAATAGAGAAAACCCTTTAACCAAAATCATTTTCCTTAAGAAGACATTAATATGGTTTATCCAACACTTTCAAACTAAAATATAGACCCAACAGATTAATCAAGAACAAAATAATCAAGAACCTAATGGAGGGAAGAAGATAAACAAATGGTGTAATTAAAATAACAACAACAATAGTCAAGGGCAAGGGGAGAAATAAAACTACAAACAATAATCATTTCAGCAGTAACAAGAATGAAAATCAAGAAAAATAGTGAATACATGGAGGGTGGAATCTAAAATTTCATTCTAACATATGCCAATATGACCATTTCACTCAACATTTCCCTACTATTCCATAGGTTCAAAGATTCTAATATTAATAACAAGGTTAGAATGTATGGAATGTACATACGGAGAATAATATAAAGTACCTAGGGATGTACCTAAAGGGATAATGAATGTAATGTGGGCATAATCAAAGAATAGGCCCACTTGGTAATCAAAAAAATAATATAATAATAAGGGGTAGTTGGCATAGAACCCTTAGTAAGTTGCTATATAGTGTGAAAGAAATAATTGTAAGAAAACTTACAACAAAGTTCCACCTACTAGAAATTTCATATGATATTAGATAGAAATTATTTAAAGAAGTAAGAGCAATGCAATGGGATGTATTGTGAAGCATATTGTAGTTACAATAAGTATGGCTTGTGGAGTGATTCCTTCCTAAGGAGTATCGGATGGTGTTACTCTACCTTAAGGGTTCTTCTTTGTATTCTTATATCGTTTATGGTGTGATTGCATTTGATATTTTTGAATTCTAATGGTTTGTTCCTAAATTGAAAGGTTTATCTATCAAGGTTTACTACAACTGGTGTTAAAGCTCTTTATTGGGCACAAAGTAGAAGAATTGTTTTCTTTTTCACAGATTTTTTAAGGAAAAAATAGGATGGTAGAATTTAGATCAATTTCTAAAACATTTCATGCAAAATTTGAAAAAACCAACTATGTATCCGAATTCCTCTAAAAAGCACCAGATTTAAGAAATAAATTGTCCAAATCAAAGTCTAGGAAGTGGAGTTATCATTGATTTAAAATCAGTTGGTTTAGGAGGTTTTTCGATGATGGCCATGCAATTTGCAAATCAAATATATTTTGATAGAGTGCCGAGATTTTAGTCAAACCAATGTTATTATTTGAAGAGTGGCCATGGAATTTTCATAAGTGTGATCATTATAGCCAATCAAAGAAGTATCACTAATGAACATTTTATATTAACCACATGTAAAGTCTCCCATAACCATAATTTATTATTATTATTATTATATGTTCTTTATAGTTGTATGCAAGTCTTGTTGTACTTATCATGTGGTTAATTAAATGGTTGACACAAGATATTTCTTGACATTATAATCTATTTGTCCTGGAAATGTCATGGCAGATTTAAAGACTCTATGCTCTTCATACCATGTGTCAATTTTTAACATGAAACTAGTCGTCAACTTGACATGAATCATCTTTCAATGCAGGTATTGCAAGGTACTTTACTAGTTGTTTTGTTATGCATTTGGTTACGAAGTATATCTTATAGCTTCTCGTATTTTCATGGATAAATTATGGACCGAAGGTTATGATAGAATCCTTCCCCTTATGGTAAAATTTTCTTTTCTCCTTAAATTCAATTACCATGCATATCAAGGGTCATATATATATATATATATATATATATATATATATAGAGAGAGAGAGAGAGAGAGAGAGAGAGAGAGAGAGAGAGAGAGAGAGAGAGAGAGATCACTATTTATGGAAGGATCCATAAATCCACGTTGATTGTTACGCCCTCAATCCCAGATTTAGAGAATTTTCCAACAAAACGATGGTACCAATATCCCAGACTTACTCTTTGTAACTAGATTCTCTAATCAGTTTGTTTCTAGTTAAATAAAATAAATTAAAAATAATATTTACAAAAATATTCATCATCATCAATGTTTATGATGATATAATTTTCACAAGTCTTCTTCCAAAAAATTTCACAACATAAACCATAAAAAATTAAAATATTTAAATGTTTCTAAATGGAGGGACATTACATCCTCTCCCCTTTGAACTAAACATTATGCTTGGTGTTCTAATCTGAGCATATCAACTCTGGAACATCGATGGATGATCCAAAATGGATCCAGGAAGGCCAAAATCTCAAATTTCTAGGAATCAGACGAAACTAGTGCCACTGTGTAGGGCTTGTTGTGTTGATTTCGATAGTATATTTTTTTCCAAAAATGGATATCGTATGCAAAAGTTATTGCGTTCTGAAATTTTGCCCAAACAAGAAAAATGTCAAAGGTCAAAGTCAACTGGTCAAAGACCGTATAATTGATGTGGCAGATGACGTGATGCAGGAGCATCGCTCCACCTCATAAAGCACCAGCAAGCCAACACAACAATGCACAAGGAGGAACAGATTCCAAGGAAAGAGAGGCACCAATCCTCTCATTTGCACCTAAATTTTAAATTTGAATGCAGAATTAAATGAATTAAATGTTGTAAGGCTCAAGGAAAGTCGAGCCCATGTGCTTTGTATAGGCTGCATGTGAAGTCGTCTTTAATGACTAACAGGTAGATAGGTTTAGGCCTAGTTCGGACTAGATGTCCATTGATTGTAATTCAATGTAATTCAATGCAAGTAGGTGGAGGAAGGCTCAAGAGCCCCTCCTTTGTAAAAGATATTTGTTTTCCAGAATTCATGAGTCAGTGGTTTAGAGCGCATTAGAGAGATCAAGAGAGGAGAGGAGAGAAAGTGTTGAAGACTCTATTGCAGTCCAACCTTTGTAAATCTTTGTACATAAACATTCAGATATAATACAAAAGTAGTTTTTCCTGCATATAAGGTGTTTGTGTTTTTAAGTGTGATGAATGTTCATTTTTTGAATGTTTTCTATGTTTATTTATGGATGTTGTAGATGTGAAAGTAGGCTACATTTGCAGGTTTAGTAATATTTCTTTATCTTTGTGGATTTATGAGTAGTTCTAGGCTCTTAGGCTTGTGCAAGGATTGCATACCAGAGTGATTGAAAACTTTGTGAAGCCAGTGCAAGGAGTGCACTTCAACTCTCTCTCGAGTTCAGGGAAGAGCATTCCAGGTGGGCACACCAGAACAAACTCAAACTCAGAAGAAGGGAAAATTGTGCAAGGAGTGCACATCAGAGTTGTTGAACACTCTGAGGAAGACACACCAGAGTTACTAAATACTCTGACGTCTCTGCAAGGAGTGCATTGAGCAAGCGCAAGGAGTGCGCGAGAATTCTATTTTGATTTCTAGGAGAGAGGTTGCCAAGAGGGAACCTCATAAGATATAACTCAAGAGGAGCAGTGCAAGTATGCATAGAGAGCGCAAGTGAATTCTCAGAATTAAGGATTCAAGGAGGTGCAAGGAGTGCATAGTCTCTTAGAGGAAAGCTAAGCTTGGAGAAGACCCAAGCAAGGAGTGCATCTGGCCAACACTTTGATTAAGTGTTGAGGAGGTCTCAAGGAAGACAAGTGCAGAAAGCGCACATAAATATTTTCTAAAAATATTTGAGTCTGATCTTAGGAAGGAGAGTGTCGAGGTGCCAGGAGGGCATGGGACTTTGTTGGAGAAGGCAAGGGTTGAGACCCTTAGAAAATTTTATCAATTTCAAATCTCAAGGGAGTTAGCTCCATTGTGCATAAAGTATCTTCAAGGAGTGCAGAGGTTGAGAACCCTTTAAGGTTAAGGTTGTGGAGGAAGTGCAAGGTGAGCGCAAGCGAGCCTATTTCAAGCTCAAAGCTCAAGAGGAGTTGTGGATTCTAGGAAAGTGTGCATGAGGCCAAGTTGACAACCCTACAGGAGGGAAACATTCAAAGGGATGACCCCTTTTGAATTTTAAATCATTTCAACCTCAGGAGGTGCAACAATGGATGAGGAGTAGGCTTGTCAAGGAGAAGGATCAAAGGCCAAGCCTTTGAAAAAGTTTGAGAAATCCTTCATCGGAAGGACAGTGCAACAATCGCAGAGGAGGAGAAGCTACAACAACTGTCAGATATGTTTTCAAAAGTGATATGGACCATTAGATACAAGTATAGACTTGAGGAGTAGTGTGCATAGAGGAGAATATATCCTCACCATTGGATCTAGGCGTGAGGATCAACAATCCTCTGATCTAGGTAAGTTGCATGAGGTTTAACCATGTAAGTTGTTAAGACTTCACGTGTTCGGTAGAAGTCGTGTGTGGAGCACAAAGGAGGGGTTAATGAAGAGTGGAGATAAACAGTTGAGATCCATTCGAGATTTGTAGGAGATCTGACAGTCATCAGATCCATAGGAATTGTGCAAGAGTTAATCAATGAAGTTTTTTGGACTTTGTGCATTCGGGTGATTTGGAGTGCAGAGGCGTTCAGACCCCCGAAGTCCTGAAAGCTCGAGCTAATTGGAGTCATCCAATCCCAAAGGATATGTGTCAACAAGTTACTAGATCTGGAAGACCGACAATCCAAGAGAACTGAATTGTGGAAGGTTGCATTCCACCCGAAGCTCTGAAGAGTCGGATTTCGTCTCCACTGTCCATTTGAAAGGGACGCATATCAACAAATCCAGAGGTCCGAAGGTATAACGCTCTGAAGGAAACATAATGTAGAGTATTGAAGACTCCTAGAGTTTCGAACAATGAATCTCATATCCATCGTTGATCTCGGTGGACAGGTGTCACTAGATCCTGCGCTCTGGAGGACAGACACTCCAGGGAAAATTCGATAGCTTGGAGAGAGAAAATCCAGAGGGTCGAAGGCCAAAGCCAACCCTAGCTGTTAGATGCAAAAGACACATTGTTATCATATCTGAACTCTGTTGGTTCATAGTTCGAGAGAAGACAAGGCATAGGGTTGGAAGAGCTCTCGAAGGCCAGAGTTCATTCGGTCTGTCCATCACAATGGACATGCATCAGAAGATCTGAAGGTTTGAAGCCTTAGTACTCTAGAGGTTTTATGGCCAAGTATTAACAGAAGACTCCCGAAGGGTCAGGAGCCGAATTGAATCCAAATTGTCCACCGGAAGGGACACATGGCATCATATCGAGGAGTATGGAGATTTATCACTCTGGGAGAGTTGGGGATTAGTTATTCGAAATTTGTTGAATCCCAGAGTGCAGAAATAGCATGTTGTTCTTGGTGCCTAGTCGCATCCCTTGGACACATGAGGAGTTGGCCAGAGTGAAAAGGGGCTAGGGGCCCGAAATTGATTTCAAAGGCAAATGGGCTTAGTGTGATCCCATGGGTTCATTGTTGGACCTGCGCATGGAATAAAAGGACCTATGTATAGGATTTTGGGGGATAAGAAGGGCCCAAAGAGTCGATTCAGCTTGCGATTGTGAACAATCCTAGACCAAGAGGTCATGCGGACCCTAGGAGAGGGTGGGGTTTGCATCAAGTGGTATCAAAGCCATAAAAATATTCTAGTCGAATACCATCAAGTGGTATCAAAGCTTGATTTTTTTTGCAAGTAGTAGACGAGCAAGGGAATTTTTGGTGAGATACCATCAAGTGGTATCAGAGCCTGATTTATGTTTGTAGACATTGATCAAGGGAGGATAAGACAGGGTGTGATGCTCTGTGAACATTGTTTGCAAGCATGCAACAGTTAGTAAACATCTAGAAGGGCTACAGGAGAAATCCATAGGTGCTCTCAGTTGCAGAGAAAGCGAAGAAGACAACCAGGTGGGTTGAAGGAGAAGAATCGATTGCGTTATTGAAGGCAAGAGTGAATATGGATACTGAAGTCCAGAAATAGGGTCATAGAAAAGACCTCCATCAGGTGAGTAAAGAGTAGAGGGATAAAGAGCTCGAGGAGATTAGAACAGGGCTCGACAGGCTAATGTTGAAGATGCAACAGGAAGCAAGAGGAATTTGGAGGTATAAATGGCCCTTAAAGAGAAAGGTAAGGTGGCCTATCCAACAGGTGGCTGAGGCATGTTGAAAAACTCAGTGCCACAGAGGAGGAAATGGTTTTTGTTTGCAATCCAGAGATTGGAGAAAACCTCAGTGATGAGAAGGGGAGATCAACTGAAGATCTCGTAGACTACCAGGAGGTCAGAAGTGAAATTTCAGACTACCAGGAGGGAAGTGATGAAGGTTCAAATTTCTAGGAGGGAAATGAAGAGAGATCAAGTAGAAATATCATAGACTTCCAGGGGAGAATAAGTGAAATTTTGGATATCTAGGTGGGGAATAAGAAGAGATCGATGGAAGATCTCGTAGACTACCAGGAGGGAAAGTCAGGAAACTCCAATTGTTAGGTGGGGAAGGGGGATGAGGTGAGACTTTATGAAATTCTCATAAACTCAGAGGAGAGGAGTTCACATCAGCAAGAAGTGTTGATAGAAATAAAGATGAGATTGTCTGAGAGTCTCATGAACTCAGAGGAGAGGAGTGCATATCAACGAGGAGTGTTGACAGAGGAGAAGGATCAGAGGCACATTCTAATCATTGGATGAATCCATATATTCTTTCCAAGCATCATAGTAGTGTCCAGTGCACATGTTGAAGGTGCAACAAAATAAATACATCCAACAGATACTGTCATAGAAAATATTGAGCAGACATCAAAATCTTCCCAGGAGATGGAGGAAAAAACAGAGAATTCAACATAATTGCTTAAATTTTTTAACAACGAATATTAACAAGAGATAACTGCAAAATTGGAGCCTGCAATAGAGGAGAGAGTAGCAGACAATAAGGATTTTTTTATCTGTGTGAGGAATTGGAAACCCTGACAGAGAAAAAAATTTCAGAAGGGATAGTTGAGAAACAACTTAGTAAAATTGTTGTAGAAGTAGAATCTGCAGTGGAGTTGCAAGCTAATGCCACAGGAAATGAAGTTAGCATGGGAGATCAAGATGATTTTCCCATTGATATGTGTGAATAATTGGAGGCCCTCAAGGAAAGGTTAATGGCACAGAGTCAACGCATCCAACAAGTTAAGTTGGAATTGGGTGATGAAGAAGAGATACAACAGAGAAGGCTACAAAGGGGGAGCCAACCAATTGACCAACTGGACATAGTAAGAGAGCATATCAGAAGGATGATGTTGAAGTCAATAGAGGAGGCAGCCAATAGTAGAGAGAGGTTGATCAGAGGAGAGCTTGCAGCAACAGGGCAGCAGTAACGAAGAGGAGCAGATGGAAAACTCCAAATTCGGATTTGGGATCCTGGAGGATTTCAACCTCTGCAACAGTCAAAAGAAGGAGCTCATGAGTTTTTTCAGCATAGGAGTATGATGCGGGAGAATCACTCCACCTATTCAAGTACAAACAAGTCAACACATCAGCGCACAAAGAGGAACAGATTCCAAGGGAAGAGAGGTGTTAGTCCTCTCATTTTGCACATAAATTTAAAATTTAAATGCAAAATTAAATGAATTAAATGTTGTAAGGCTCAAGGAAATCCAAGCCCATGTGCTTTGTACAGGCTGCATGTGAAGTCGTCTTTAATGGCTGAAAAGTAGATAGGTTTAGGCCTAGTTCAAAATAGATTTCCATTGATTGTAATTCAATGTAATTCAATGTGAGGAGGTGGAGGAAGGCTCGAGAGCCCCTCCTTTGTAAAAGATCTTTATTTTTCAAAATCCATGAGTCAGTAGTTGAGAGCACATTAGATAGCTCAAGAGAGGAGAGGAGATAAAGTTTTTAAGACTCTGTTACAGTCTAGACTTTGTAAATCTTTGTACAAAAAATTTTAGATATAATACAAAAGCATTTTTTACTGCATAAAGGTGTCTTTGTTTTTAAGTGTGATGAATGTTCATTTTCTGAATGTTTTCTATGTTTATTTATAGATGTTGTATATGTGCAAGTAGGATACATTTGCAGGTTTAGATAGACTTCTCTATCATTGTGGATTTCTAAGTAGTTCCGGTCTCTTAGGATTGTGCAAGGAGTGGACACCAGGGTGATTGAAAAATCTATGAAGCCAATGCAAGGAGTGCACTTGAACTCTCTCTCTAGTTTAGAGAAGAGTGTGCCAGGTCAGAAAATCAGAACAACCTCAAACTCATAAGAAGGAAAAATTGTGTAAGGACTATACATCAGAGTTGTTGAACACTTTGAAGAAGACACACCATATTTATTGAATACTCTGAGGGATTTGCAAAGAGTGCATTGAGAAAGCGCAAGGAGTGCGTGAGAATTCTAATTCGAGTTCTAGGAGAGAGGTTTCCATGAGGGAACCTCGGAAGATATAGCTCAAGAGGATTAGTGCAAGTTTGCACAGAGAGCACAAGGAGTGCGCAAGTGAATTCTCGGAATTTAGGATTCAAGGAGGTGCAAGGAGTGCACAATCTCTCAGAGGAGAGATAAGCCTGGAGAAGACCCAAGCAAGGAGTGTGTCGGGCCAACACTTTTATTAATTTTTGAGGAGGTCTCAAGGAAGACAATTGCAAGAAGTGCACATAAATATTTTCTAAAAATATTTGAGTCCGATCTCAGGAAGGAGAACGTCAAGGTGCTAGGAGGGCATGGGAAATTGTTGGAGAAGACAAGGGTCGAGACCCTTAGAAAAGTTGAGCAAGTCCAAAGATCAAGGGAGTTAGTGCCATTTTGCATAAAGTCTCTGCAGGGAGTGCAGAAGTTGAGAACCCTTTAAGGTTCAGGTTATGGAGGAAGCACAAGGTGAGCGCAAGTGAGCCTATTTCAAGCTCAAAGCTCAGGAAGAGTAGTGGTTTCCAGGAATGCAAGTAGAGGCCAAGAGGACAACCCTGCAGAAGGGAAACATTCAAAGGGCCGATCTCTTTTGAATTTTAAAGAATTTCAATCTCAGGAGGTGCAGCGCAGGCCGAGGAGTAGGCTTGCCGAGGAGAAGGATCAAAGGCCAAGCGTTTGAAAAATGAGAAATCCTTCATCGGAAGGAAAGCGCAACATTCGTAGAGGAGGAGAAGTTACATCAGTCGTCAGATCTGTTTTCAAGAGTGATATAGACCATTAGATCAAATTCTAGACTCAAGGAGGAGCACACATGGATGAGAATAGATCCTCATCGTTGGATCTAGGCGCGAGGAACGATAGGCGACCTATCCAGGTAAGTTGTATGAGTTTTAACCCTATAAGTTGTTAAGACTTTGCGTGTTCGACATAAGTTGTGTGTGGAGCGCAAAGGAGGGGTTAACGAAGAGTGGAAATCAATGGTCGATATCCATTCAGGAGTTGTAGGAGATGTGACAGCCGTGAGATCCTGAGGAGTTGCACAAGAGTTAATCAGGGAATTCCTTCGGACTTTGCGTGTTCGGGTGATTTAGAGTGGGTCGGGACCCCTGAAGTCCTGAAGGCCAAAGCTAATCAAAGTCGTCCAATCCCAAATGATACGTGTTAGAAGATCACTGGATCTCTAAGACCAGCAGTCCAAGAGAACTGAAGCATGGAGGGTTGCATTCCACCCGAAGCTCCAAAGTGCAGGAGTCCATCTCCATCGTCCATTTGAAAGGGACGCGTGTCAGCATATATGGACGTCTGGAGGTATAATGCTCTGAAGGAAATAGAATGTAGAGTATTGAAGACTCCCATAGTTTCGAACAATGGATCTCATCTCCATCATTAATCTCGGTGGATAGATTTCACCAAATCCTGCACTCAGGAGGATAGACACTCCAGGGAAAATTCGATCTCTTGGAGAGAGAAAATCTGAAGGCCTGAAGTTCGAAGCCAATCCTATCCGTCGAATGCAGAAGACACATGGGTAGCATATCTTAACTTCGTTGGTTCGTATTTTAGGAGAAGACAAGGCGCAGGGTTGGAAGAGATCATGAAGGACGTAGTTCATTCGGGCCATCCATAACAGTGGACACGCGTTAGAAGATCCGGAGGTTTGAAGCCTTATTACTATGGAGGGTGTATGGGAAAGTATTAGCGGAAGACTCCCGAAGGGCTGGGAGCTAGAGTGAATCCCAGTCATCAACTGGAAGGGACGTTTGGCATTAGATCGAGGATTCAGAAGGTTTATCACTCCGGGAGAGTTGGGGCATACTGCTTCAAAATTTGTAAAATCCCAGAGCACCAAAATAGCGCGTTGTTCTCGGCGCCTGGTCACATCCCTCGGTCACGTGAGGAGTTGGCCAGAGTGAAAAGGGTCTAGGGAATAAAAGGACCTATGTATGGGATTTTGGGGGCTCAGTAGAGCCCAAAGAGTTTATTCGACTCTCGATTGTGAACAATCCTAGATCGACAGGTCATGCGGACCCTAGGAGAGGGTGGGGTTTGCATAATGACATCAGCAATATCTCATGTTGACGTCAGTGTGACACGTGGAAACACTACGACCTTCCACATGTCAGTCATTTTTGGCATTTTTTAGAGGTGATTTGAACCACTAAAAAACTTGACATGTGGCACTATAAAAAAGTGACACATGGCATTGTACAGAGGTGACACGTGGAACTGTACGAAGGTGACATTTGGCGGTACAGACATGTCGTGGGCTAGTGAAAGAAATACATGTGGTAGTATGGAAGGCTGACGTGGAAGTACGTAAGATTGACGTGGAAATACAGATGTTGACGTGGCAACTAACTAGGCAAGATGACATGGCAGTATGGATCCTGACGTGGCAGCTGACTAGGAAGAATGACGTGGAAATATAGATGTTGATGTGGTGGCTAACTGGGCAGGCTGACATGGCGGCTGACTAGGCAGGTTGTCGTGGCTTGAGCTAATCAGGAGGTGAAACGTGGCCCAATTAGATGGCACCACGTGGCAGCCCAAATTTTCCCAATGTGGGCTTGGTCAAAATTTTAAGGCATTGGTCACAAGGGGCGCCATATGACCAGGAGCCCAAGATTTGGGGGTTGCGCCAATTGTGCTAAATTTGGCAGATTTGGTCAAATTTGGAGGATTTTACCAAATTTGGGCATGATTTTAGTGGATTTTGACCCATTTGGTAAAATCTGGCGGATTTGGCCAAATTTGGAGGATTTTTATCAAAATCTTCAAAGCAAGCCAAAAGTGAAGAAGGAGAGGACCCTCCAAAATCTCTTCCTTCATATCCATCTTATTCTTCTTGAAGTACAAGTTCGAATACTACTTCTTCAAGAAAATATTCTCATAAATATAAGCTTGATATGCCATTACTTAAACTTGATGTAAAATTTGTTTTGCCTATGTATGATGGCGAAGTTAATGATGAGAAAATTGAAAACTGGGTTAGACAGATGGAGGTATATTGTAATTTGCAACAAATCAAAGATGAGGCAACCAAAATTAGATTGACATCACTTTTTCTTGAAGGCACGACTCTTATCTAGTGGCACATTAAGATGCAACATGGAACTCAACAAGTTGGTAAGATTTTTCCATCATGGCATGATTTTATTTCTGAACTTAGAAAACATTTATATCCTCTAGGGTATAAGGAAAAGACTTTAATTGAATGGTGAAGTCTTAATTTAAGGAAAGTACAATCGATGCAGGAATATACAGATGGATTTCGTAAGATGGATTTGATGTTAGATGTTCCATTGACTACACAAGAAACTCTTATGAAGTATATAGGAGGTTTGCCTGCTTATATTCATAATACTGTGTTTATGTTTGGACCTAATAATCTTGATGAGCTTTATGTTCAAGCAACATATATTGAAACGGGAAAAACTGGAGTTAGTGTATTAGGGGAATCATCTTCAAAGAAAGATGGAAAAGGAAAAGGGAATTAGAAGAAAGCAAATTCAGAGATAGTGAAGGAAGAGAAGCTCTCTTGCAAGCATTACAAGAAAGAAGGGCACGATTATGAGCATTGCACCCAGAGAAGAGACTGAAGTGGTTCAAAGAGAGGAAAGGGAGGAAAAAATTTGCAACAACAACACGACCAACAGACTTGGGATCGGATTCAGGTGATGAGTCTAAGATTACAACGGTTGGTTTGACAGGTAAAATTAGTGACGGTTTTGATTCAAGAATTAAATTGTTTCATATAAGGGTCATAATGAAACATACTAATATTGATACATTGATAGATAGTGGATCTCAATCTAACTTAATTTAAGAAGAAGTGGTTAAGAAATTGGGATTAGAAAATATGCATCACAAACCCTATTCACTAAATTGGATAAGCAAAGATCATAAATTGCCCATAACAAAGCAATGTATCATTAAGTTTGCAATTACATCTAAGTATGTGGATGAAATAATATGTGATGTGTTGCCGCTAGAAACATGTGGAATGGTATTAGGAAGCCATTATTTATATGATCGCAAAACAATCTTCTATGGGGAACATAATCAATATCACTTGTTTAAAAAGGGAACTGAATATGTTTTACATTCTCATCATATAAAAGCAAATCAATCTCTTATAACAATGGAACAATTAAAGAAGGAAACTTATGTAAGAAATACACCTATAACTGTGCCAAGAAAAGAAGTTGATCTTAAGCATGAACATGAGATGGTTGTAGGATGGGAGTTCAATCATACGTTTCTTCAAGATAAGTTAATGGCGTGCAAGCTCGGAAAACATATTGGTTCAATTTCAGTCATATTTATGATATTATCGTTGCTAATGTTTTCTACATGGATGGTAGTGGACTCGGTAAGATGTGAATGAGTTCAAATGGCTAACAATATGCTTTAGTTGTCATGGTTATTATGCAATTGATTAAGATGTGACAGGTGCACAAGACAAAGTTTAAATACAAAGGAAAAGTAGGGAGGCCTATCCCACACTTGATGACTGGTTAATATCCTTTTGGAGGACCAAAAGGTCTTAGTGGGGAGGAATGAACCAAAATGGATCCAAGAAGGCCAAAATTTCAAAATTCTCTGAATTGGACGAAACCAACACCATTGTGTAGGTCTCGTTGTGTCGATTCTAACAATATATATTTATTTTTTTCTAAAAATGGACACCGTATGCGAAAGTTATCACTTTCTAAATGTTTTCCCAAACAAACAAAAAGTCAAAGGTCCAAGTCAACTAGTCAAAGGTTGTACAACTGACGTGGAAGATGACGTCAACATTATGTCATGATGATGTTAGTGTGACATGTGGCATCACTAGGACGTTCCACGTGTCAGACAGTTTTGGAATTTTCAGGGGTGATTTGGACCACTAAAAAAATTAACACGTGGAACTATGCGGAAGTGACACATGGCACTATATGGAGTTGACACATGGAACTGTATGGAGGTGACACATGGCGGTATAGAAGTGACATGGGCCAATGATAGCAAGACACATGTCAGTATGGAAGGCTAACGTGGCAGTACAGAATGTTAATGTGGCAGTACGGAAGGCCGACGTGGCAATATGGATGTTGACGTGGCAACTGACTTGGAAAGTTGATGTGGTAGTACGGATGCTGACGTGGAAGATGAATAGGCAAGATGACATGGTATTATGGATGCTGACATGGCGGATGATTGGGCAGGCTGACGTGGCTTGGGATAATTAGGAGGTGACACATGGCCAAATCATAGGGGCGCCACGTGCCAACCTAAATTTGCCCAATGTGGGCTAGGTTGAAATTTTAGGGCCCTAGTCACAAGGGGCGCCATATGACCAGAAGCCTAGGATTTTGGGACTATGCTAGTTCTACTAAATCTGGTGGATTTGGCCAAATTTGGAGGATTTTACCAAATCTGGTGGATTTGGCCAAATTTGGAGGATTTTAACAAATCTGGGCCTGATTTTAGTGAATTTTTGCCTAGAAAATAGGATCTGAGCCCAAAAAGAGCCAAGAAAGAGGGGGGAAGTTGGGATTTCAACCCCCAACTCAAAATATTCTTAATCATGCCTTTTTTCCATGGAAAGGAGGTTCAAATACAGGAGAATGATGAAGAATTGTGAAGCTTAAGCCATTTTTATGCAGGGAAGCCATTGAGGAAACAAATTTTAGAGGCCATTTCCAGGAGCTACGCTCATCATTTTTCCATGTCATCATTTGTTTTGGATACATAAGGTCGAGTAGAACACAACCATACTATTTTATAATCCATTTGATGTACTTCTGATGTATTTTTGAAGCATTGAAGATTAATAAGAAAGCCTCCCCCACTGAGACAAAGGCTCGGAGCCGTAGGCAACTCTTGTCAAACTACGTTAACAATATTGGCATTATGGTTTTTTTTTCTTAGTTCTTACTTTCTTTTATGCATTATTTATGGTGGCTACAACATTATTTCACTAAAATCTTCTTCTTCTCTTAATTCCTAAATGGTAAATCAACTCATGCATAAACTTAACCATAGTCCTTAAAAGATCAATTACAGATCAATGGATATGCCTTTATCATGACTAATTCCATTTCCCAAGTAGCCTCCTCAAGACTAAAGTGAATCCACTACACTTTAACATGAGCAACGACTCAGTTCCGCAACACAGTTTTCTTCTTGTCCACAATACGTAGCGGTTCCACCTAAAACTCACCTTCGGGTTCCACCTGAATCACATTCCAATTCCAATTTAAAATATTACTTACATCACGTACATACTTCTTTAAAAATGAAACATGAAATGCATTGTGTACTTTTAAATTGGATGGTAATGCAAGCTGATAGGACACTGGCCCCACTCTGGAAAGCACTTGAAATGGCCCACAATACCATGGTGAAAACTTGGCACTCTTTCCCAATTTTAATGAATTGTTTATGGGATTGAATTTAATATAAACATGATCTCATATATTGAATTTTGCATGTGTTCCTTTTGGGTTTGCAAAACTCTTTTGTCTGTCCTGTGCACTTTTTCAAATTTTGTTTTTCTTTTGAACAAATTGCTTCCATTTCTTTTAGCATATCTGGACCCAAAGTAATTATTTCAACTAGGTTATACCAACTAATAGGTGTTTGACACTTCATTCCATACATCACCTCAAAGGGACTCATCTTTAGGGAAGTCTGGTAACCATTATTATATGCAAACTCAACCAAATGAAGGTATTCTTTCCACTTTGTGGCACCATACATCCACAACATATCATCTATAATTCAGTTAGTCCTTTCATTCTGACCTCTAGTTTGAGGATGATATGAGGTGCTAAAATTAAATTGAGCTTCCAAACCATTGAACAAAGTCTTTCAAAAATTCGAAGTGAATTTTGTATCCCTGTTTGAAATGATAGTTTTGGGTAACCCATGCATTCTAAATATTTCCTTTATGAAAATTTCAGCATTGTTTATAACTTTTTGAGTTGATTTCATTGGGATAAAGTGTGAATACTTAGTGAGTTTTTCTATTACCGCCATGATATAATCATTTTGTTTCTTAATTATAGGTAGTCCTGTAATAAAATCCTTGCTAATCACTTCCCATTTCCACTCAGGAATGGGTATTGGCTGCAATAATCTAGTTGGGTGATGGTGCTCATCTTTAACTTGTTGGCACTCAAGACACCTGGCAAGATATTTAGTTACTTTTGCTTTCATTCCAAGCCAAAAATATTATTTCTTGAAAGTTTTTATAGTCTTTTTGTAACCTGGGTGACTTCAATAAGGTTTCTTTATGTACTTCAAAAAATACTAAATTATTGAAATCTATGTTGTTTGGAAAATAAATTATGTTTTTATATTGCACTAAACCATCCTGATTGTAGCTGAATTTTGATTCTTCCTCAACTAATATATTATTCTGAAATTTTTCTTGTAATTTCCTATTAATGTCATAATTTTATGTTGTTGATTTAATTCTTTGTTTCACATAAGTTTGTATGTTACTACTGAAAATTGTATTTAGTTTTCTGTTGACTGTATATGCTATCTTGTTTTCCTTTCCTTTAATATGTTTTGTCTCAAAATCATACTCACTTAGGAAAGTTAAGCATATTTTGTGTCTTGCATTTAATTTTTGTTGATCGAAAAAGTACTTAAGGCTGATATTATCTGTTTTCAACAAAAATATCCTACCCAACAAGTAGTGTTGCCACATTTTTAAAGCATGTACAATAATGGTTAATTCTAGATCATGTGTTGCATAGTTATTTCCATGAGGTTTCAGTTTTTGTGATTCATAAGCAATCACATAGTCATCATGTAATAAACTCCTCCTAACCCTTCCTTTGAGGCATCGGTACAAACCAAAACATATTTATGTGGGTATGTTATCTTCAATATAGGCGTTGTAGTTAATAATTATATTATCTTTTCAAAGCTCTCTTGACATTTTTGAGGATTCCCCTCTGTTGTAAATAATCTATTAGTTAGGAAAGTTTTGAAAACCCTTCTACGAACCTACAGTAATACACAATCATACCCATGAAAGATCGAACATCCAACACATCCTTTGGGACTAGCCAATCTAGGATGGCCTTGACTTTTTCTGAGTCAACTGAAATCCCTTCACCTGAAATTACATGTCCCCAATTATGTTTATTGAATTTTGCATATAGTTGATGCTCCCTAAGTGTCTGCAAGACCATTTTTAAGTTTTCCTCGTGTTCTTCTTTAGTTTTTGAATAGATAAGTATATCATCTATGAACACAATTACAAACTTTTCTAGATATTTTCTCAACACATTGTTCATTAGACACATAAATATAGCAGGTGCGTTTGTTAAACCAAAAGGTACCACTACAAATTCATAGTGTCCATATCTAGTTCTGAAAGCAGTTTTATGAATGTCTTCTTATTTAATTCTAACCTAATGGTATCCTGATCACAAATCTATATTAGAGAAAATATTAGTTCCTCCGACTTTATCAAAAAAATCATCAATGCAAGGTAATGGATACTTGTTTTTAATTGTCATCTTGTTAAGTTGTTTGTAATCAATATACAATCTGAAAGTTACATCTTTATTTTTGACAAACAAGACTAGTGCTCCCAACAGAGACACGCTAGGTCTGATATATTTCTTATCCATCAGTTCTTGAAGTTGTATCTTAAGTTCAGTCAACTCTAGTGTTCTCATTCAGTAAGGGGATTTAGACATCAGTGTTGATATAGGTACTAAATCTATGGTAAACTCTATATCTTTCCTAGGAGGTAATCCTAGAATTTCTTCCGGGAATACATTATGGAATTATATTAGTATTGGTTCCTTGGTTAGCAAGGTTTCATTTGACTCTTAAACACTTTAAAATGGTAAAACGTTTAGATCTAACTTAGTTTCCATTCCATCTATATTTATTGTACAATCTTTTACCATTTCAATAACTTTATTTTTGTGCCTGTAGCTAATTTAACTAGACGAGATTTCTTATGTTTCACTTTTTCCAGTTCGTGATTTTCTACCACTATAGGTGAAATATATCTTAAATGTGCACCAAGTTCTATTAATATAGATATAAGTTTCTGATTTAGCATGCCTTCTATCTCCACAATAGAATATTGATGTTCAACTTGATGATTTTCCAAGGAAACATTGATCTTATCAATACTTCTAGCAATGCCATTCACTATTGTTTCTTCTTGAATATTATGGATTGCCTGATTTTTTATTTATTTAAAGGATAGTCTCGGTATAAGTTGTTGGAATACTTGGGGGGGGTGAATCAGTATGAGCACTTTATAGCACTTTTAACCAAAATATATATTCTTTCACTTTAACAACAATTTTCAACAATATATCATAAATGTATCATCTATGAGTGCATCAATCATATATATCATGAGCATGTGAGCATAAGAAAAATCACATCGAGAACAAAGTACACTAGTATTTACATTGAAACCCAAATGGGAGAAAACCACAAAAATATTTCTTATATATATCAAGAATTCATTCATAGGAAGCACCAACTTCCGAATTCTCCAGCTACAACTAGAAGGAGGCTCCAACTCCCTATTCTTAGTCTCCAACCTAAAGGATGCTACACCTCCCTGAATTCTATAGCTCCAACTAGAAGGAGGCTACAACCCCCTAGGTTCTCCAACTCCAATCAGAAGGTGGCTACAACCATATACTTCTCAGGCTCCAACCTGAAGGAAGCTCCAAGTCCTTGATTCTCTGGTACCAACCGGAAGGAGGATACAACCGCCTTCCCTTGCCCCATCCTGCCACCCTGAAATATAAGTGTAGACCAAGTGTCACAGACTCTGCCACGGTCACTGCCACAAACTCGGGCACTATCATTGTCATTTACATTATTACTATCACTGCCACTATTATTGTCACAACCACTGTCACTGTCTCATCCATGAAACTAGATCCACTATCATATGCATGCACCTCATGCCAAGATCACCAAGATCATATCTCAAACCATATGCTCAACATCACTAACACATGCCTATACCAAGCATGTACCAACATCACCACATACTATCACAATATATGTGTCTCATCCTAGTACCAACCTATACCATGCATCAACATGTACATGTACCATCAACAATTGCATCAACCATGCACCAAACCTGTATCACTACTTGTTTGTTGTGCATCAACCATGCACCAACACATGTAGCATCAACACTTGTACCAACCATGTACATGCACATCAATATGTACCAACCATATGCCAACCATACACATCAACACATGTACCATACCATATACCATACCATGTACCACAAACCATATGCCAAAAAACGTATATCAACCATATACCATGTTAAGCATCAATCATGTACCATATCATCAACCATGAACCATATAACAATAGACCAAGAAATGTATCTCAGCAAGTAGATCTCAACCAACATGTACAATGTATCCAATGATGTGTCTCAAGTCATATACAACCTCAATGTCACCAAGATACAACCTCATAACACAATGTATCAAGCCTCAAGTATGCATCATAACATGTAACTAAACTAGATACCAAGCTAGACAATGATGCTTCTAATCAATGTACCATACCATCATCAAAGTGTACCATATCACATACTATCATCACCATGAAAATACCATAACACCATAACCATAACTCTTAAACCTTACCTATGATCATGTAGCTGACCTGTAGCTTCTTCCACAGTCAATCAACGACCTGATACTAACATTTTCCCAAATCTGCAAGTTTCTCGCTAGACAACCATAGGGAGTTTGCATATAGTAATGGTTATTAAAATTCCCTAAAGATGAGTCCCTTTGAGGTGATCTATGGAAGGAAGTGTTGAACACCTATTAGTTGGGACAACCCGATTGACAAAATTACTTTGGGTCCATATATGCTAAAAGAAATGGAAGCAATTGTTCAAAAAACAAAAACAAAAATGAAAAGTACACAGGATAGACAAAAGAGTTTTGCAGACCTGAAAATAACACATGCAAAATTCAATATACAAGATCATGTTTATATTAAAGTCAAACTGAGAAACAATTTATTAAAATTGGGAAAGAGTACCAAGTTGTCACCACGATATTGTGGGCCACTTCAAGTGCTTGCCAGAGTGGGGCTAGTGGCATATTAGCTTGCACTACTAGCAAATTTAAAAGTACACAATGTATTTCATGTTTCATTGTTAAAGAAGTATGTACATGATGTAAATCATATTGTAAAGTGGAATGTGATTCAGGTGGAACCCGAAGGAGAGTTTTAGGTTGAACCGATATGTATTCTCGACAAGAAGAAAATTATGCTGTGGAACCGAGCTATCACTCAGTTTAAAGTGCAGTGGAGGAACTTTAGTCCTAAGTAGGGCACTTGGGAAATGGAAGAAGCCATGAGAAAGGCTTATCCATCCCTATTCTAGAGATGATATGCTCATATTGGAACACTGAGGATGGTGTTCAGTTCAAGGGGGAGAGAATGTAATGTCCCTCAATTTAGAAACATTTAAATATTTTAATTTTTTATGGTTTATGTTGTGAAATCTTTTGGAAAAAGAATTGTGTGAAAAATATATCAGCATATACATTGATGATGATGAATATTTTTGTAAATATTATTTTTAATTTATTTTATTTAACTAGAAACAAACTGATTAGAGAATCCAATTACAAAGAGTAAATAGTTATTCCATGGGTGAGTAAAAAGGGATAAAAACCACCAGAATAAATATTGTCCATGAGGACAAGTCTAACCCTACTCCAAAATATGTGGGATATGAGGGAACAAGCTAGCACAAAGTTAGGCCAAGAATATTACCTAGGGTTAGGGATGATGATAACTTGAAAAAATACCTAGGAAAGCTATGGATATACAAGTGTAGAGGAATACTTGAGTTTGATGGTTCTAAGAAATAATCAAACTCTAATTTATTTGGAGAAGGTTATACAATTTGCAGTCCCTATGAAATATGATTTAGGCTTGCGGGTGACAGGAACAAGTAATCGTGGTTGTTCAAGTCTATGGTTGGGAGGAACTGGTTCTTAGTCAGTTTGTTTCCAGTTTTGAAGCGGGCTCAAATATGTTCTAAGATTTATTCATTTTATTATGGTTATAGATTACTACAGTCTAGTAGGTAAAGAATGTAAATATGTAGAATTTATTACAGTAGATAAAGTCTACTTCTAAGTATTTTTTGTATTCTTTCATCTCTATACTATTGACAATGGAGTATACTTGAATGCTGAGAAATGTTCTTATTTGAAAATAATATTAATTATAGTTTTGCAACAAGGAAAACAAGGAAAATATAGTAAAACCTGTAGAATGATTTAGCTGTAAAAGTTTACTTTTATTGCAAAAGGAAAAGTTTGCTTTTATTGCAAAAGGAAAGGAAAGAAAAGAATACCCCATAATATTTCATACTATTTAAATAGATTTAATCAAGAAACCAGAATGGACTCAAAAGAATTCTTGGATAGGAAATATAGTAATATGTTTCATTTTGCAAATGATTATGTGAAATGTTTTCATTTACGAATGTATACCTAGATGTTTATGATAATACTATGAAATTAATTTATTTATTCTGCATGTAATATACAAGTAAAAGAAAATCGATTTTCTTTCTTACTCAAATGAAATAAAACCAGGGAAATCACCATAGAATCTTTGAACATAGTTTCAACCAGGTTATAACATGTTAATCTAATAAAAAAGGAATTGTGCGAGTTATGGGTAAGTCTCCTCGATTTTGGAATAAAATTTGGTTCGACCTTAATAGTCAATGGAATCGATGCTGGACCACACAAACTTAGACATATGTTATAAGAAAAGGGTCAAAATAATATTTAAACCCGCATCGATATTCGAACCCTCGACATGGGAGTCTAGCTACGTTAGCCAACCTATTCAAACTATGCAATAAATCATTGCTTGTTACCATGCAATAAATCATTGCTTGTCTACCTCGAGTTTAACCAAATAGGAAATCGCAGGATATCAAGACTTGAATCGATGGGATAGTGTTACCATCGTTGCATTATCAAATTCTCTAAGTATGGGATTGAGGGTGTAACAATCAACGCGAAGTTATGGATCGTTCAATAACTAGTGATATATTAATCCTTGTTAGAGTGTTATATAGGTATGGATTCGAAGATATAAATAATGTATGACCCTTGATATGCATGGGAATTTGGGAATTTAATTTAAGGAGAAAATAAAAGTTTACCATATGGGGAAGGATTCTATCATAACCTTTGATCCATAATTTATCCATGCAAAGAAGAGAAGCTATAAGATATACTTTGTAAAAAATGCATAACAAAACAACTAGTAAAGTACCTTGCAATACATTCATTGAAAGAGGATTCATGTAAAGTTGACGATAGGTTTGATTTTAAAACTTGACACATGGTATGAAGAGAATAAAGTCTTTAAACCTGCCATGACATTTCTAGGACAAATAGATCAGAATGTCAAGCAATCTCTTGTGTCAATCATTTAACTAACCACATGATACATAAATCAAGACTTGCATACGACTATATATATATATATATATATATATATGACGTCAATTAAAAAACAAAAGATTTGACGTCAATTATGTTTTTCACTTATCATAATCGAATAACAAAGTGTCATGGAAACCAAAAGATAACTATATAGGACTATTGGAAACTATGCGTAGCATAAAGGTAGAATTACAAAGTATCAAAGAAGATAATGAAAAACTACTTAAGGGTGACAAAGAATAGGAAGAGTTAAATGAGATTCTTCTTAAAAACATGATTGATATGAAACAATTCATAAATATAGGATATACATCCAGTAATGCTAAAAAGGAAATTTCCAATGAAGAATGACACAAGCGTAAGGATTATGAAGAAAACAATGATAAAACATAATTATTAAATGAAGCAAGTAGTGAGGATAATTCTCATAGCAACACTTTACAGAAATTTGTTCCCAAAACTAAGAAAAGGGAATGGCATGAGGAATAATTACTTGGGGAATTTAAGAAAATCAAACCACCCAATTTTGATGGTGAGTCTGAGGAAGGAGCAGAAGCTTGTCTTCTGAACATGAGTAAATATTTCCAAATCTACAATTACCCAAGAGACTTGAGGGCCAGATTAGTTGTGTACCAACTAAACAGAAAAGTTGTTATTTGGTGGAAAGAGACAAAAGAAATTAATAATATTAGGAGTAGTGAGTTGAACTGAAAAATATTCAAGAAATATTCTAAACAAAAATATTTAACAGAATGATACTATGATGAAAAGGCTAAGGAGTTCCATGATCTTAAACTCAGGCATATGTCTATTGAGGACTTTGTCACTAAAATTGTGAATCTAACGAGATATGTACCTTACCTCGGAGAGGAGAAGGCAAAATTTTAGTGAGGCATTTGCAGGATTGGGAAAATGTTAGTACCGGGTTGTTGATTGACTGTGGAAGAAGCTACATGTTAGATTATAGAGTAATAGGTCAGCTACAGGATCAGAGGTAAGGTTTAAGGGTTATGGTTATGGTGTTATAGTACTTTCATGGTGATGATAGTATGTGATATGGTACAATTTTATGATGGTATGGTACGTTGATTAGAAGCATCATTGTCTATCTTGGTATCTGTTTTAGTTACATGTTATGATGCATACTTGAGGCTTGGTACATTGTTTTATGAGGTTGTATCTTGGTGACATTGAGGACCATGCTTGAGGCATGTGTTTGAGGGTTTTGGTATATGACTTGAGACACATCATTGGCTATATTGTACATGTTGGTTGAGATCTACTTGTTGAGATACATTTCTTGTTCTATTGGTATATGGTTCATGGTTGATGATATGGTACAAGATTGATGCTTGACATGGTATATGGTTGAGATACATTTCTTCTCATATGGTTTTTGGTACATGGTATGGTATATGGTATGGTATAGGTGTTGATGTACATGGTTGGCACATGGTTGGTATAGATTGACGTGCATGTACATGGTTGGTACATTTGTTTATGTTACAGGTGTTGGTGCATGGTTGATACACTTGTTTTGGTACAGGTGGTGATACAGGTTTGGTGCATGGTTTATGGTACATGTACAGTTTGATGCATGGTACAGATTGATGTGCATGTACATGGTTGGTACATTTGTTTATATTACAGGTGTTGGTGCATGGTTGATACACTTGTTTTGGTATAGGTGGTGATACAGGTTTGGTGCATGGTTTATGGTACATGTACAATTTGATGCATGGTACAGGTTGATACTTGGTTGAGACACATATCTTGTGATGGTATGTGGTGATGTTGGCACATGATTTGTAGAGTTATGTGTTGGTGATGTTGAGCATATGGTTTGAGATATTCTCTCGATGATATTGGCATAAGGTGAATGCATATGAGAGTGGATCTAATTTCGTGGATGAGATAGTGACAATGGTAGTGATAGTGATAGTGACAGTGGAAGTGACAATGATAGTGATAGTGGCAGTGACAATGATAGTGACAATGTTTGTGGAAGAGTCTATGAAAATTGGTCTACACTTATATTTCAGGGCAGTAGGACGAGGCAAGAAAAATGGGTTGTATCCTCCTTCTGATTGTGCTAGAGAATTAGGGATTTGGAGCTTCCTTTAAGTTGGAGCCTGAGAACTAGGTGGTTGTAGCCACCTTCGATTTGGAGTCGGAGAACCTAGGGGGTTGTATCCTCCTTCTGTTTGGAGCAGAAGAATTTAGAGAGTTGTAGTTTCCTTTAGGTTGGAGCCTCCTTCCAGTTGCATCTAGAGAATTTGGAAGTCGAAGCTTCCTATGAATGAATTATTGATATATATATAAGAAATCATTTTGTTGTTTTCCCCCATTTGGGTTTCCACGTAAATAATGGTGTATTGTGTTCTTGATGTGATTTTGATGTGACGTTTCTTATGTTTAAATGCTTATGATATATATGATTGAATGCATTCATAGATGATACATTGATGATATACTACTGAACATTGTTGTTAAAGTGAAAAAATATATATTGTGGTTAAAAGTGGTATAAAGTGCTCATACTGATTCACCCCCCCTCTCAATATTCCAACACTTGGTATCATAATAGGTTATTTCAAGGAAACAATTTATCCACTGAAAGGAGATCATGAAGGATTTCATGGAATATAGTGAGAATGGAGTACCAATGTTTGATGGTCAGAGTGGTCTAGTGTATGAGATGTGCAACAGAACAACAAAAACATTTTTGTAGGCACAATGATATGATATTTGGTATTCAATTGTTACATGATATGATATTATATAGAAACCCAAGACTGCAACCAAGAAGGGATTGAATAATAAAAACAAAATAGAAATGGATTTCATCATGGAAGGATTACCTGATTCAGTAAAGGACAAAGTGGGAAAATATTCATCAGCTAAAGAAATATGGGATAAGCTACATAATATCTATTCTTCTCCTATCAAAGAGTCAGAGAATTCCAAAGAAGATGCAGAAGAAAGTTGCTCATCATTTTAGATAGATTCAGAAGAGGAAGAGTACAAAGAGGCAGAAGTTGATTACAAAGAACAATTTATCAGTGCAATTGAATATCTAAGGATTGAAAGAAAAGAAAACAAGACGTTCCAGGAAGAACTAAAGAAGATGGAAGAATCACAAAAATCCAACACCAAAGAAGTCAAGAAGACAATCATGATGCTAAAAGGTCATCTAGAAGAATCCAGAAGGATTGAAGAAACTCTCAAGGATCAGAAGCAGTATTTGGAAGCCAAAATAACAACACAGAAGGAAGAATTAGAAAAGAGAGAAAATATATTGAAATATCATCTCAAGGGAAGAACTAACTATTTAAATAATCTTGAAGCAGAGTTCAATCAACAAGAAAGAAAACTTGAAGATGAAATAATTGCATTGAATATCCAATTTGAAGAAGCAAAGAGAATAGAAGAAGTCATGAGGAACCAAATGATGAAGAAAGAACAAGAGGTGGAGAATCTTGAAGAAGAAGTTATTATGTTAAGAGTAAAAATTTTCAAGCTCAACATGAATGTTGAAGAGAAAGAAACATCCACATCATCAGTTGAAGAGAATCCCTCTAGGTTGCCAGAAAGGAAGGATGAAGAGAATCCAAAGACTTATGCAAAAGTCATTAAAAGTTTGATGAAGAAGGAAGAATGCAAGTCCTTGAAGAAGAACATTCCAGAAGTGAAAAGGACTCAAGAACAAGACTACAAAATAAGATCCTCCACCTTAAAGCCACAAAGAAACCTCAATCGTGATCATGATCAACCACAGAAAGAATTTAGAAGGACTACACCACAAAGAATATCATTCACTCCTAGGCATGTAACTTTCTTTTATGGTCATTGTTTTTATTGTACTAACTTTGGACATAAGGTTGCAGATTGCAGGGCTTATGAAAGAAATGTTCAACCAAGAAAATATTATGTGGACCCACATGACATTGAATGTTACAAATGCCATAACTATGGACACATAACTCATGATTGTAGAAACATGATGGATACTTCTATGAAAGAGAACATTGGTATGATATATAAGAAGGTTTGGAAAAGAAAACAAGAACAAGTAAAGGAAGATCATATACTCTCAGGACTGGAAATAGTACGAGATGAAGAAAAATATATAGGGAAAAAGGAAGAAGTTAGATACAAGAAGGTTTGGAGAACAAATGAAAAACCAAAAGAATAAGTGAATAAAGCCCAGATCCCATAGATCACAGAATTTGCAGTAGTGCGAGGAAGAAAAGAAGAATGTGTGAATAACGAACAGGTTCAAGGAATTATACTTTCAGGAATTGTAGTGCAAGATCAACCACAGGCAAAAAGGAAGAAGTCAAATTTTAGAGAGATGACGAGTCTACAGATGAAGAGGAAGATTACTCCGCATTAGAGTGGGCATTTTTCTAAGCCACTTGGCTTGGATACTCCCAGTACATATGAATATTGAATAGGGGGAGTCAGTGTAGTAGCTACTACAAATTATATAACCATCCTTCGAGAAGTATGAAGTGTTTACAGAGATAGATTTAGATCAGTTAGATAGAAGATGCAGGGATATATTTAGTATAGGTTTTTCTAGACATACAAATCTTGATGAGAAGATAGACCAAATCGGTGGACACATTTGATTCAATATGATACATAGGAACATGCGATGATCAATTGTAGTATATTAAGGTGAAGTTGTCATAATAACACAATGACATATGGGTCATCATTGTGGAGAGTTGAGTAGCAGAGTTATGGATAGTTTGTGACATATGGACAAAGATGGATCAATAAGATGCTTAGCATGTATAGAAATCATGGGCCAGAGAAGATGAAAAGAAATGTATGTACAATGGGAATTAGTGGAATCAATTGGAATTATTTTGTCACATAAAGGCAAGTAGTGAAAGGTATATCGGAACATGGAAACATAAATTGTCAGCAAAATATATATCATCGTAATGAAATCATTTGACAACATGATCAAGTGAACATGGCAAGTTATTGAAGAAATAAATTTTTGAATGATTTATATATATGTCAGTGAAATTCATGAGAAAACACCAATGGAAAATGAATAACACTGGAAGAGAGGAAAGGAAACATTTCACGGGTATCCCTACATTCATCTACACAACATCTGGCAGGAAATTCAAGTCATCATAGGAAGATATCTAGAGAGGAAGATCAATAGCATGAAGACATGGGATGCATACCCATAAGGGGATTTATTATTTTTCCCATGATTGATTAGAGTAGGTACAGTGTCATGAGGAGACATATCGACAGGGGGAGTTAACCTCTGGTCAAAGAGGGAGAGAAAGAACAAAGACATAAAGAGATTTGTGAAGAGAAAAAATAGAGGCATGAAGATAGGGAGAGAAGCCCCAAGGAGATACCCTTTTCCATTGATGTCAAAGGGGGAGAGATAGAAATATTGATGAGGATTGATGGTCACAGGGGGAGCATGAGCATGAATGTTTCCATGTCTAAGTGTTTCCATCAACATTGGTGTTTACATCAATGTCAAAGGGGGATATTTTTGGACAATTGGTTTGGATAGTTGGTTTTCATTGATGTCAAACCTTGGAGAGTGATATTGGAGATTGATGTCAACCCTTAGAGATTGATGTCAACCCTTGGAGAAGTCCATAATCCCCAAATATGTGGAAGAGATACTTGGACAGTTGGTTATCATTTGTATGATAGAGATTGAAGATGAGATAGTTGGGTACATTTGATATAGTCTACATGTAGCCCCAGAGGTGTGTTTATGGGACCCAAAGTTGTTTGAGGAATAATGACATGAAGGATAGTGAAATTTCAGATAAGACTATCATAGATGGATAGTACAAGTTGTTATGTTTCCAGTGATATGTAGTATTTCACGTGGATCCTCGCGATTAGGGAGATATTTCCTTGTGAAGTTGGAAGCCCCAAAGAATGGGCAAGAAGCCCTTGTTGGTTACAAGTCAATGAGTAAAAGGGAAAAGGGGTTGTAACAAAAAATTCAAGGAGACCTAAGATTAAGGAAATAGGTTACCTAGAAAAAGTATAAATACACCTCAAGGAGTCTCTCATAAGGACACACTCACACACTTACATTGAACATCTTTCTAGTGAATTGTTATGGTCTAATGATTTTTTTATGGTCTATTTTTTGTCTTTTGGTGAATACGATGGGCAGTCTGAGGCAGTGAAGAAAGTGCAAGAAAAGAGTGAAAGTTTGGGAGCTACAGAAGGCAAGGGTTTTGGAAAAACCCTAATTATTGATATCCTCACGGGTTGCACTATACTTGTCTAGTGATTCCCTCGCTTGTTGCACTATACTTTTCTAGAGAGGAACTCATGGGTCAACCAGATGAAGGTATTCTTCCCACTTGGTGGGACAATCCATCACATACATCCACAACATATCCTCTACAATTTGGTTAGTCCTTTCGGTATGACCATCTGTTTGAGGATGATATGTGGTGCTAAAATTCAATAGAGTGTCCAAACCATTGAACAAAGTCTTCCATAAATTTGAAGTGAATTTCGTATCCCTATTTGAAATGATAGTTTTGGGTAACCCATGCATTCTAATGTTTTCCTTCATGAAAAATTTCCACAATGTTTATAACTTTGTGAGTTGATTTCACTGGTATAAAGTGTGCAACTTTAGTGAGTTTGTCCACTACTAACATTATAAAATCATTGTGTTTCTTAGTTATAGGTAGTTCTATATTAAAATACATGCTAATCACTTCCCATTTCCACTCAGGAATGGGTATTGGCTGCAATAATCGAGCTGGGTGAGGTGCTCATCTTTAACTTGCTGGCACTTAAGACCCCTGACAAGATATTCAACTACTTATACTTTCATTCCAGGCCAAAAATATTCTTTCTTCAAATATGTTATAGTATTTTGTTAACCTGGGTAACTTGAATAAGGTTCCTTATGTACTTCAGTCAATATTAAATTCTTCAAATTTGTGTTGTTTGGAACATAATTGTGTTTTTATACTACACTAAACCATCTTGGTTCTAGCTGAATTTAGATTCTTCATCAACTAGTTTATTATTCTGAAATTTTCCCTGTAATTTCCTATAAATTTCATCATTTTTTGTTGTTGATTTAATTATTTGTTTCAAATCAATTTGTTTGTTACTACTAAAAATTGAATTTAGTTTTATGTTGAGTGCATCTACTATCTTGTTTTCCTTTCCTTTAATATGTTTTATCTCAAAATCATACTCACTTAGGAAAGCTAAGCATCTTGCATGTCTTGCATTCAAGTTTCGCTGATTGAAAAAATACTTAAGGTTGATATTATTAATTTTCAACAAAAATATTCTACCCAACAAGTAGTGTCGCCACATTTTTAAAGCATGTAAAATAGTGGTTAATTATATATCATGTGTTGCATAGTTATTTTCATGAGGTTTTAGTGTACATGATTCATAAGAAATTACATAGTCATCATGTAATAACACTCCTCCTAACCCTTCCTTTGAGGCATCAGTACATACCACAAAATATTTATGTGGATATTCTATCTTCAGTATAGGTGTCGTAGTTAATAATTGTTTTATATTTTCGAAGCTCTCTTGATGTTTTTGAGTCCAGTTAAATCCGATTCCCTTCTTTTGTAAAGAATTTATTGGATAGGAAAGTTTTGAAAACCCTTCTATGAATCTATGGTAATACCCAGTGATACCCATGAAAGATCGAACATCTGACACATCCTTTGGCACTTGCTAGTCTAGGATGGCCTTAACTTTTTCTGGGTCAATTGAATACCTTCACCTGAAATTACATGTCCCAAATATTGTACTTTGTCCTAATAAAATTCACATTTACTTAATTTTGCATACAGTTGATGCTCCCTAAGTGTCTGCAAGGCCATTTTTGAGTGTTCCTCATGTTCTTCTTTGGTTTTTGAATAAATCAATACATCATCTATGAACATAATTACAAACTTGTCCAGATATTTTCTCAACACATTTTTCATTAGACACATAAATGTAGCAGGTGCGTTTTTAAAACCAAAAGGTACCACTACAAATTCGTAGTGTCCATATCTAGTTTTGAAAGCAGTTTTATGAATATATTCTTCTTTAATTCTAACCTGATGGTATCCTGACTGTAAATCTATGTTAGAGAAAATATTATCTCCTCCAACTTGATCAAACAAATCATCAGTGCGAGGTAGTGGATACTTGTTTTTAATTGTCATCTTGTTAAGTTGTCTGTAATCAATACACAAACTGAAATTTCCATCTTTCTTTTTGAAAAACAAGATCGGTGCTCCCTATAGAGACACACTAGGTCTAATATACTACTTATCCATCAGTTCTTGAAGTTATGTCTTAATTTCATTCAACTCTAGGGTACTCATTCGGTAAGGGGATTTAGACACCGGTGTTGATCCAAGTACTAAATCTATGGTAAATCTATGTCTCACCTAGGAGGTAATCCTAGAATTTCTTACGGGAATACATCGTGGAACTCTCTTAGTATTGAGTCCTTGGTTAGAAAGTTTTCATTTGACTCTTCAACACTTTCAGATATATGCACAAAATAAATCTCACAACTTTTCTTGCATTCCTTTTTAATTGCAAAGTTGAGATCTCTCTTATCGACACACCCTTGGTATTCCTCTTACTATCCTACTTTTTCTGAAATCATCTAAACAATTAAAAGTCTTTTCACGACAGTTTACAATAGTTGAATGTTTTTCTATCCAATCCATGCCTACGAGTAAATCATAATATCCTAATGGTAAAATGTTTAGATCTAAATTAGTTTCCATTCCATCCATATTTACTGTACAATATTTTACCATTTCAATAACTTTCATTTTTATGCCTGTAGATAATTGAACTAGCCAAGATTTCTTATGTTTAACTTTTTCTGATTTGTAATTATCTACCATTGTAGGTGAAATAAAGATTAAAGTTGCACTAGGGTCTATTAATATAGATACAAGTTTCTGATTTAGCATATTTTCTATCTCCACCATAGAAGATTGATGGTCAACTTGTCGATTTTCCAAGGTAGCATTGATCTTATGAATACTTCTAGCAATGTCATTCACTGTTGTTACTTCTTGAATATTATGTACTAGCTGATTTTTGTTTTTATTTAAAGGATGGTCTCAGCGTATGTGAGGTTCTTTGCAACCCCAACATTGAAGAGGAAGCCTAATTGTCTCCCTAAATGCCTTGTTTACTAAATCTGTAGGTTTACTGTTGTTCTGGACTGATACACTTTGTTTTCTATTGAATCTGTTTCTCCTAATTAGTGCACTATGTGATGGTTATCGAGGATGCTTAAATTGTTTCTTCCTAGGATCAAACTTATTCTTGTTTTTATGCTACCATGTTTTTGTATTTTCATATCTATGTTTAAATGGAGTAAATCATAATTTAGAATGCCTTATTACTTCATTCATTGTCTTTGGATTGAGAAATTCAATTTTATCTTTGTATGCTTGAGGAAAACAACTCATGAACCGCTAATATTTTCCTTCTCCTCTTTGAGCTAAGGTACATATCTCATCAAATTTACAAATTTCGTGACAAAGTCCTCAATAGACATTTTTCCTAGTTTAAGATCATGGAACTCCTTGACCTTTTCATCATAGTATCGTTCTATTAAAAAAAATTGTTTAAAATATTTCTTGAATATTTTCCAGTTCAACTCACTACTCCTGATCTTATTGATTGTTTTTATCTCTTGCCACCAAATAACAACTTTTCCATTTAGTTGGTACGCAACTAATCTGGCCCTCAAGTTTCCTGGGAATTGTAGATTTGGAAATATGTTCTCATGTTCAGAAGCCAATATTTTGCTCCTTCCTCGGATTCACCATCAAAACTGGGTAATATGATTTTCTTAAATTCCCCAATTAATTCTTTCTCATGTCATTTCCTTTTCTTAGTTTTGGGCACACATTTTTGTAAAGTGTTGCTATGAGAATTATCCTCACTACTTCCTTCATTTAATAATTAGATGGTTTATCAATGTTTTTTTTATAATCCTTGCACTTGTGTGATTCTTCATTGGAAAGTTCATTTTTAGCGTTAATGGAAGTTTGTCCTATATGTCTAAATTGTTTCATATCAATCATGTTTTTAAGAAGAATCCCATTTAACTTTTTTTATTCTTTGCTAGCCTTAAGTAGTTTTTCATTATCTACCTTGATACTTTGTAATTATGCCTTTATGCTACGCACAGTTCCAACATTTCTATAAATTTATCTTGTGGTTGTTCATTGTTTAGTTCCACATACATATGTGGTCCTCTTGGTTTTGATTTACTAGGTTCTTTAGCCATAACACTTTGTTATTCGATTATGATATGTGAAAACCACGATTGATGTCAATTATTTTTCTTTTTAACTATATATACATAAGTAAAACTTTTGTTCGTTTTGATCCCATAAGGTCATAGTGTTTAAACCATGATCTGATACCATTTGTGTTGTCTCCCATAACCATACAATTATTATTATTATTATTATTATTATTATTATTATTATTATTATTATTATTATTATTTATAGTCGTATCCAGGTCTTGTTGTACTTATCATGTAGTTAATTAAATGATTGACACAAGATATTACTTGACATTATGATCTATTTGTCCTAGAAATGTCATGGTAGGTTTAAAGACTCTATACTCTTCATCCGATGTGTCAAGTTTTAACATCAAACTGGTCATCAACTTTACATGAATCCTCTTTCAGTGCAAGTGGTGCAAGGTACTTTACTAATTGTTTTGTTATTCATTTTTTTACAAAGTATATCTTATAGCTTCTCTTCTTTACATGGATAAATTATGGACCAAAGGTTAGGATAGAATCCTTCCCCTTATGATAAACTTTTCTTTTGTTTTTAAATTCAATTCCCATGCATATCAAGGGTCATAAGTTCTATATGTATTTCTATATATATTAAACATATAACCATATACTCATTATTATTAATATTTTCCAACCTAATCTATAATAAATATATTTATCTTTAAATCCATACCTATATAACACTCTGACAAGTATTAATATATCACTAATTATGGAACAATCCATAACTCCACGTTGAATGTAAAACCCCCAATCCAAGACTTAGATAATTTTCCAACACAATGATGGTACCACTATCCCATCACATTCAAGTATTGATATCCTGTAATTTCCTATATGGTTTAACTCGAGGTAGACTCCAAGTAAACCATGACTTGGGTATCAAGTCCTCTAGGTTGTTTTCCACATTGTTTGGCGCCATTCAATACATTTTCAGTCAGACCTAACTAGTATGTTTTCTCTTTAATGGGTCTTGGTATACGATAATACCACAACTTCTCCAACATTCTATTGTTTCAGTGGTGCAAGAGTTGGAGCCTTTGGTTTGTCTCTAACATTCTAGGGTTTTTATTTTTGTTTTGCAACTTTGAATTGTAAGGAATGGTTTTGAGCAAGAAATGACTCTACCCTGGTGAGGTCCTTTGACTTCTTACTATTGATAAGTTTAAACCTAGATTTTAATATCATTTGTTATATTCAAATCTTCTAAATTCGTTTCTGGTGGGTTTTCCACAGATTATTTTATCACAATTTTCATTTTTTAAACTAGTTGTTCGACCTTGGGAAATAACCCAGAATTTATTTCGTTCTCCAATCAAAGGAGTTGGGGTATCGAGCTTCCAAGGTATTATGACATGTATATATATCATTGATACTTTGTTAATGGAGTATTTATTACTATATGTGATATCTTTTAACGGTGAAAATAATTTTCTTCTCGCTTCGTCGAGAGGTCCTTGTTTTGTTTCACTCAAGGATTACTTTGTTCCTCTGATAATGGCTTGCTTACAATAGACTTAGTCGACAACTTTTTACCTTATGGTTATGGTAATTAATATTGTGTTACATGTTTACTTTGTTTCAATTATCTCCTTGATATTCAGTGTGAATATTTTCATTTTAATTTTCTTTTTAAAACTTGTGTATCAAGATTTATATGCATAGTTCGTTATAGAACTAGTTTTAACATTTCAAAAAAAACTTGTATGGTAACAAGAAACGATTTTTTGCATAGTTTGAATAGGTTGGATAATGCAACTAGACTCCCATGTTGAGGGTTCGAATATCAACGAGGGTTTAAATATTATTTTGACCTTCTTCTTATAACATATGTCTAAGTTTGTGTAGCCAAGCGTTGATTCCATAACTGCCTTTCTTCCAAAATTGAGATGACTTACCCATAACTCGCATGATTCGTTTTTTATTTAATTAGCATGCTATAGCCTGGTTAAAACTTTGTTCAAAGATTCTATGGTGATTTCCCTGGTTTTATTTCACTTGGGTAACAAAGAAAATCAAATTTATTTTACTTGTATATTACATAAATTACTTTCAGAGTATTATCATAAACATCTAGGTATGCATGCAGACTATATATATATGGAAATTAAAACATTTCACATAACCATTTGCAAAATGAAACTCAAACTATTGTACATAACTATATTTTCTATCTAAGAATTTTTTTTTAGTCCATTCAAGTTTTCTTGATTAAATCTATTTAAGCAATAGTATAAAATATTGCTAGGTATTTTTTACTTTCCTTTGCAATAAAAGTAAACTTTTACATCTAAATCATTCTACATGTTCTATTATGTTTTTCGTGTTGCAAAATTATAATCAATATTCTTTTCAAATAAGTACATTTCTTAGCATTCAACTATACTCCATTGGCAATAGTATAGAGATGAAAGAATATAAAAAATACTTAGTAATATATTTTGTCTATTGTAACAAATTCTACAGGTTGCATTCTCTACCTACTACAATGTAGTAATTTATAACCAGAATAAAATGAATAAATGATAGAGAACATATATGATCATACTTCAAAATTGGAAACAAACTGAGTAGAGAACCGGTTCTCCCAACCATAGACCTGAACAGCCATGATTACTTGTTCATGCCACCCTATAGCCTAAATCATTATTCCATAGGGACTGGAAATTCTATAACCTTCTCTAGATAAATCAGAGTTTGATTCTTTCTCATAACCATCAAACTCAATTCTTCCTCACAAGTACTTAGCAACATCATGCTTCCTCTATACTTGCCTATCCATAGCTTGCATGGGTATTTTTTCAAGTTAGCCTCATCCCTAACCCTAGGTAATAGGGAATATTCTTGGTCTAAATTTGTGTTGGCGTGTTCCCTCACATCCCACATCTTTGAGAGTAGGGTTCCACTTGTCCTCATGAAAAATATTTACTCTAGTGGTTTTTATCTCTTTTCACTTACCCATGGAATAATGATTTACTCTTTGTAACTGGATTCTCTAATCAGTTTGTTTCTAGTTAAATAAAATAAATTAAAAAATGATATTTACGAAAATATTCATCATCGTCAATGTTTATGATGATATAATTTTCACACAAGTCTTTTTCCAAAAACTTTAACAACATAAACCATCAAAAATTAAAATATTCAAATGTTTCTAAATGGAGGGACATTACACCACCTCAAACCCTAATTGCACAAAGGAACTCCATGGAAAAGTAAGTGGTTTTCTTCAAAACCCTAGTTTTTAGTGTGGTTTTCTTCCAAGAAAGATGTTATTTTATAACAGAAGATGATCGCCCTAGTAATAAAGAGTACATAAAGTTTTGGAAGGGAGAAAAATCAGTCTTATGCAAACTAGCTCTATACTTAAATCTAAGGGATGATGATGCCATATGGGTGAATTCAAATAAGATTACATCACTATTATAACTTCCAAATAAAGACTGTAAACAAATATTTTTAGACAAGTGGTGTCATGTTGTGAAAGAAGATAATGATATTTGTAGGGGTTTATTTTCATGTGACAAATTCATATTATAGGTTCATGGATGTATTCAGCAAGAGAAGCACATTGTTTTTATTAACCCTAGTTGCAAGCATAATTTCATCAATGTTAACTTGGCTAAAAGATTTCAAGTTCCTTCAACCCATATTCAAAGCACATGGGTTGAGGATGAGAATGGTCAAATTTTTAAAGATTTGAATATTACTATAGATAAACATGTGTTGCATTCAATTTTTAATGCTATATATATGGATGATGTGGATATTGTTTTGGTATATAATTGGATCGAATCAGTTAGTATAGTTAATATTAATCTGCAAAAGAAATTTTTGAAGCTTCGGTACAGGAAAAGCAAAAATTGCAATGCATGATATTCCCATTACTAAGAAAGAATGGACCAAGGGGGTACTTGAAGAAATTCTTGTAGGGGAACTAATTCCATAACCTAATGACACATTAGATGAAGAGACTCAGGTTGAATTAGAAGAAGAACATATAGAAGCACTTAAATAAAATCCCAAGGAAGGGGATAAAAAGGAAGAAGAATATAAGGCACTAAATGACGCAAAGGAACCACATGTTGAAGAGTCAAAGAAAGAAGAACTAAGTATATCACCACCCACGCTACCCAAAGAAACAACATTTATCAAGGCAAGGGCGTGAGCATTAGTGAACTTACCATGGATCAACATGGTCAACCAGAAAGGAACCTAGTATGGAGGCACACGGAGGGATAAAATAAATGCATGGAGATATAAAAGTAGCACAAAGAAGACATGGAACCAAAGAAGCAACCATAATCAATATCAAGGAGGAAATGACATAGTTGGACCCCATGTCCACATTTCACTAAGATGGATTGATGCTCGTGCATGGCACTAGTTGGCTACAATGTGTAGCATGTCATATAATATGGCTTCTTCATGTGTTTTGTGAACGAAACATGTGAAGGAGGATGGAATATAATGTAACTAGGGAGAATAATATGGGGTACCTAGAGAGGTACCCAATAAGATGATAAATGTAATGTGGCCATAATCATGGAATAGTCCCACTTGGTTATTGATGGGTAATAAATATGCCCATTAAGTAGTTAATAAGAAATAATATAATAATAAGGAGCAGTTGGAATAGACCCATTAGTAGGTTTCTATATAGTATGAAAGAAATAATTGTATGAAGGTTTACTAGAAGGTTTCACCTACTAGAAATTTTCTTCACTAGAAATTTCCTAGGAGGTTAGATAAAAACTATATAAAGAAGTAGAAGAAATGCAATGGGATGTCTTGTGAAGCATATTGTAGTTGTAGAAATCATATGTTGTGGAGTGAGTCCTTTCAGAAGGATTATTTGATGGTGTTTGGTGCACTTATCAAGATTTCCTTCAGTTGTTGAAATCTCTCTTCACACTTGGAAGTCCATTCAAATTTCACTCCCTTCTTTTGCAAAGAATTTATTTATCTTGCAATCTTTGAAAACCATTTTATGAATCTTCGGTAGTAACCAAAAATACCCATGAATGATATGAACGCTCTGAAATTTCTTAGTGTTGTCTATCCTCTAATGACATCTATCTTTTCAGGATCAACTTCTATCCCTTTTGCTGAAATTACTCAAGTAGTGAATCTTATTTTGATAAAAAGATGCACTCACTTAGCTTAGCATACAATTTATGCTCTCTTAAGACTTGCAAAACCATTCTTAACTGCTACTCATGTTCCTCTTCTAAATTATAGTATATAGTATATCATCTAGGAACACAATTACAAACTTATCCAAGTACTCCCTAAACACTCAATTCATCAAGCACATAAAAACAACAAGGGCATTTGATAATCCAAATGGTACTACTGTGAATTCATAATTCCCATATCGTGTCCTTAATGTTGTAATGTTGATTTCTTCTTCCTTTATCCTCACTGGATGATAACCTGATCTCAAGTCAATCTTGGAAAATATTATTGCACCTTTCAGTTGATCAAACAAATCATCAATCCTTGGCAAAGGATATTTTTTCTTTATGGTGGCCTTATTTAGTTGTCTAAAATCAATACACATCATCAAGGTTCCATCATTCTTAAAAAAAAACGAATTGGGGCTCCCCAAGGTAACACACCTAGTTGTATACACACCTGGGTGTATATACACCTTCTTTAACAACTCTTCAAGATGTATCTGCAACTCCTTCAATTCTGGTGTGCCCATTATATAAGGTGTCTTGGACACTGGAGTAGCTCCTGGCACCAAATCAATAGAGAAATCAATGTCTCTTTTTGGTGGAAATCCTGGGATTTCTCTAAAAACATCTTCAAAATGCCTCAAGACCATATGGTCTTTAATGCTTTCCACTTTATCTATGGCTTCCTCTAAAATATGGGATGCAAAAATCTGACATCCCTTTTTAAATCTCTTTTTCAATTGCATAGTTGAAATCTCTCTAACGAATATAGCTCTTGGAATGCCTTGAACCTTATATTTATTCCCTTCTTCATCAATACATGTGATTGTCTTGTTGTAATAGTCTAGGACAACATGGTGTTTTTCCAACCAATCCATGCCAATTAGACAATCATATGAAACCAATGGTATGATTTTTACATATACCTTTGTGCCGAGTCCATTCATGTATATTAGAAAATATTTAACTAGCTCATTGATTTTCCTCTTAGCTCCTATGGACAATTGAACTAACCAAGATTTCTTATGGTTACTCTTTTGCAAGTGAAATATTTCAACAATGTTAGAGTTTATATAACTATGGCTAGCTCTAGAATTAATTAAAATTGCCATAAGTTGATTATTGATCTTACCTTCCACTTCAATTATGGGGGATTGATATTCAACTTGTTTGTTGTAGAAGGATGCATAAATCCTTGGCATGTTTCCTCCCATGTATTCCACTATTTCATCCTCCTGAATGTTGTGAGCAATCCTCATTCTTTCTTCTTTGTGAGGGCAAACCCTATATAAGTGATTTCCCTCACATTCCCAACATTGTATAGGTTGTTGCCTCAACATTTTCCCAAATGAATCTACAGTCTTGTGCCCATTTTGGGTTGATTGGCCTTGCTAATTTGTTCAGGAATTATTCTTGAAAAAGGGTGGCTTAAAACCTTTCTGCCTCTAATCCCTTTTCCCTTTCATCTTGTCATTCCAAGCTTTTTGGAATACTAGCCTCCCTTTGTTCTATTTATAAAGATGCATTGTTCTCCTTATGGCTTCTTCCAAAGTTTTGGGGTTATCATATTGTATATTATCCCTATAGAAATGAGGTAACCCATTTAGAAACCTTTGGATTTTGACCTTCTCACTCTTTACGAAGTCTACATACTTCAGCGATTCAAAAAACATTTTCTCATATTCTTCCATTTACATGGTTCCCAACTTGAGTTCAAAGAAAACATAGTTACCAACTTAACGAGAACTTTCCAGAATTCTCGTTTTTTCAATATGGTTATTTTTACCCCTAAATCCAAAAGTAGTGCTACCGGTAGCACCCTTTTTCTTACGGTGGTTAAAATTCATACCCATTCAGACCCATTGCATTGACAACTGATGTCATTGTCGACAAAGACCTTAAAATTGACACTTGAATTGAAAATTGATGCTACCGATAGCACCAAGTTTTTTTTGGAGTCAAAATTATACTTAATTGAAACTGTGGCTTTGACAACGAATACCAACATCGATAAACAACTCAAAATTGGCTACTAAATCATTGCTTAAAA
>ML789666.1:343318-353632 GCA_009831015.1 Picea engelmannii
TAAATTTTCAAGTGACCATTTGGGGTTTAATTTTGGGTTGTTTATTTGCATAAGAATTTGTTGTCCATGCCACAATTTCAATTAGGTCATAAAATCTATGATTTTAACGTTTATAAAAAAATAAATTTTTTTTTGTAACATCACTTTTTGATTTAGGTGTTGATTTTAAGGTTTTTCTGAGAAACTATATGAGTTTTGAAGGCCATGCTTAAAACATTTTGTAATTTTAACCCCATTAGAAAAAATGGTGCTATCGGTAGCACCACTTTTTGATTTGGGGGTTGATTTTCATGTTTTTTATGCAAAAATATGGGTTTTAAGGGCTAAAGTTCTTGTTTTGAGGTCACGGTTCTCGTTAAATCAGTAAATTTGTTAAAAATCTTTCATATTTCTTTCATAACAATGTTTGGACAAATATTTCTCTTGGAAATATCCTTTAAAATCCCTCCATGAGACCCTCTTCTCATCAAGGTGCTTGGCTTGCTTAAGTTGATCCCATCACATGGCTTCCTTTCCTTGCAAGTTGTAAGTTGCAATTCTAGCTTCTACCCTTGAGGGGTAATCATGCAACTGGAAATATTTCTTCATTTCCAATAGCTAGGCCTCGAACTCTTTTCCTTTCTTGTGCTCACCATTGATAATTGGTGGTTGTATCTTCTTGTTTTCACCTTGCAATATATCTGCCTCGGGCCTTCTTCTTTGTCTCTGAAAAGAAGACACACTTGGGTTGCTCCTTGGACATGAACTTGCATGATTTATTCGTGTGGATTACTTTGGAGAGTGATCGTTCCTTCGCATGCTTCTTGACTTCCTATCATTTTCATGATCATCCCTTTTGCTTTGAGATTTGTATGTTGACACTTGTCTAGCACTAGTTGTTTGTTTGGTGTTGGATTCTTTGTTAACTTGTTTATGAAACATATTCAAACTTTGAAGTATCTCTTCTTGAGTCTTCATAATCATTTCATCATGTGCTCTATAGGTCTGCACTTCCCTATGCAAGCTTCTCATAGTTATAGGCTCATGCCTATCTCTTCTACCATTTGACTTTGTCCCAACATTTCCCATGATGACATGCAAACCTATGATATATTCCACATGACTGTAAGATGTCTGATAATCTTCCATAAATCCAATTCTCATATAAGAACCAAAGTTTCTTTCATGTATCTCTAATTCTGCAAAAAATGTGCATGTAATAATTATTGTTAGACATGCATAACATAAAACATTTCATCGTATAGAATATAGGTTATTATTTTATCTCAATTTATTAAGGATATAATGCACCAAATAAAAATTGGATTCCCTATATGCATTATTCTCTTAAACAACTTTCCAATGGTTGTACTTGTGCCTTAATATGAGTTCTGAGCGAAACGTTACAACATTTACAAGTTGCAATTTCCACTCTTTTACTGCTACAAAAATCTCTTTATCACTTTCTGAGACATTTTAGAACTCAAAAGAAACATTTGGGTTGAGATATATTTTTTACTCCTCGATACTTTTCCAACAACTATTTGTTTTCTTAAATATGAGTTACGAGCTGAAAGTTATGGTCCGAAAAAGTTTAAGTTGTTTTACCCAATTTACCCTTGTATACTACAGGTGTCTTCTTTTTCTTCCCACGTATTTTTGCATACCTGGATCCTAAATATTGCTCCATGGTTGTCTTCTATGGATAATAATCTTTTCATAGACTACAATGTACCCCAAACGAACTTCTAAGCAAGGAGTGATGCCCTCTGGAAGTAAATTTGTGCCAAAATTTTACACTTATTGTTTTGGTTGTAACTTTCTCATACGAGCTCTGTTTTGTGTCCAAAATAGTTGATTGGATAGCTCTCTCTGAGTTCTTTTATTTGAGCTAAATTATATATTTTATATTGGTAAACTCTATTTTCTTCAGTTTTGATTGGTTAAAAATGTCGTTTAGGACCTTAAAATCGTCCCGCAAGTTAATGACCTTCAAAAATATGAAAAATTCAGAAAATTTCATATAAAATTGATTGTTTTACTACTATAACAACCCTTTAAATCTGCACCATTGATCTCAAATTGGGAGAAATCTCAATTGTTTATCCACTAAACCTTGCCCAGGCTCGTGGATCAATTTCCAACATCAATCAACAACTTAAAACAATCTCAATCGTTAATCTCCAACACTACATCAATGATTTGTGTTGCCAAACCAAACTTGTCTATGAATCTCCCTGACGTCCGATCATCGACCATTGACCATCATCCAATTCTCTTGTCAAACCTAAAATTTCTTATGAATTTCCAGGATGCATGATCATCGGCCATCATCCATCGGAGAATTATCTTAACAAACCAAGATTACTCACAATTCGCGTTGAACCCCGGCCATCAACAATCGACCATCTCTTTACTGATGTTAAAACTATATTGACATGGCATGACATGTCATCATGAGGCATCAAATGAGATGCCATGCCATGACATGTGGATGTTTATGTGGCATGACATGTGGATGTTTATGTGGCATGACATGCCACCCTCCTCTTTCCTTCATCGACCATCGACAGTTTCTCTTGAAAGAATTTAAACATCTTACTGATTTTGTCAACCCTCACCATCAACCATCGGTGGTCGGAGATTTTTGTTGGGTGCGTGAAACGTTCGCCTAAAATATGTTGATCCCCCATCATCGGCCATCGATGATTGGATATTTCCTTTGGGCATGTGAAATATTAGCCCAAAATATATCGATCCCCGATCATCGACCATCGACAATCAAATATTTCCTTTGGTCGAACCAACTCTTCGCCAAACTCACCAATCCAACCATCAACCATCGCTGAATTCTATTGGAAAATTTTGACACTTTGATAATTTGACCAAAAACCTGGGTAAATATGGGTCATCAATCTCTCACCCAAGATGATCTTGACCATTGATTCTTCTTCAACTTCTAAATGGACGAAAACGAATATGGATCGTCGATTCACCTTATTTTCCCAATAACCAAAATGAATCTTAGTTGTCGATTTGCTCAACCTTCCAAACAGCCAAAACCTTCTAAAATTTTAAATTTATCACAACAAATCTTGTTCATTGATCTTGCGATCAAAGCGATCTCGATTGTTGATCTTGCGATCAAAGCGATCTCAGTCTTTAATTCATTGAACCCTTCCCAATGCTACAACAGGCATTATAATGCCAATTTTTCGACCTTAGAGATCGAATTCAGCTATGCAATCTACAAATTTACGCCGTAGATCATCTCTTTGACTACCCTGAGGCATTCAAACTCGAAATTCACCCATGAATTTTTGGATTTCATTCCAAATTCTTTGTTTTTCCCCAAATTTGCACAGGCCGAAGTTTGCAACAACGAATTTCACCATTTCGCTCTGGTTCTTGGTCCATACAAGCCCATTGTTTGAACCAAAGGATCCAATACCATAATGTAACGTCCCCCAACCCAGCTAAGGAACATTACAATGCAGAATACTCATACAATTAAAATTTACAAACTGACTAAATTAATTATTATGAGATAAAAAAAGATGAAATTATCATGTGCAAAGGCAAAGTATATGTGCAGAATTCAAATAAGCTGAAAAATATAATTTTGAAGGAAATACATAATGTATCATATGTCGGACACCTAGGATATTAGAAGACAATTGCAATTGTAAGAAGCTAATGCTTTTGTCCAGGAATGAAGAAGGAAGTGGTTAATTACATAGCTAGGTGTCTAGAGTGCCAGAAGGTGAAGACATAGCATAGACATCCAGCAGTGTTATAGCAACCCTTACCCATTTTGGAATGGAAGTGGGAAGTAGTTATGGTTGATTTTATTACAAAGTTTCCCAAAACAATGAAGCATCATGATTCCATCATGGTGGTGGTGGATATATTGACTAAGGTAGCACATTTTATCTCAGTGAAGACAACACACAAGGCAACAAATCTTGCAGAGATATATATGAAAGAAGTCGACAAGCTACATGGGGTGCCTAAGGAATTCATTTTGAATAGAGATCCAAAGTTTACTTCCAAATTTTGGAAGGGTTTGTTCAAATTCTTTGGGACAAATTTAAATCTCGGTATAACATCTCACCAAGAGTCTGGCAGAAAAATAGAGACGACTAACGGAATAATTGAGGACATGCTTAGAAAGTATGTGATGGATTATCCATGAAAGTGGAAGGATTATATCCACTTAGTGGAATTTCCTTACAATAATAGGTATCATGCCTCATTAAAAATGAGTCAATTTGAAGCATTGTATGGAAGAAAGTGTAACACACTAGTGAGTTGGGACAATCCAGCCGACAAAGTAGGTGTTGGGCCAAATTTGTTAAAGGAAATGGAAGAGTAGATTGAAAAGATCAAGAAGAATTTAAAGGTTGCCAGGATAGGCAGAAATTTATGCAGAAAAGAATGGATTTTTTTAAATATTTCAAAGTGGGCGAACATGTGTTTTTAAAAGTGAAGCTAAAAAGAAGTTCGCTAAGATTAGGAAGTTGCCCGAAGTTGGCAGCAAGATATTGTGGTCCTTTTGAAATCTTAAAAAAGATAGGTCCATTTGCATACATGTTAGCATTTCCTGCATCCATGAGAATGCATAATATATTTCATGTGTCATTATTAAATAAATATCTGTCTGACCCTAACCAAACAATTGATTGGAATGTGATCCAAATGGGGCACGAAGGGGATTTTCGTGTGGAACCAGTACGCATCTTGGACCAGAAAGTCAAATTTCTCAAGAACAAGACCATTGGGATAGTAAAGGTTCAATGGACCTACTACGGTCCTAAAGATGCTACATGGGATCATGAAGAAAACATGCGAGAAGGAGACCCACAAATTTTTTACAATTTTAAAGAAAACAAAGTGCAAAACTCCATTTTGAGCAGCTAGAGTTTTGGAACCACATCTCATAGTCCTAGCCAACTGCACTAGGGACCCTCATAAAATAATGCCACATTCATTGGGTTATCCCTGATAAACAAATGGTACATTCCTTGGGGTAGCCCTGGTAAACTAATGGTGCATTTCTTGGGTTGACGAGTTGAGAGGAACAAGAGATTATGGTTGGAATTGTTGTTGGAGTTGTGAAAGTGAAGAATTTTATTTTCTAACTATTGTGATGTAAATTTGCATATATGTATATTGGCATATTGTGCATTGAGTACAACGCACAATTGTAGGGGAGGGGGAATGTAACATCCCCACTATAATCCCTAGTTTAATTAATGCTTATTGTAGATATAATATGTGGCTACAGCCAAGCGATTTAATATGTGAATTGTATTTATATGTTTTAATAATAATATGTGATTCCAACTACTAAGGAGACATGGACATGATGGGGGAGAGGGGAGAGTCTAGGATAATGGTCAAGAGGGGTCCAAGGGACAATTACCTATGTTTATTAATTCACCCACATTCTTGAATTTTATTATCATTATGTATCAAGCTCTATTTTCTAATTGAGTGTCCCCAAATATAATCATTGAATGCATGTAAGAGAGTGGGTGTGATAAGTCACATCCCATAGTTATTGAGAGCATGGGGGTTGAGTACAATCAACTTGGGGAAGTGTGTGAGTCAATAAAGACATCTAAGGGAGGGGAAATGTGTATGGGCAGCTAGATTAGTTTTTATACAGTCAATGTTTTGCATGAACAACAAATAGAAAGAAAGAAAGAGAGATTGGAGCTGGAGCATCCATGGAAGGTGAATTCTAAAGCATGTTGGATCCCATTTGGAGCGTAATTTGAGTTGAAGACTGAAGATCCAGATTGTCAATCCTGAAGAGTGAACTCCTTTGTGAGTTGCACTATAACAACAAGTGTTTTATGTTGTTTACTGGTAGTTTTTCCTAGTAGCAAGTTCCCTTGAGTTCCCAATTGAGATATTCCTAGTTACATATGTTAGAGAGACCTTGATAAATGAATGGAATTCCCAAGGGACTGAGATTCGTGAAGGGGTACATTCCTTAGGTTGGGAAAATCGAGAGGAAGAGAGATAGTGGAAATTCAAGATAGATGTAGGAGAATACCAGTGGATTGTGAGTTTTATGAGCTATGAGTGGATAGTGAAAGACCAACCTATTTTGTGGATTAATAGCCTTGGCTTTGAGGTGACTTGTTGTTTATATTTGGAAAAACAAGTCTATGTTTAGGTGGAATGTCCATCCTAGCAGCGAGTTGCACAATTGTTTATAAAAGATAAATGTTTTATCTTGTTGTTGTGTTATTTTAATTGTTGTGCATAAACTATATGTATGAGATTTATTTATATGTTGTTGAAATGAGTTATTAGTTGCATTTCATATATATTTTAACATGTTGTAGATGCCTCTAATTTATGGTAATAGATATCAGATAAATCTGGTTGTACTTTTAACTAATAAGCTACAAAAATTTAATTTAGTCAACTGTAAATTTTAATTGTATGAGTATTCCACACCGTAATGTTCCTTGGTTGGGCTAGGGGACGTTACAGTTACCCTGCCTTAATGGATCTTATTTATATTCTTGTGTTTTTTATGGTGTGAATGCATTTGATATTTCTGAAGTATAAGAGTTTATACTTCGGAAAAATTGTAGATATTGTATATGGCCCCACTTATCATGTTTTAAGTGTCTACTTGTTAAGAGGGGAATGTAATCCCTCTTTGATGTACTTACTCTAATTAAAGGTGTGAGTTTATGATGGAAGTTTCACATTGGATCCAATGGTGAATTGCATGGGTTCAATTTTCCCTATGCCTTAACCTGTTTTTGATCATTTCTATGAATCACATTGTTGCAATAGTTCAAACACTAGCCTTAACCTCTTAGGTAGAAGATTTGTACTTATGGCGGACCATAGTGGGTTAAGGTATTTGTTTGACCAACCAAAACTCAATGTGAGACAAGCTAGATGGATGGCTCTCCTTAGTGAGTTTGATTTTGAAATCAAACATATCAAAGGAAAGGAGAATAGGGTGGTTGATGCCCTTAGTAGAAGTATGAAAGTAGTTCACTTGGCAGTTGTAAGCGCCAGTGAATCAGACATCAAAGAGAGGGTAAAAAATGCACAAGAAACAGATGCATTTTTTAAGATCGTGACATCATACCTAAAGCAAGAGCCCACGGGGATGAAGTACGAAGGCTATCAAATGCTTAATGATGTCCTATTGACTTATAAGGACATATTGTATATTATGGATTGTGACAACTTGAAGAGGTTCATAATGGATGAACTACACAAAATACCATATATCCATCATCATGGTTATCATAAAATGATCATGGCCACTAGGAAACTATTTTATTGGCCTGGACCGAAAAAGGACATAGTTGATTACTTAGCTAAGTGTCTAGAATGTCAACAATTCAAGGCAAAGCACCGGCACCCAACAGGGTTGATTCATCCCCTACCAATTCCCAAATGGAAATGGAAAACCATCTCCATGGATTTCATCACAGGATTACCAAGATCAACCAAACAGAACAACGCCATCATGGTAGTTGTGGACAAACTGAGCAAGGTTTCTCACTTCATACCCGTCAAGTCAACTTGCAAGGCAATAGATATTTCCAACATTTTCATGAAAGAAATATTTAGACTGCATGGCATGCCTAACGAAATTATATCTGATAGAGATACAAAATTTACTTCAAACTTTTGGAAATCTTTGTTTGTTGGTTTTGAAACAAAATTGCTCTTTAGTACATCCTATCACCCTCAAATCAATGGGCAGACAGAGAGGGTAAACCAAGTGTTAGAAGACATGTTGAGGATGCATGTAATGCATCAACCAAAAAAGTGGGAGGAATACCTACCGCTGGTAGAATTTGCCTACAAAAATGACTATCAAGAGTCATTAAAAATGAGCCCTTTTGAAGCCCTCTATGGAAGAAAATGCAACATTCCAACCAGCTAGAACAACCCAGTAGACAGAGTTACAATCGGGCCAAATATGCTAAAAGAAATGGAACAACAAGTAATTCAAATCAAACAAAATCTGAAGATATCCTAGGATAGACAAAAGAGTTATGCAGACATGAAAAGGACTCCTAGAGAGTTCAAAGCAGGGGATCATGTGTATCTTCGAGTTAGACCCGGGAAAATATCTTTGAGGATGGGAGCTTGTGCCAACTGGAAACTCGGTATCGTGGACCCTTTGAAGTTTTTGATAGAGTGGGACCAGTAGCCTATCAGCTAGCACTTCCTCCCACAGTGAAGGCACATAATGTTTTCCATGTTTCTTTATTAAAGAAGTATGTACATGATTCTAATCATATTATCGACTAGTCTGTGATTCATGTGGAACCCGAGGGAGAATTCCTGCCAAAACCTCAATGCATAATAGACAGGAAGGAAACCCCACTCAAGAACAGAACCATTGCACAGGTCAAGGTGCAATGGAAACACTTTGACCCAAATGAGGCTACATGGGAAATGGAGGATGCCATGAAACAGGCATTTCCATTTTTCTTTACTTTTGTGCATACAGAGCACATCGAGGACGATGTTCCTTTAAGGGGAAGGGGATTGTAATACCCATGTTTCCCCCAATTTGTAAATATAACTATAATTGGCCAAGAGACTATGGCGGACTAAATATGTGTGAATGTTTGATTTTATGAACATTTGTATAAAAGGGTCAATGTATGAATTTTATGTTATTAATAGAAATTGGATATGTATTGCACAATTGTTGAAAGGGGGGGAGATTTCCAAGATAGACCATGGATGTTATGAGAGAGATGGTGAGGGAAACCAATAATGGTTGAGATGACCCTCACCCAAACCAGTACCTACTGGGTGTAATTATTCAATAGTCCTTTGACCCAGCAATATATTACCAGTCAGGTTGGTAGTTAGAAGATCATCCTCAAGAGTTAATGAGGAGATGTGGCAGGGTACCCATCTGTAAGGCTTCCAGGCCTGACCACGAATTAGGGATTCAGACCCATGCAACCTTGTCGAAGAAGGAAATAAAGGAGGTAATTCAGGGTGGGGGACAAAGATAGATCTTCAAGGAAGCAGAGTAGAGAAAAAAATCTACATAAGAGAAGAGAGCATGTTTTTCGACTCAAGAGTTGAGAGAAAAGCTTAGAAACAAGCTCAGTTTGGCTTAAAGAAGCCATGGGCCGAGTTTTGCTACAAGCTAATAAACGAGGCTAACGAGTGACTGAGGAAGTGCTCGTGCAGACCTCCTTGCTTGGAGTAGAGAAAACTGGTTGCCAAGATCATGTGGGAGGAGGAGAGTAACCTCTTTCCTTGACTGTTGTGGAGAAAGGAGAAAGAATCTCTCTTAGAGCATCATGGTCTAGCTCGGGGGTGGCAAGTAGTAAATTCGCCAGGAGTGGTTGTGCCTATGGTTGGGAGGAAACAGGCATCCCTTTGAGAAATTGCTTCACATTTTCCAGTTCTGATAAGTATTTTCATACTCTATGTAATATATTGGATGCGATGATTGAATATCTGTGTTTATGGTTAAGTCTTGCAGTATTTGAACAATTATTAAAAATGCTCATTTGCTTCTGTAAACTGTTATACTTACATGGTCTTTGACTTACCTCGGTTTAGCCGTTAGAGAGTTATGGGATGTGAATCTATAAGAGAGTCGGGGTAGAATTAACTGAAACGTCTAAGTCCTGCCGAACCTTTGAGTTTACCTTAGCGGGAATGTGAAGTTCATCTCTCTGGGAGAAGGGTGTTTCCTTCAGACTATCCACCCATGTGACTGATGGCTCATATCCATGGCCTTCATCAAGTCTCAACTAAGAGTTGAGTGTATCCCGGAATCCAAATATGATCCCATATGACCTAGGGTTGGGAACCCCTCGCTAAGCCCGAAAGGAGCGAAGCTACTTTGGCTTCAGGACTTCGGGACTTCTGACTCCACAACCCTCGAAAACAGTCGAAGGCCAGAGTCGTGAATTGATGAGGTTTGTAGATCTGGGAACCCAATGGATATCTATCTCGATCGTTAAAACAATCTTAGGAAGGGTAGCGTGAATTACTTTGACGAAGTTTCACTTTGGGCGAATAGGAGTGGTCCAACGCCGAAACTTTCGAATGTTGGAGTCCCAAAGTTAATCTGGACCGTGGAGAATAGAGGGACGTGTGTCCACAGATCAACGGCTATCTGGAAGTTCGGGTATAACATAGTTACCAACTTAACGAGAACTCTACAGAGTTCTCATTTGGGGGGGGGTCCAATTTTTTACCCCATTTTTAAAAATGGTGCTACCAATAGCACCCCCCCCCCTCCATTTTTAGGTGGATTTCGATATTTTAAATTTTTTGACCCACAATGTTTCCATATTATTT
>ML789667.1:0-27502 GCA_009831015.1 Picea engelmannii
TCATTTTAATATACTTGGCATATTTCCTTCAAGCTTGTGTATTTCTACATGTTCTTGTCTACTATTGTTCCATTATTTGTGGATGAATTTGTTGGATCTAATCAATTAGAATAGGGGATAATCATTTCTCTTTGTTGTTTATTGCAGGTATTAAATTTTTCCAGGGAGTTTGGAGATCAACCTCAGATTGGAAGAAATGAGGACAAACTTTGAAACAAGGTGCATCACACCCTTTCTCCCTCTCTATTTCTGATTGGTTAAACTAAGTTCAAAGGGATGTTAGTGTCCATTTGTAGTTTTTTTGTCTTGGTATAGGGGTGTATAATCAAAGGGAAAATTCACTTGTTCATATGGGAAATATTTCATAACATAAATTGGCGACTCCACTGGGGAGGGACTTTTATTAGTCTTTACTTAGATCATCTTAAGCCTTTTCCTACCATTAGATATTGTTTTCTACTTTCTTCTAATCTATCTATCGTTCTCTATTATTCATTGAAGAGATCACAAACTCATTGATTGTTTTTTCTAAGTTTTTATCCTTTTTGAATAAGTTTTTGAACTTTTCAGAAGGGTGGCACTCCCCTATAGTTCACACCGAGGTGCCATCTACCTCATTGGTGCTCCCTAGAAGCCTAATATAGGGTGCCATTATTTGACTGGAACCTCCATATCCTATTTCATGGTGTCATTCCGTTAATAGACACTCTTTCTTCTTGAGAACAGGGGCACCATTGTTGGATTACTGAGAGGGGGGGTGAATCAGTAATAGAGCAATCTAATCATTTTTAACTATATAATGGAAGTGTTATATCAATGTAGAATTATCATCCAATATTTGTAGAGTAAATAAACAATGAACAAATGCAAAATGATACACATAGATAGTACACCATTGTTTTTACGTGGAAACCCAAAGAGGGAGAAAACGACTTAATGTTTTTTATTATATTTCTAGGAGAATTAAATTCATTGGAAGCACCAACTTCCTTTGTTTTCTAGTCACAACTAGAAGGAGGCTCCAACCCCATAGTTTGTTAGGCTACAACCTGAGTGAATCTCTAACTCCCAAATTCTCTAGCTACAACTAGAAGGATGCTGCAACCCCCTATGTTCTCTGACTACAACCAGAAGGTGGCTACAACCACCTGTCCTTGCCCCATCCAAATTCCCTGATGTATAAGTAGAATGATGGAACAATTATTAGACTATCACTATGAGATATAATGTTGTAAACATGTACCAATAAACCTACACCAAAAAACATGTACCAATAACCTAAACCCTGTATCAACCATGCATCAACATGTACCTCAACTTGTAATCAACATGTACCATAAACAAGTGCATCAACCATCCACCAACCTGTACCAACCAACCTATAATCATGTTGTACCATAAACAAGTGCATCAAACATGCACCAACCTGTACCTCAACCTGCAAACATCCCTTAACTTTAACAACAAGAGACTAGCATTTTCATCAAACTTTACTTTAGTCTCACATGACTAGTTTTGGATTAGTCAACAACCCCAACTTGAAATAATCATAACTATGTACCTGTAATGAATAAAGATCTGAAAATAGTACACAATGTTCTTTAGTGTGTTTTATGCAATTCGTTCGGGTGTCACTAATTGGAACCTCTCAGAAAAGGAGTTATAGAAAAAATGGCATACTTTGTTGAATTTTGGATTCTTCTAGAGAGAGAACTTGTAAAGCATGCCCCGCACGAAATATTTTTTGTATGGATCTAAAAATGTTACACATAATACTAAATACCGTACACTAACAAAAAAATTTGTTCTTACTAAATTTGGATCTTTTATGAAGAAGTTATGACATTTTTATCCGAAACACTTCTTTTAGACTAGTTTCAGGACTAGCCACAAACCCTATTTTCCATAGAGTGTAACTCCAAAAATACAATGACCCACAAGATGAATTTCATACCACCCCTAATTGGAAATGTTTCCTTAATGGCCTCCCAATTTCACGGTCTGACTCATTCTAAAAAAACCATTATTGCAAAAATGGTGAGATGACTTGTAAATAACATACCTTAGAAAGCATCCTGAAAATAATTTATCCTCCCTTTAATTCTGGCCTTCTTTACTTCACCTTCCCTCTAAAATTTGGATTATATATATTTTGGTTACCTCATTCAGCTGTAGATATTCAATATTCTCAAGTGTGATTAAAATGAGAGAGCCTTGCTCCTTATTTATACTCTCCAGGTAGCTTCCTTAGAAGCATCTTCTAGGTCACTTTGTCCACATAGTCACCTATGTCCAACTTTGCCCAATTTTCCACTTCTCCATGTATCCAATAGCCACTTGAGCACTTAACCCATTTTCCTCATTTTAGGTTTAACCTTCTTATAACCACTTTCCATAATTATAAAGTTCTCTATTTACTTTATTATTTAAATAATCGTCCTTGACTTTTTCACTTCACTTTATTATTTAAATAATCCTCTTTGATTTTGTCACTTCACTTTATTATTTAAATAATACTCTTTGACTTTGTCACTTCACTTTATTATTTAAATAATCCTCTTTGACTTTGTTACTTCACTTTATTATTTAAATAATTTCTTTTTTGCAACCACTTTGACTTCTTTGACCTTTTGGGGTTTCAAGCTAATCATATGAGGGTCCTTCAACTTTGTAAGGCCATAACTCTCAAACCGTGAGGAGTTATTTGACGTTTCACATACCACCAGAAATGGAATGACATGTACTAACCATCTAGAATAGTATTAGCTTCAAATATATCAAAACACATACCATTATACATCAAACAAACTTGGGTCCATTACCCAAACCTTTGTGCTACCAGAATTCGCTACCAGACTTTATTTAAGGGTTGACATCAATGAAAACCAACCCAATTAATCAACAATCTCCCCATTTTGCATTGATGGCAACACTCTAATGAAATACTGAAATCATATCACTCATGCTTCCCCTAGAACCATGCCTACATCTTTGTGACCAATGCTCCCCCTGGAACATGCCTCTGTCCTCTGCATCTAATAAATATCTCCCCCTTTGTCATCAATGACAAAGGTATCTTTCCATTCGATGTTTCTGCCCCTAACTAACTCATATGATCTCCCAACCTGAATTGTCCTCTTTATGGTGATTCCTCGTGTACATCTAAGACATATAATATAAGCATTCAAAAGCATTCATTTTGGAGTAGAAATAACTCTGAGTCTCTCGCGAAGATACTCAAAGGATTCCCATGGAAGTGGTTTTGTAAATATGTCTACCAATTGTTCTTTTATTCCCACATATTCAACTCTAATGTTATTTTCTGGAACCTGTTCCCATAGAAATTGATACTTGATTGGAATATGCTTCATATTGGAGTGCATCACCGGGTTCTTTGAGATACTAATGGTGCTTGTATTATCACAATAGATTAGAATGAGCTCATCATACTCAACCTTTATATATGTCAGAGTTTCTTTCATCCATAGAACTTGTGTACAACATGTTGTTGTTGCAATATACTCTGCCTCAGTCATAGATAAATATATTGATGATTGTTTCTTTCTTAGGAATGATACTAAAAACTCACCCAAGTAGAATTATGCTCCACTGGTGCTTCATCGGTCATCAATGCAACCTACCCAATATTCATCTATGTAGGAAATAAGTGATAGATCCTTTCCTTTTGGATACCATAATCCAAACTCTTATGTTCCTTTGAGATATCTAAAAATCCTCTTCACTACTAATACATGTGATTCCTTTGGTGCTTCTTGAAATCATTCCACCTGTCCAATTTTCTGCATTACATCTGGTCTAGATGTTGTCACATATAGTAGGCTACCAATCATTGACATGTATTGCCTCTGATCTGTAGAATTTGAATCATCATCTTTTCTAAAATTGCAACTGGTTTGGATGGGAGTGATAACTGGTTTGAAATATTCCATTTCGAACCTCTTTATAATTTCTCTGATATACATTGTTTGAGAAAAAAAATTCCTTGGTTTCTTTGACGTATCTGAAGACCTAGAAAGAAGGATAGCTCTCCAAGTAATGACATTTCAAATTCATTGTGCATGTCCTTTGCAAATTTCTTTCTTAATCTGTCATCGGTACTTCCAAAAATAATATCATCAACATAAACTTCAATTAATAAAATACTATCTTGAGTTACCTTGATGTAGAGGTTGTTGTATGAACTTCCTGTTTTGAACCTTACCTGTTGTAGATATTTATCCATTCTAGAGTACCATGCTCTAGGAGCCTGTTTAGACCATACAAGGCCTTCTTTAATTTACACACATAATCTGCATTCTCTGGCAACTGAAATCCTTCTGGTTGTTCAATTTAGAATTATTCTTCAAGTTCCCCATTTAGAAAATCTGATCTTACATCCATATGATACACTTTAATATTTTTGGAGCATGCATAAGCTAAAATCAATCGGATTGCTTCCATTCTGGAAACTGGGGAAAATGTCTCTTCAAATTCGATTCCTTCAACCTCTACATATTCTTGACATACCAATCTAGATTTGTTCCTTATAACCTCTCCATCTTCATTCAATTTATCCATGTATACCCACTTTGTGTTGATCACATTCTTATCCTTTGGTCTTGGAACCAATTACCAAGTGTCATTTTTCTCTATTTGATCCAATTCTTCATCCATGGCCTTATTCCAAAATCCATCCTTGCTGGCCTCTTCAAAACAGGTTGGTTCAATCGTAGATGAGAGTTCTAGGTGTGTTTGTTCTGGTTAACGAATTCTTCTTCTAGTCTCAACTCTTGCATCTTTGTTTATGATAATCTGATCTGAAGGATGATTCTTCTGTACTCATTTGCTAGGTGTCTTTGGAGGCACTTTCTAAACTTGTTCTTTTGCTTCTGTCGGATCCTCTTCATCTTCCCCTTCTACTTATTTTTCATCTTCTACTTCTTCTTCGTAAAGTTGTTCCATTGATTCATTTTCTTCTTCCTTTAATTATTGTCTACCTGTTTCATCAATTGTTACGTTGATGCTTTCCACAACTTTGTTCAATATCAGGTTGTAACACTTGTATGTTTTACTTGTACTTGAGTAACCAAAAAGTACTCCTTTGTCCACACGAGAGTCAAACTTTCTCATTCTGCTATCTTCTCTTTTCATATATCATTTGCTTCCAAAAACTCTGAAGTGCTTCACATTTGTTGGTCTTCCTTTTCATAACTCTAAGGGAGTTTTTTCAGTGTTGTTTATAAGCATTAATCTGTTTTGAATGTGAATTGTTGTATGCACTTCCTATGTCCAAACGATATCTGTCAATTTGGAATCCATTAGCATTGTTCGAGCCATTTCCTGTACTATCATCATCTTTCTTTCAACAACTCCATTTTGTTGAGGTGTCCTAGAAAGAGAGAATTTCCTTTTTATTCCATGTCTGCTGCAGTTGTCCATAAATTCCTTTGAAGTCAAATCTATTCCATTATCATATCTCAAGCATTTGATTTTTGAATCTATTTCATTTTCAACCATTTCCTTGTAGACCTTGAATTGTTCAAAAGCTTCTGACTTATTCCCATGAAAGAAAACTATAGTCATTCTTATATAATCATCAACTAATAACATAAATTATTTCTCATCTTTTTAACCCTTTGTTGTAGTTGGTCCAAATAGATCAGTATGAACAATTTCTAGTGGTCTTGTCATTGAATATTCTTTTGATTTAAACCCGGTCTTTGTTTTATTTCCTTGTTGACAATGCTTGCATAAAGGGGTTGTTGGTTTCATGAGTTGGGGCATTTCTTTAACTGCTTCCCTTTTTTTGACTTTGACAAGGTTATCAAAATGTATGTGACCCATTCTTCTATGCCATAGCCAACTTTCATCTTCCTTTCCTAGGCAACACTTTTCATTTCCAATTTCACTTAATACATATATGTTGCTTAATGTTCTCGCAGCTATTGCAATCAATTTTCCTGAACATTCTTTTCTATCTCTCACTTTTGTGAATAGAAAGAACTTTATGACCTTGGTCACACATTTTAATCACACTTAGAAGATTATGTTTCATATCTTCTACTAGTAGAACATTTTCTTCCTTGGTATTCTTGTTCCCAATTCTAACTTTTCCTTTTCCAATGATTTTAGCTGAATCATCATTTTTTAAGGATACCGATCCATCTCTTTCCTTTCTTAATGTAAGAAACATGTCTCTATCACCTAACATGTGTTTTGAACAGCCATTGTCAACATACAAGTCACGTTTCTTCTTGTGAGCTTGTAGAGTGAGTGTGCATTCTTCATTGTTATATTGATTCTTCTTGCTTATCCATGTCCTTTTCTGAGGTTCATGTCTGTGACTATTGTTGTTCTATTGTGGTTCTCTATGAGGGACTGTCATTCTGCAATCTTTGACCATGCATCCAAAGATGTTACATCTGTAGCATTCCACTTCAGTGTTCAAAGATTCAAACCCATTGTAACTTCTTCTCTGTGTTTCACTAGGCCTTCTTGGATAACCCTTTTTTGTATGACTTTGAATGTTTTTTATGTTCCTGTTGTTAGCTCTTCAATTCACAGTTTTGTGTCCAAAATTATTACATGCATAACATAAACCAAAAAAGATAGTTTGATACCTAGGAGTTGAAGATCTTTTGAAAGGAGGTAATCTTATGAATCCTTCTTCTTCCTGAGGCCTATTTGTTTGTGTCGGTCGTTGATTAAGAAATCTGAATCTTCTCGGTGGAGGAGTGTCCCTGTAATTTTCTTTGTAGACCTTCATATCCCCTTTGATTGTTTATGCATAGCATTTTGGACATGTTTCTTGTTCTGTTGTTTTGGATCTTGATCCATTTTATGTCTGATTGTATCCAAGTCCAAACTTGTCATGATGAGGGTTTTTTACTGCTGATAATGTATTCAAAACTTTTGAGTTGTTATGCATGTTTTTATTTTGAAGATCATTTCTTAATGCGACAATTTATTCTTCCAAAATTCTAATGATCTTGTATCTTTCTTCTAGTTGTTCTTTGAGTGCTTCTTCAATTATTTTATCTTCTTCAATTTGAACCTTCAAATTTGTGATCATTTGTTCTAGTTCATGAGTGTCTTCTTTCTTGTCTAGTTCCACTTGTAGTTTCTTGTGTTTCTTCTTTTATCTTCTGATAACTTCTATGGCACACAAAAATTATTCTCAGTAGTCAACGTTTGCCTCTTCATATTCTTCTTTGGCCTCTTCATATTCTTCTTTAGAGTCTTATTTATCAGAGTCTTCTACTCCCATGAATAGAACTCTTTCTATCTCACTGTCACTGACTTCATCTTCATCTGATGATGAGATGCTTCTTTGGTGCATAAGCTTTTCTTGAAAACTTTCTTTGTGGTTCTTTTCCCTTTATATGTTTGTTTTCTATTTGAGTAACCTTCATCATTTATCTTTTTCTTATGTGGAAATTTGTTAGCAAAATGACCAATACCATCACAATTAAAACAAACTAAAGGAAGCTTACCTCTATACCTACCGTTGGTTCCCTTGTTCAATCTTTTGATGAAGCTGGTCACTTCTTCATCATCTTCTAAGACATCACTACTGCTACTATATTATTTTTCTTTTTTCTTTCCCTTTTGCTTTGAACTTTTGGATGCTTTGAAGGATTCTTCTTTTATATATGGATTTTCTTGTTCAGTTCTCATTTCATATGTTGTAAATATTCCATGTAGTTTGTCCATGCTTATTGAGTTTAGATCTTCTCTTTCTTCTAGTGTTGATATCTTAGGGTCAAATATCATAGGAAGAGATATCAATACCTTTTTAACAATTGCAGATTCTTTGATTTCTTCTCTCAATCCCAAGATTGCATTTACTTTTTCATCGACTCTTAAAACGTAAGCTACAATATTCTCATATTCCTTCATCTTTAGTTGTTCGAACTGACCTCTGTAAGTTTGAAGCTTTGCTGCTTTGAATTTTGCATCTCCTTCATAAATATTTCAAAGTTTGTCCCAAATATCTTTAGCAGATTTACAATGTGCAACTTTGATGAATTTGATTCTCCAAGACCATTCAGAAGTGAATTTGTGTCTTTGGAATTATTCTAACCGAGTTTCACTTCTTTGTCATTTGTCGACAGAATTGTTAGTGCTGTGTATCCATCTACAATCGATTACCAAATTTCAAATCCATGTGTATGTATATATGTCTTCATCATTATGCTCCAAAATGAATATTTTTTTCCATCAAGCTATGGTTTTTCCATTTTTATACATGTTGTTTCTCTCCATGATCTACCTTTAAATGGTTAAACTGATTTCTGAAGAAACCTTCTCTGATACCAATTGGTTGTTTACTGAGAGGGGGGGTGAATCAGTAATAGAGTAATCTAATCCTTTTTAACCATATAATGCAAGTGTTATATCAATGTAGCATTATCATCCAATATTTTTTGAGTAAATAAACAATGAAAAAATGAACAATCATACACATACACAGTACACCAATGTTTTTACGTGGAAACCCAAAGCGGGAGAAAACCACAAAATGTTTTTTCTTATATGTCTTGAAGAATTACATTGATTAGAAGCACCAAATTCCTTTGTTTTCCAGTTGCAACTGAAAGGAGGATCCAACTCCCTAATTCTATAGCTACAACCAAAAGGAGGCTACAACCCCCTATGTTATCTGACTACAACCGGAAGGTGGCGACAACCACTTGGCCTTGCCACGTCCAACCGACCTGGCGTGTAAGTAGAATGATGGAACCATTGTCACACTGTCACTGTGAGATATAATGATGTAAACTTGTACCAATAAACCTGAACCAAACAACCTATACCAATAATCTGAACCATGCATCAACCATGCATCAACCTGTACCTCAACCTGTAATCAACTTGTACCATAAAAACGTGCATCAACTATGCACCAACTTGTACAAAACAACCTGTAATCAACTTGTACCATAAACAAGTGAATCAACCATGCACCAACCTGTACCTCAACCTACAAACCTTCCTTAACTTTAACAACAAGAGACTAGCATTTTCATCAAACTTTACTTTAGTTTCACATGACTAGTTTTGGATTAGTCAACAACCCTAAATTGAAATAATCATAACTATGTAACTATAATGAATAAAAATATGAAAGTAGTACACAATGTTCTTTAGTGTGTTTTATGAAATTCCTCCAGGTGTCACTACTTGGAACCTCTCAGAAAAGGAGTTATAGAAAAAATGGCATACCTTGTTGAATTTTGGATTATTCTATAGAGTAAACTTGTAGAGAGTGCCCCGCATGGAATATTTGTTGTATGGATCTGAAAATTTTACACAGAATACTAAAACATGTACTCTAACCAACACAATTGGTCTTACTGAATTTGGATCTGTTATGAATAATTTATGATTTTTTTACCCAAAACACATGTTTTAGACTAGTTTCATGACTAGCCACAAACCCTCTTTTCCACGGAGTGCAACTCCAAAAATAAAACAACCCACAAGATGATTTTTGTACCACAGCTACTTTGATATGTTTCCTCAATGGAATCCCAATTTCACAGTCTGAATCATTCTAAAAAAATGGTTATTTTGAAAATGGTGAGATCAATTGTAAATAACATACCTTAGAAAGCATCATCAAAAGAATTTATCCTCCCTTGAATTTTGTCCTTCTTCACATCACCTTCCCTATGAAATTCACCTTATATATCCTTTGGTTACCTCACTCACTTGTAGATATTTAATATGCTCAAGTGTGATTAAAATGAGATATTTGTGCCTCTTATTTATACTCTCCAAATAGCGTCTTGAGAAGCATCTTCTAGGCCACTTTGTCCACATAGTTACCTATGTTCAACTTTGCCCAATTTTTCACTTGTCAATGTATCCAATAGACACTTGACCACTTAACCCATTTTCCTCATTTTAGGGTAAACCTTCTTATAACCACTTTCCATAATTAGAAAGTTCTCTATTTACTTTTTTATTTAAATAATCCTCCTTGACTTTGTCACTTCACTTTATTATTTAAATAATCCTCTGTGATGTTGTCACTTCACTTTATTATTTAAATAATCCTCTTTGACTTTGTCACTTCACTTTATTATTTAAATAATCCTCTTTGACTTTGTCACTTCACTTTATTATTTAAATAATTTCTTCTTTGTCAACACTTTGACTTCTTTGACCTTTTGGGGTTTCGGCCAATCATATGAGGGTCCTTCAACTTCGTAAGGCCATAACTCTCAAACCGTGAGGAGTTGTTAGGGTCCTAACCCGCACATAGGTAGAACAATATATTTGGATGTAATAAAGGCTAATATTAATAAGTCCTTTCAATAAAATAGAATAAGGTGGATGTAAGAAGACCTAATAGAAGCTTCCGCTTCTAGAAGGATCTTCCTCTAGATGTTTCTTTTTAGTATAAATAGGAGTCGAGGGTATGATAAACCTATCTTGGATATTATTGTAATATAGCTTTTCTCAACTGGAGGTTTCCCCCTCGAAGAGGCCTAGGAACATTGCTTTCAGATTCAAAGTGTTATTTATTTTATTATTCTCTTATCATTTCAGTACTATTGTGGTGAATGTTCTGGTTATATTGTTGTTATTCTGCCATTTCTAGCATTTTATTTATGTTCTGCATACATTTTATATCTTGTATATTACAAGTGGTATTAGAGCACTTTCCTCAGCAGAAAGTGTGGGTTAAATTTGTTTTTCACGGTAGAGATGTATTCCGGCATCTTTAAGCCACAAAGATTTGTCATTACGCGCATAAACCCACGGTTGAGGGATTCATACACACGGCAAATACAAGTGGTACTTAAGAACACATATGTTGGCCACCCTTGTAACCCATGTTGATACCCCTTCGAGTGGTAGCGCATCAGACAACACCTGTGTATGGATCGGCCTAGATTACCTGAAGCCCTCTATAGTGCCACCAAGAACAACACTCAGGAAGATACTCTCTAGTACATGGGTAGTCAGGTAGTACAGCTAAGGGTATGGTCTATTATCCTTAGTTAGTGCCCTGAGATATTGGGTCGAGTACTACTATTGGACCCCGCACGTATATCAGAGATCTATAGCACAGGGAAAACCCTTGTCTATAGAACCCTTGAATACCTAGCCCTTGGGGACAGAAACATAAACAAATTAAAACAGACAAGATCTATTGCTACACAACTATGTTCGGGTTGCCAAGTAAATACACATTTCTTTCTAGTTAAGCATTTGGGCATTTCCTCTCTGCAGTATTCTGGAAAAATTTCCACCATTATTTAAGACCTATTCCATTGGATTCATATCTTCTCCCTTATCATATTCATCCGTATCTTTTTTCGGAAAAAAATTTGACCCCTCCCACTCCTTTTAAGTTCCCCCATCCTCATGGCCCATACCCATAGCCAAGACTTGGAAGCTCGCTTCAACACCTTGCAATCTAGTCTCATCAAAACCCAACAAGAAGTGAAATAACTCAGTTCCAATGTTGCAGCCATCAATACAACCATGCAGTCCTCAATGGAGGAAATCAAACAAGACCTCACCACCTAGCTTGAATCAGTCTTTTCAGCACTCTGCACCAAATTTCATATCCCTACAGATAACCCTTCCTCTTCCTAACCTCCACATCTTGAAGGTGACCATTCCTCTCATTCCAATAAATTTCATAACCATCACTTTCAACGTGACCTACACCTTCTGTGGGTGGATGTGACCAAATTTGATGGCTCGGACCCCACTGGTTGGGTAACCCAAATGGAACATTATTTCTCTTTATACAACATTACATATGACTTGGCCAAACTCCAGTATGGTGTTCTCCATCTAGATCAAGAACGGTGGCAATGGTGGCAATGGAGAAAAACTTCTCGTCAAGGGTATATTGGTTGGACACACTTTGTCCAGAGCTTTATGAATGCTTTGACAATGACACCAACCATTTGGGCCATTTGACAAAGTTGAAACAATTAGGAACAATGGAAGACTTTATAGCTGCCTTTGAGCGCCTGGATTTTAGAACAGAGGGCGTGTCTGATGCATTTTTCCGAGAGTGTTTTATCAGTGGCCTCAAGGATGATATTCTGGCCCATGTCCTCATGGCTCGGCCTCAGAGTTGGGTGGAGGCTACTAAAAGAGCTAAAGAAGCACAACCGGTTGTATCCTCTTAAAACCGAAAACCCTCCTTTATCCCTCACCCTAAACCAGTAAATCCCACTACTCCCTCTGCTCCACTAAAGATCCAAACATTGACCAGGGATGAAATGGATGAACGCCAACTCAAAGGCCTTTGTTATAACTGTGATGACAAATATTTTCCGGGCCACAAGTGTAGAGAACGAAATCTTTTTATGGCCATCTCCGAGGATATTTCGAAAGAGTATGTAGAAACTCCCCTTGTGTCTGAGTCACCTGAATCCACTGACATAACCCCTCCCTCAGACCCCCCCCGGAAGTATAACTGGTCATTTCCCTCAATGCTCTAACTGGCTTCTCCTCTCCCCAAACCCTCAAGCTAATCAATTACATCAAGCATCGGAAGGTCATTATTCTGGTTGATAGTGGCAGCACCCATAATTTTATTCATCATTGCATTGCCCAAGAAACTCATTGCTACATCCATGCCATCAATAATCTCCAAATCATGATTGCTAATGGTGGTTCCATGAAATGTTAAGGGCATTGTGAAAATGTACGTCTCCAAATTGGTGACTACCACCTGAAATCCCATATGTTTTCTATCGACATGGGAGGTTGTGACAATGTGTTAGGTGTAGAATGGCTAAGGAATTTAGGTCCCATTATCATGGATTTTAAAGACCTAACCATGCAATTCAACCAGGAGGGACACCAATATAAGTTCCAAGGAATCACCGTTGATTCACCTGAGATCATTAGTTCCCATCGCATGGAAAAGATGCTCAAAAAAGGTCATTTTGGTGTTATCGCCCAACTCCATGCCATACAAGAAACAGAGACACCCTCGATCCCACAAGACCTCCAAGACATCCTTTCTACACATCAATTGGTATTTTCCACTCCCAAAGGACTCTTTCCTTCCCTTGGTGTTCATGATCATTCCATTCCCCTTGTACCCGGAATCCTTCCTCCCAATATCCATCCCTATCATCAACCCTTTTCCCAAAAAAATGAAATTGAGAAAATGGTCCAGGAACTCTTTAATGTAGGCGTTATTTTCCCTAGTATGAGCCCCTACTCTTCTCCTGTGGTCATGGTCCTAAAGAAATAGGGCTCTTGGTGAATGTGTCCTGACTTTTGTTCCCTCAACAAACTTACCATCAAAGACAAATTTCCCATTCCTGTCATTGATGACCTCCTGGATGAATTGAGTGGCGCCCAATTCTTCACTAAACTAGATCTTCGTTCGGGCTACCACCAGATACGTATGAAAGAGGCAGACATTCCCAAGACTTCCTTTAGAACTCATGAGGGCCACTATGATTTTTTGGTCATTCCCTTTGGCTTGTGTAATGCCCCCTCCACCTTCCAAATCCTCATGAATCATGTCTTTCATCCTTTTCTCCACCATTTTTTCTTAGTTTTCTTTGATGATATCCTCATCTATAGCAAAACCTGGATAGACCATCTTGCTCATGTGGATCGAGTTCTCCATCTACTCTCTCAACACCAATTTTTTCTGAAATAGTCTAAATGTGCTTTTGGCGCCTTAGAAGTAGAATACTTGGGTCATATGGTTGGAAAGGATGGCGCCAGGGTGGATCCTAAAAAGATTGAAGCTGTGCAAGACTGGACTCACCCAAAGACTCTTAAGATCTTGAGTGTATTTCTGGGCTTAATAGGGTATTATCACAAGTTTGTTAAGAATTATGGGAAAATTTCGGCACCTATCACTGCTCTCCTCAAAAAGAACTCTTTCACTTGGACTCCCACCACTACTCAAGATTTTCAAACCTAGAAGATGGCCATGTGCACCACTCCAGTCCTCACCCTTCCCGATTTCACAAAGAACTTTGTGTTGGAATGTGATGCCTCGGGGAAAGGAATTGGTGTTTTCCTTATGCAAGAGGGTCGACCTTTGGCCTTTACCAACAAGCAACTATCTGAAAGAAATATGGGCAAATCCATCTATGAAAAGGAAATGTTGGCTATTATGCATGTCGTTGATCTTTGGTACCCTTATCTATTGGGGAAACATTTCCAAATTAAGACAGACCATCAAAGCCTCAAGTATCTTCTGGAACAACGCATTTCCTCCCCAGAACAACAAAAATGGGTGACTAAGCTCTTTGGATATGATTATGAGATCATTTGCAAGAAAGGAAAAGAAACTATGGTTGAGGATGCACTTTCCCGAAAATATGAAGATGAAGGATCCATTTTTTCTCTTTCATTCATTGTCCCAGATTGGCTCCAAGCCGTTCGCTAGGAATGGCTACAAGATCCCAAAAGTTCGCAGTTGATCCAACAATTGTAGTCCAATGCTTCAGCTTCCCGAGGGTACTCTTGGCTCCATGATGAACTTCGATACAAAGACCATTTGTATTTAAGTAAACAATCAAAGCTTAAATCCACGGTACTTTCTGAGCTTCATGCTACACCCACAGCAGGGCACTCTGGGTTCACCAAAACCTATGACAGGGTCAAACGTTCATTTTTCTGGGATGGTATGAAATAGGACATTCATAATTTTTTCGTTGAATGTGATGTATGTCAACACAACAAGGGAGAAACAGTCAAATCTCTAGGAACACTACAACCACTCCCGATTCCACCTACTATTTGGAAGGATATATCTATGGATGTTATTACTGGATTACCCAAATCAGGAAATAAATTATTCATCATGGTGCTTGTTGATCTCCTTTCCAAGTATTCTCTTTTTTATGCCCTTCAACACCCATTTACAACATCCACGGTGGCTCACATTTTCATGGATCAGGTCTTCAAGATTCATGGCATGTTGCACTCTATTGTTTCTGATCGCAACCCAACTTTCACAAGCAATGTTTGGCAAGAATTGTTCAAGATACAAGGCACCGAATTGCATCTCAACATAGTTTATGATCCCCAGACTGATGGCCAAACGGAAGTTATCAACAAGTGTTTTGAAACATATTTGAGGTGTTTTGCCTTGGAAAACAAAAATTAGTGGGATCAATGATTACCTCTAGTTGACTGGTGGTGCAACGCTTCATACCATATAGCTACACACATGACTCCTTTTGAAGCAGTATATGGACATAAGCCACCTTCAGTTCTCTCATACTTACCAGGTGCCTCAAAGGTCCAGGCAGTTGACCTAACACTTACAGCTCGAGAGGCTATTCTCCGTACACTCAAAGAGAATTTGGTCATGGCACAGAATTGCATGAAGCAACAAGCAGATCAAGGTCACTCTGAATGTCAATTTGTAGAAGGGGATTAGGTTTTACTTCGAATGCAACCTTACAAGAAAACTTCCCTCAAGGCTGAGCATTTTTAGAAGTTAGTGCCCAAATTTTATGGTCCTTATACCATTCTCAAGCGTTTGGGACAAGTAGCCTATCATTTAGCTTTTCCCATCCATTCGAAGCTACATCATGTTTTTCATGTTTCATGGTTAAAGAAGGTGATTGGAGCTAAGTGCCTAATTCAAACCAACCTTCCAGAGTTAGTTCAAGAAGGATCCATTTGGCTATAGGCAGAAGCAGTTTTGGACCAGCGTGAGCATCGCCTACATCAGAGAACCATCAAGGAAGTGCTAGTCCAGTGGAAAGATACAACTCCAGCAGATGCCACTTGGGAACTAGCTACCACTCTGCAACAATTTCCTCATCTCAAGCCTTGAGGACAAGGCTGTTTTTAGGGGTCGGACATGTTAGGGTCCTAACTTGCACATAGGTAGAAAAATATATTCGGATGTAATAAAGGTCAATATTAATAAGGCCTTTCAATAAAATAGAATAAGGTGGATGTAAGAAGACCTAATAGAAGCTTCCTCTTCTAGAAGGATCTTCCTCTAGATGCTTCTTTTTAGTATAAATAGGAGTCGAGGGTATGAGAACCCTATCTTGAATATTATTGTAATAGAGCTCTTCTCAACTAGAGGTTGCCCCCTTGAAGAGGCCCGTGAACATTGCTTTCAAATTCAAAGTGTTATTTCTGTTATTATTCTCTTATCATTTCAGTGCTATTGCGGTGAATGTTTTGGTTATATTGCTGCTATTCTTCCATTTCTATCATTTTGTTTATGTTCTGCATACATTTTATATCTGGTATATTACAGGAGTTATGTGACGTTCCACATACCACCGGAAATGGAATGACATGTACTATCCATCTGGAATAGTCTTACCTGCAAATATATCAAAACGCATATCATTATGCATCAAACAAACATGGGTACATTACCCAAACCTTTGTGCTACTAGAATTTGCTACCAGACTTTCTTCAAGGTTTGACATCAATGACAACCAACCCAACTAATCAACTATTCCCCTTGTTTTGGTGATTTTTCCCCTTTCTACTTGCTCTTTCTCAGTTTGATATTGAGGATATTTTTTCCTAGAGACTCATTATATTTGAATTTGTTTGGATTGAGGATTTCATTCTTATCACTCATTTTCACCTTTTTTGAGCTTGAAAACCTCTTCTATGTTGGAATATTGGTCCACTTTGTTTGGGCTTTGTCTTGTGATCTATCGATTATCTGATTTATTGGAAGGCTTTGCAAAGGTTTGTTTTGTCCTGAGTGTCTATTCAATATTCTTTAGAAAATCGCATTGTTTTGAATGGTTGAGATTCTTTTTATTACCACAACCTAGCTTGAATACTTATTTCTTGTTGTTCATATTTAAGGGTTGTTGAGTGATTTCCTCTTCCTCTTTTTCATTGTTTCTATTATTTAAGTCGTGTCATTGTTTTGAGTGCATTTCTTGCTCTATCATTTTACTTCGCATTACTTTGTATCTGCATTGGATACTTGCATTGAAAGTAAGGAAGTAGAAAGAAATTTCATTTGATTTAGGTTCATTGCATTTATAATCAAACGAGAAGAAATTGATTCCATTCAAATTTTTGGGCGGTACATTTTTTTTGTTTGCATTACATAAACTGCAATAGGTTTATACATTTGGTAATGGAAAAGGACTCTTCTCCTTTCCATAGATAGAGTTCATCAAACATAATCCTTTTCATCTCATTCTGTTGCACTCTTTTGGATTTGAAGTCATGACCATCATCAGTTTCACTTCCATATCCTTGAGTAAACAACAACCTAAAAATAAAACGTTAATTAAGATCTAGATAGAATTTTTTCTTTCTAGGCATATGTAAACCTACATTGGCTTAAGTGTAGGGATTTGGAATAGGTTTTCAGAATAACTTTCCAAATCCATAAATAAATATAGAATCTTGCGATAGGGAGAGAAAATCCAATTTATATATAAGCATAGTCGGGAATCCCCTCTCACAGAGGGGCTCAACCAATCGTAGAGGAATGAGAATATATTGGGGATTTTTATTTAGACAACATTGGTTTCATTTGGTCTCATTTCTCTGTGAACTCTAAATCCATTTGGGGTCCTCTAGAGTCTTACCAATCCACTCGTCTTCAATTCTCTTGAAGAGCTTCAGACTTGATATCTTACCCATACGTTCAGACCCAATTGTCAAATGTACCCACTTGGAGGTTGAATGTGAGTTGGTAAACTTAGTGGCATTTATCTTTAGGGTTCATACACAAGGTGATAGTGAAGGTGATTCTTTGTTGTACCTAGTTCAAACATTGATCAAACTCACTCAGACTCCTTGGAGGGTAACCCATTGAAAGACCATGAGGGAACTTGCACCAAGGTGTAAGTCTATTAAGAAGGCCACCAACATAACTGATACACCCACTCTATGTCAATCCCTTCTCCCTTTGACCCTATGAAATTGGATTTCATCACCATCTAGCACTTCACTATGAAAAGGTTTGTTTGTTTTGTTTGATTCGTAGATTGTTTTGCGTGTGCATTTTTTTTTCCCCTAGAAAACCTTAGGATTGAGTTTTTGTCTATCGCTTCAGTTCCTAGAACTACCAACGAAGGAACCCATTTTATTGAGATATTGTTTCTTTCTCCTTCTCTGGGACACATTGGTCCTCCTTATATCACTACTTTTACTCTTCTCAGAATCACTATTGGGTTACCAGTCTAGTTGTTTTCCACTCTGGTAAATGTAAATGATCCTATTTCTTTGTGTGAAACTAATCCACCCTAGGACCATCAACCTCCTATTGATACTATCCCTTCTCCACCCGTAGGGTATTCTTCCCATTCTTCCTCTTTTCCTAGTGAAATATCTGCAGCTAGTAACCAGGTAGATAAGAAGAGAAAGAAAAGGAAGATTAAAAAGAAGAAAAATAAGCTAGGGGGGAAACTTCCAACCATTGCAGGTGATACTGATTTTATGACAAGAAGAAAATGAATACAGATTATTATAAAAATATGATTAACACAGAATAATATATATACAGTAAAACTGGTTTCTATTCAATAAGGAAATAAGTTGAAATTGTAAAATGCAGTGGAAAACAAGCTTGCTAGAATGGTGGAAGTTTATCTATGAGAAGAGATGTGACAATTGCACTCATTTGCAAGAAGATGATTACAATGAGGATATGAAGGAATTTTTACAATAAAAAGGAATGTCAAAAAACCTAAACATCCAAAAACCTAACCCTAGGAGATGACGTGCCAAAAGTCATGTGGGCCTGGTTTGGGTAAGTTGGTACATCAACTTCCCGGGGTCGTAACTTTTGCATACGATATCTGTTTTAGGTGTACGATAGATCGTTGGAAAGTTATATCCGAAGACTACACATATTGCCATCATTATTTGAATTTTTCTATAGTTTGAATGTGTAAATCCCTAAAACCGATGTTTAGGTCCTCAAAAGGATCCCAGAAGTCAGGGACCTGAAAACTAGGAAAAAAACTGCCAAACTCAAAAATTGAAAAAATGAGCCAGTTGGAATAGGTGGGAGGCCACTGAAATCCATATGGATCAATACTCCCCCCTTAGGAATATTGAATTTATTACCCCCATTCAATGAGGAAATGTTTGTTGAATTTGGCCCCAGGTTAGCCACTTGCCTTGGTGCGGGAGGTTCCCTGCGTTGACAACTCGATAAACATGGATCCTTTGTTGGCGAGTGACGTTGACATATTTTTCTACAATATGATAACTGGATACCTATTGTATGAAGTCAGGTTTGAGCTCTGTTGGTGTCAGTTGTTCTTTTATCTCTGAGGTGTCCAATAATGGTGGGAAATAAGGGTGAAAGACATCCACGTTGAACATTGGGTGCAGCCAAGGAAAGGAGGAATGTTGAGCTCAAAAGAATTATCACCCATAGCCTTGGTGATGGTGTACAACCCGTAACAAAGTGGGAGAATATTCCAATGGGGTCATGTAAGGTGTTCTTTCTGCAAGTGCAACCAAACTTTGTCTCCCACCTAAAACTTATGTGGCACTTGGTGTTGGTCATGGCATTGCTTGTACTTGTCATTGAACTTATATAGAATATCTTGAACCTGTTGTAGGATGTGTTGCATCATCTCAATGAACTGGGTGGATTTTTTAACTTCACTTGGAGCGGGACATGATTCGGCCAAGGTGATGACAAGGGGTAGTGCAACATCTATGGGATCGAATGGTTGGAATCTCAACCCCACCTGAAAGGGGTTGTGGCTGATTGAGCTATGCAGGGTTCAGTTGTAGCTATGCTGAAAATAGGGAATACTTTCATCCCATGTGCTAGGGTTCTTGGAATTATACATGCACAGGATGTACGTGATCATTCTATTTGTGACCTCGGTTTGGTCATCTGTCTAGGGGTGGAAGGTTGTGGATTTGGTGATCTTGGTGTTCAGTAGTGACCAGAGACTCGACCAGAATGTGCTGAGAAATTGATTGTCCTGATCTAAGACAATGGTTTGTGGGATTCCAAAATGTGCCCAGACTCGTTCAAAGAATATTTTGGCCATGGCCTATGTTGTGATTCTCTTCTTGTAGGCGACCATAATCACCATCTTAGAAAAGTGATCAAAAACCACAAAACACAATAATTTCCCCACTTCGTGGATGGGATGCAAGACATGTAGTCCATTGACATGGATTCCCATGGCCTGCTAGGAGTAGGAAGAGGGGTGTACAAGCCATGTTTCTTAGTGGTCAGTTTGGCAATAGTGCAGGCAGTGCAGGACCTGACATACTTGTTGACCTATTATCGAAGATTCGTCCACTAGAAATGTTTTTGTAGCATTTCCACTGTATCTTCGATATCAAAGTGTCCTACCACCCGACTATAGTGGGCTTCCCATATCATCTTCACTCACTCGCTTGATGGAATGTGGATATGGCCCAGACGGCACATCAGCCCATCCTGAAGATGGAAATTAGTTACAAATTTGTTTCCACCCAACATTTGGTAGGTGGTCGTGAATTCCAAGTCTCTCTCATAGAGTTGGGGCCATCCATAGGTCTCATGGGTTCAAGATTCTAGCACCATGGTGAGTGCCATGACTGGAATTCTGCTGAGGCAATAAATGACACAGTTAGTGCTTCCTATTTTATACTCAATGTTGAGGCAGAATTGTTGCAAGTATGAGGACCACTTCTGATGGTAGTCATTCTGCAATTTTCCTTGTGTTTGCATGAACTGCATTGGCTTATGATAAGTGTGGATGACTGTCTCCTTCCCAAGAATGCAATGTCTCCACTGGCAGTAGGCTTGCATAATGGAGTACATTTATTTGTCATAAGTAGTGTACTTATGGGAAGAATATGATATTGTCTAACTATAATAGGCCACAAGGTGGTTATGCTAAGTGAGAACAATGACCATAGCATAGTCTGAAGAATCTATCTCAATATCAAAGGGTTGTTGCAAGTCCAGTAGTGAAAATACTGGGGTTGAGCACAAACGCTGATTAAAATCATCGAACGCTTGTTTTTGGGACCGACCCCACATAAATTTCTCCTTACCACCACCCCTGTTTACTTGGTTGAGGGCCCATGCATTATGGGAGAATCCCAACATGAACCTGAGGTAGAAATTGGCAAGGCCCAAGAAGCTCTGAACCTCAGTAAGTGTGGTTGGGGCTAGCCAGTCATGAATGACTTGGATCTTGGCTAGATCCATATGTACTCCATGTTGATCAATGATGTAGCCTAGGTAATGGACCATGTCCATGCCAAAGGAGAATTTTTACAAGTTGGAGTATAGCTTGTATTTTTGCAGGGTGTGCATAACCTATTGAATATGTTGCAAGTGTTCTTCCTAAGTCTTGCTATAAATGAGGATTTCATCCTGATACACCACTACAAAATTATTGGTGAATGGTTGCAGGATATCATCCATCATCCTCATGAAAGTGGCTGGATAATTTGTCAAACCAAAGGGAAGGACCAACCATTCAAAAAGACCTTCCTTTGACTTAAAGGCAATCTTCCATATATTTTTCTTTTCTATTGGGACCTGGTGGTAGCCAGACTTCATATCAATATTACTGGAGTATTTGGCCCCTTAAAGTTGATCAAGGAGGTATTTGATTCAGAGAATCAGGTACTGGTTTCTTACTGTGATTTTATTCAGGGCTCAATAATCAATGCAAATTTGTCAGGTTCCATATTTCTTCTGTACCAACATGATTGGGCTCCCGCAAGGTGATGAGCTGGGATGGATGTGCCCCTTATGGAGTAGTTCTTGGATATTTCACTTGATCTCCTCATTATATAACAAAGAGTGGTGGTAGAATGGACCATTGGGTAGCGATGCATTGGTGGTTAGATTGATGGGGTGCTTGACTTGACATTACATAGGTACCCCGGTAGGTGAGGAGAAGATATCTGAGTATTCTTCCATGACCTTATCCACTCACTTTTGCTATGTGGAGAGGTTGACCATGGAGAACCTGGATGTGGTTGTGATCTTTCGGTCATTCTGAGAGAGAATCATGAAGAATACAAACTTCCATCTCTAAGAGATGACCTTCCTGCATTTCCTGGCAGATATCAAGGAAATAACACTAGGTGGGACTGCCTCGAGTATCCTGTACAATTTCTTGTTCAAAGTAATAATAACACTGTGAGGCCTAGACTCATATACATCATGATGTTTCCATAAATAATCTTGTCCCAAAATAATATTACAAAATTCAAGAGGGGAAACATCACACAATACCTTGTCTTTGAAGGGCTTGATGTTATATGATAGGTGGCATTGTTGGTTGATGCAGAAGTCGCTTCCTTGGTAGAGCCATCCAATGGTGTAGGGATATAGGTGCGTCGTTTTCGGCAGGGTGATTTTCTTGAAAACCTCTATTGAGATGAGGTTCTTTTAGCTACCGCTATCAACGATGAAGTGTAGTGGGGTACCCTTCACCCACATCTATGAATGAAAAAGGTGCTCGCCTTCCTCTAGCTTGTCTGCTTCACCAAGATGGATCTTGGTGGTAGAAATGGTAACACTGGGTTTTGCGTTAATGATCCATCTCCCCCTTTCTAGTTCTGAATCAAAGTTGGAACCCGCATCTAATTCACAGGCTTTCACCTCAGCCACCAGCGACTTCTTTGAGCAGAAATCAACATTGTTATACCAGGGGCTCTTATGGAAGTCGCACCGCTTCCTGATATATATATTTTTATTTTTGGTATCCTTCTTTGATTGCGGCCTGGAATGGTTGTCCTGAGGCTGTCCATATTTTCTCTATCCTTTGTTCTACGGGTTGGGCCTCCCTTTACTTTATTTTTCTATGAGGGGTTGCCAGGCCCAAATTTCTGCATCTTTTGTTTGAGCTTGTGCTCGATTTTGACAGCGTATTGGTAGGTTATGCCCAAGAATAATATGTCCAGAAACTCCATTTCAGGCTGGATGTATCTATGTATACCACTGCGATACTTGAGCACCATATGTAACTCAAAATATTTTATACCTAGATTAGTGTGCAAGGTATGGAAGATATTTGTGAACTCAGGCATTGCTTGGTCTCTTTCCTGCCGCAGTGTGGTCGATTTTGTCTACAGGTCATCATAACTTCCAAAAGGATAGTATTGTTCCTTAATAACATCCCTGAAGGACTCCTAGGTGACCACGACTATAAATAATGAGGGTTCCTCTATTTCCATTTTCTCACAAAAATTTTCCCACCAATCTTTGTCATGGGGAACAACTTTGAGGAGCACAAAAGTAATATTTTCTCTATTCGAGAAGTTGTGGAAAAAGAAATACCCTTCTAGAAGATTCAATCATTTTTCTACAAAATATGTCTCTATTTGACCTTCAAATATATAAATATCAAAGTTGATTTGTACCTTGAAGGGGGCTATGCCTCCATTTTAGGAAGATGTTTCACATGTTGGTAGTCGTCGAAGGATTTGCGCAAAACTATCCATCATCTCGTTCCTCTGTTGTGTGACGACTTCCTTGAGCAACATTTTGAAGGGATATTTTGTCCCATCATATTTATTTTTTCCCTCCATGAGAGTTCATTTGGGTGTGCGAGATATTTTGTCCTCAAGAGAAACAACCTCGAGACCTAATTCTTTGTACCATGACCTCGTTAGGGACATGCATTAAGAACGAAAAGGAAAAGAGTTCATTGATACCATTGATCCGGATTTAATGAGCAAAACAAAATGAATATAGATTATTATCAAAGGATGCTTAACACAGAATAACATATATACAATAAAACTGGTTTCTATTCAATAAGGAAATAAGTTGAAACTCTAAAATGCAGTGGAAAACAAGTTTGCTAGAATGGTGGTGGATTATCTTTGAGAAGAGTTCTAATGGTTGCTCTCATTCACAAGAAGATTATTACAATGAGGCTTTGAAGGAACTTTTACAAGAAACAGGAATGTCAAAAACCCTATACATCCAAAAACCTAACCCTAGGAGATGAAGTGCAAAAAGTCATGTTGGCCCCGTTTGGGTAAGTTAGTACATCAACTTCCTAGGGTCATAACTTTTGCATACGATCTGTGTTTTAGGTGCACTATATCTCGTTGGAAAGGTCTATTTGAGGAATTAACATGTTGCCATCAAAATCTATATGTATGTAAAATTTGATTGTGGTGAGCCCTAAAACATTGTTTAGTGCCTTAAAACGGCCCTGGAAGTCACGAACCCGAAATCTAGGAAAAAAATACCAAAATGAGCCATTTGGAATAGGTGGGAGGCCATCGACATCCATATAGATCAGCAAGACATGTTTGTAGTGATCAATCAACTACTATTAATCATGATGGGATTGTTGATAATGTTGACAAGTCTACAAAGACACGTCGAAAACCCAAATTCCCTTGCAAACTTTTTAAGGGTGACCACCTTCTTAAGGATTTTCCTGGTATTATGAATATTGTAGAAGTATGGTCTGAGGTTTCTCAAACTGTGTCATCATATATTTTAGTTCATGTTGATGATAAACCATCAACTAGTGATAATCAGGTTGGAATAAACAAGGGTAAAGTCAAATTTACTTGTTTGTTATGTAAGGAGATGCACTGCACCTACCTTTGTCCTCACATGGATGAAGTTTCATATATGTTTGAAAATATTTTTATGTTCAACAAAAAATTCCAACATCTTGCCGTAAACTCTCTCCCAACCCGCCATTATTTGATGAACTAGTCATTTTGGTTCCATTATCGGTCAATCCGGTTGATTAGGTGATCCATCTAGTTCAATCATTAGTTGATCTGGTCGATCAAGTGATCAGTTTGATTTCACCTTCAATTGATCTCTCTATCCCCTTGGAGAGTGAAGTTAAAGTGGTCAATCCAATACCACCCTTGATCTATCCCACTCCTCCTAGTAAGACTAAGGATGTCGCTTAGGTATTTCTTATTTCTACGGATTCTTCCAGACTAGGAGGCACTTCACCTATCCCAATGGAACCCCCTCTGAGTAATGAGTCTATTATTTTATAATGGGGTGCACCAAATAAACATCATATCCCTTCCTCTATACCTTTCCAAATCATTGTTCAGGTTTGTGGTAGGGAGGTTCCTCAGACTATTGTCGATGAGGGTGCATCCGTTATCATTTTATCCTCCATTGCTTGGAAAGCTTTAGGTTCTCCTCATCTTGCATTGATGAATGAAAATATGTTGGCTTTTAAAAAAAAGGTTACTCAACCTTTAGGGATCCTTCCTTAGTTTCTTGTTACTTTGGGAGGGAAAATTGTCTTTATTGATGTGATGGTAGTCCACGACCCCTTGGATTTTAATTTGCTCCTTAGGTGAGACTATGTTTATGCTATGAAGGTTGTTGTTTCCACATTTTTTCGATTGATATGATTCCCTCATAATGGAATCATTGTGACCATAGACCATATTTAATTCCTTGGACCTCATATGATGGCCAACCATACAACTTCCCTGAATGGTCCTTGCATGTCAGTGACATCCACTCCGTTGCAGGTCAATTGTGTGGAAACTTGTCCCATGAATTCAACTATGAATGAGAAGGAATCTCTCCCTTCTTCTGATTTAGATTCGGAATTTGACATGGTGATCTCCTCGATAGGGATATTAACCTTATCGCATCCCTCAACACGTGTTCATGTCATAGTGTATATTTTCCATCTAGCAAAGATCTCTTGGAAGCCATGATTGAGGTTTGTCACTTGACATGTTTTTCTTCCAGAGAATTGTCCTCTTGGAAGCCATGATCAAGTAAATTCCTGTTGGGCATAGGCCTATTTTGATACGGAAGTATATTTTGGGTGCAGGCTTATTTTTTGGGAGAAAATACCTATTTTGGGAAAGACCTAATTTTGGAGCACACACAATGGGTGGAAAGAAAGAAACATGTGGAAAAATAAGGAAAAACAACATGTAGAAGGAATAGAAGCGTGGCACACAGGAAGACAAGTCTAACGATGATAGGGTTAGGATTTTTGGAAATATTGTAACAGCCATAATCCATGAAAGTAGTATAAATAAGGACCTAGGAGTTATAGGAGAAGGGGATATCAATCAAGATAGATATGGATAAATATCAGTCAAGATATGTCAGTCAAGAGATGATAAGTGAGAATATATCATAACAGAGAGAGTGTATTATTATGAATTTTGTAATCTATTGAGGATAATAAGTATTGTAGAAGAGAAGAGTAAGGTATTTCTGAGGGTTAGTTCATAGGTTGAGGGGCCTGGTGTGATCTAGTCAGCCTCACAAAGGGTTCTTACCCTCAATCTTGATTATATTACTAAATATGTAATGCATGAAGTGCAATATTTTGTAGCATAATAAATAAAAGAGAAGAGAAGTGATATCTTTATGGATGTATCCCCGGGAGGGGGTGAACCATGGTAAACCTTGTGTTCTGTGTGATTGTTAATGAATGTTTAATTTTTGTTGATCATTAGCTTATGAATGAATGGTTAAAGTAGCTATATCAACATACATAAATAGTTTTAAAGATGAATAAATGATATAATTAACAAGGATAATGCATAAGAAAGAAAGAAAAAAATCACAGATCCCCACTCATTTCAAGACTGCAAACAATTGAGTGTTGTAATCACCTATAAAAGATACCTCGGGTGAGACTCTGCTATGCACCCTGTGTGCAGCGTTTCCTTCTGGATTACCAGGAGGGACGATATTTTTTGAGGGTTTTGTTGGAAACCTATTAAGATCCAAACCGAGGTCAGCCCAAGAAGAAGTAAAAGAAATAAGAGAGCCAACAAATGGTTCCCTTTTCGGTTGGAACTGCACAGGATTGAATGGATGAGATCCGTGTAAGAAATGCGCGGAGGATGAAATTATAGTAGTGAATATTCAAGCCATGGAATTCAATGAAGGAACAGATCGAAATATGGTTGAAAACAAAGCAACTTAATTTTTCACAGAAGGACAACAAAAACCCTAAGTTAATACCGCGTAAATTTATCTACAAATACATGTTTAGCGACTTGCATGAGGTATTTTTCTACGATTTCCCACATTTTTTGCAAGAGTGGTTATTGAGGTTAAAGGAAAACCACCCTACAAATTGAATCATACATCTACAGTGGAATCTTGTGGAAATATCATAGTTATTGCAAGTTAATAACAAATTTACACGAACAGTAGATTTTTGGTTAGAGAGTATTATGTTGATTAAGGTTGGTTGTCATTGATGTCAACCCTTGAAGAAAGACCCATAGCACAAAGGTTTGGGTAATGGACCCAATAGTGTTTGATGTAAATATGACTCATTATTGTTTTGTCATGGTTGATAAGAAGTAAATATGGATGAACTCCAAAGTGGTCCCCTTATGGTGAAAGCCCTCACGAGAAGACGCTTTGTGGAGTAAGAGAACCCATGCTTAATTGTGGAATAATGAGATGAAGGGAAGTGAATTTGTAAAGGAAAATATCCTAGATGGATATTTCTTGTCATGTCATTTCCGGTGGTATGTGGAATGTCACATAATTCCTCACGGTTAGAGAGTTATGGCCATGAGAAGTTGGAGACCCCAGGTTTGGGTAATGGACCCAAGTTTGTTTGA
>ML789667.1:29942-67482 GCA_009831015.1 Picea engelmannii
GGTGTGATTACCATGGCATCAAACAACTAAACTTCCATGTGTGCATGTGGGAAGGGGGGAAGCACTCATAGGAGGTTGAGATATGGAAGAGAATATGGATAAAGGAAAGAATAAGGAGGCCATGGACCCAAACATGATGGAAGAAGACCAAATAAAGAAGATAATGGAAAAAGATGGAAATACGTGCAGCAGAATACCCTACCAATATAAAATGAATAACAAGAAGAGAGCCATAGCCTACAGAGAGGGCTTGGAAAGCAATGAAGAAGAGGTAGAGGATCTTCAGGTTGTGGAGCATATTAAGGAAATCCAACGTGCAACATATGAAATGAAAACATGAGTTCAAGGGCAGGAAAAAAATGAAGAACTCCAATCCAGATCACCTTTAATGTGGAACCTACAACCACATGTGCAACTAATACACCAGAAAGAACACCAACATTTAGACAACCAATTTTTAGTGGAAGAAAAACAATAGGATATGGATCCAATCAAGGAACATCAACTGGGGGAGATAGTTTAGGAAGTAACAATCAATTATCTACATTGTGCAGAGGAATTAGTTCAACATAGTTAAAAATGGAAGAACATGGTCCCATGATCAAATTACCAGAATTTTGGGGAGGGGCATTAGAGGAACCTAAAAATCACTTATTCATATGTGAGAGGATCAAGGAAGCAAATAAAATCATAGATGTTAATACAAATCTCGTGCAATTAGCTATCAGACTAAGAGACCGCACACTAGACTTGTACATGAGACTAGATGTAAATAGTCCACAGGGATTACCAAAGACTATCGCATATGTGAAAAAACTATTGGTAAATGAATTTTAAAATCCCATCTCAGAAGACCAGTACATGAATGAAATGATTGAAATCAGAAAGAAATCGGGTGAGTTTGTTTGGGATATTGATCAAAGGTTCAAATGACTAAAAGGTAAGTTGAAATATGAAATTACTAAAATGAAACATAGGCACTTATTTGTGAACTCACTGCTACCACACTTGAAATACCCATTAATATAGTAGAAGTTCCAAATGTAGGAAGAGGATCTATAGGCAACCTTACAACTGGAAGAGAACCAATATCAGCAGAAAAATCTAGAAATAGAGGAACTAAAGGAGGATTATGTCCAACTTTTTCGTGGTATATGGTGATAGGGGTGCCAAATCCATTTCCAACAGGAGGACCATGGTGTGATGTTTGTAAGATGTATGGGTATGATCCATATCATTTTCCAATGATGTAGAAGTATAAGACAGTACCAAAAATTTCATATTGAAATTTTTGCAAATCAGTGGGTCATGATGATAAGGATTGTAGAACGATGGAGCTAATGAGAGAAATAAATTCATATGCTTATAGGGTGCAAGTAGAAATGATGATAGGACAATCTGCACCTCAGTTCAACACCACCACCATGCAACAATGCAAAAAATTAATACAACAATGCATAGCTGCAGTATAATAATGTGAAACCATAGTATAACAATGTGCAATATAACCAGGTACCCCGATACAATGCGCCACAAGGAGATCGAGGTGGATACAGAGATGGAGGATTAGGCAGAGGAGGATTTGGATGATGCATAGGACTAGTAGTGTTCCACAACTGCTAACAACCAGGAAATTATTCAAGGAATTTTTCACTTCCACCAACGACATGTATATATTTTCGTGCAACACACCATGACACAAAATATCCCAACACTCCTGGGAAAGATCCAGGAAAAAGGGAACCAGAACAACCAGAATGTCCAATGGATTTCTGCAGAATCTATGGATGATGAGAGAAACATCAATATAGTTACTCAAGGAGGAGCCAAGATAGGAACAGATGAATCAACACAATATACATCACATCACTAATGGGTTAAGAAGAATATTGAGCCACAAAAGCAGGTTGATGCACGAAAATAAAAGGAAACATTTAAGGAGCTGAGAGAGGAGTTTCTCAAGAACAATTATTCATCTACATTAGTCGCACAACAAACTTAGAACCCAACAATATACAAAATGTCATTCTTAATGGACCATACCAATAAAGAAAAACCTCTAGACAAAGTAAGTACCATAAATACTTTTATGCAATCATGTGTTAATTTATTGAATGGTCCATCATCTATTAAGGTCTTACAAAACATGCTAGAAGTATGTAACACATAGGTAGAAGGGAAGTTAGAGGAGAAAATATTCAATCATCTTCATACAAGAAGAAGGACAAGCAGAGAATTCAGAATGAATGCCAACATTGGGGATTTCAAAATGGGCGATGTTATACTAGACTTAGGCTCTGAAGTAAATGTGTTATCTAAGAAGACATGGTAGTGTATGGGGGAACCCACCCTAGGTTATTCACCTTTCCAGTTGAAACTAGAAAATCAACACAGAGTGTTACCCATTGGAAGCCTTAAAGGTGTCACAGTAGATTTGGATGGAGTGCGCACTATGGCATCTTGTGAATTGATAGAGATAGTGGATGGCACAAAACTTTATCGAGCATTACTTGGATTAGATTGGGAATTCAATAACTAGGCTATAATCAACCTGAAGAAGGGAAAAAATAATTTTGAATTAGGTGAATATAGAGTCATTGTACCATTGGATCCTTCAGAAGGAGAAAGGTTTGTAGAGGCCACTTTTTTGGATCTAGAAGAAATAAACCAGTTGTACAGAACCACCACGTGAGAAGAGGATTATGTTAACCCAATTGCAAATGGGGTACTCAAATAGAGAAGCATTAAATCATGTGCTTCTGACTCAAACACAGGTTTGGATAATTGGCAACAATGATTACATGATCTTTCCAAAAGGAGGTGTGAAAGAATAGTTCACGTAGTAAAATGGGTTGGTACAGAGATCAAAGAACCTCCCAGTTTTCATGGGCTAAATGACTTAGAGGAATTCTTGACAAAATATGAAGAGGAAGTGTTAGAAAATCATAGGTTATTATCCCTAGATATTTCACTCAAGGAAGCACATGCAAGATGGTGGGGTGTGCACAAAGAAATAATTCAGGACTGGTATCAGTGTAAATGACTACTACACATTAGATTTGGTGCAAAATCGAGGAGAAATAGAGTCCATAAGTATGATGGGAAAGGCACACTAGTGAAAAAATTGGAGAAGTGCATGACACAATGGAGGATGACACCATCATAGGAATGGCCTCACTTTATCTGCACATTGTAAGGGATCATAGGGAACTAATATATAGACCAGGAGATGCGTAGAGGCATGAAAAAATGGATAGGATTACAACATAATTTTGTAGTAACCTTCTCATTTGAACATGAGAACCCCAACACTGATTTATCATTGAAGATGATATGGGGAGTGTTACTTTTTGATGAACTAGAGGTTGAAATCATGACAAAATATCAACAACAAAAAAGATAGACAGTCAAAGATTTACTCGCATGCTATCATGTTGAAGAGGAATCACCATATGAAGATGATCTACACAACATTTAGATTACAAAAATTGAAGGAGAGAGAGCGGTGGAAGGTCCATCTCTGGATTTAGAGGTACTTGTTGCACCAATAAAAGTTAAGAAAGTCAACATTGGTACAAATGACTATCCTAAAATGGCAAGTATTGAAGACTATTGGGATGAACTAATAGTAGAGTTACTGCGCGAATACGGTGACCTGTTTCCAATGACCTTTACAGAGATGAAATGAATAGCAGGAGACCTATGTGAAATGAAGATACGTCTCAAACTTGAGGCTAGACATTTTAGACATATACCTTATAGACTGAATCTAGTGTATAAGTAGAAAGTGAAAGAAAAAATTGATGAAATGTTGGAATTTGACATTATATAACCAGTAGAGGAATCTGAATGTATTAGTCCCATGGTAGTCCAAGAAAATAAGAAAGGGGGAATAAGGATTTGTGTAGATATGTGGAAATTGAATGATGCTTTCTTACATGACCCTTTCCCTACCCCTTTTACAGATGAGGTCCTAGAGAATGTGGGAGGTCGGGAAGCATATTCATTCACATATGAATTCTTAGGTTACCATGATATTAAAATAGGTCCAGAGGACATGTATAGGATTAATTTTTATATAGAATGGGGATCCTACCAATATATAGTCATGCCATTTGGGTTGAAGAATGCACGAGCTATATTTTCAAGGCATAGCTGCTTTTAAGGAATTCATACTTCAGTTTCTAGAAGTATATCTGGATGAATGGACTGTATATATTATTTTAAAGGACCATGTAGAAGTGTTAAGACTAATGTTGGAAAGATGGGGGAAATGTCAAATATCATTAAACATCAAGAAATGCATTTTTGGTACACCTTTTTGGATATTGTTGGGACATATAGTGTTTAAACAAGGTTTACTATTTGACCCTACTAAGATTGCAGTCATTGTGAATTTACCACCACCAAAGTTAGTGCGCTAGTTAAGAGTAACACTGGGACATACATGTTATTACAAGAAGTTTATAAAGGGGTATGTGCAGATTACTGCACCAATGGAAAAATTGTTACAGAAGGACACCAGATTTCAGTGGAATGAGGGATTTTAGCAAGGATTCGACACCCTGAAGGAAAATATGGTAACAACACCTATATTAGTATTTCCATATTGGGAAAATAAATTTCATGTGCACTCAGATGCATCAGCCATAACACTTGGAGCAATTCTGGTCCAGTTAGGAGCAGGGGACTTAAACCATCCTATAGCCTTTGCAAGAAGAAAGTTGTCAGAATCATAGCAAAATTACAACATGCAGAAAGAGAAGGCCTATCCATGCTATATGCACTTCAAAAATTCAGACACTATTTACTGGGTGAACACTTTAAAATGTTCACAGACCATTCTTCCCTTCAATATCTAGTCAAAAAGCCAGTGTTGGGGGGGAGGATCTGCACATAATTATTATTATTCCAAGAATTCAATTTTAGAGTGATAGTCAAACCAAGGAAGTTGAATGCAGGACCTGGTCACCTATCAAGGGTAACTAATGGAGATGAACCTACTAACTTGGAAGACAACTTCCCTGATGCGCAATTGTTTTTAGTACAGGTAGTTGATCAATACTTCGCTGATATTATTGAATACTTAAGTACATGGCTTGTACCCCAGGACTTTATCACTATGAAAAATAAAAATATGGTAGTCAGAGCTGCATACTATCAACTCATTGCAATTCATTTATATAATATGGGTGAAGATAACATTTTGATAATGTGTGTATTGGAACATGAATGACCCAAAATTTTGGAAGAAGCTCATGAAGGTATAGTTGGGGGACACTATGAAAGAAAATATACCACGCAACAGGTATTACATGTAGGATTATGGTGGCAAATAGTCCATAAAAATGCCAAGTATTATTTCCAAAACTGTGATGTCTGTCAGAGGGTTGGAAAAACCAACAGAAGGGATGAGATGCCCCTAAGACCACAAGTGACTCTGCAAATATTTGACAAATGGGAAATAGACTTTGTTGGACATATTAATCGACCAAAAAAAAGGTCAGATCTAGATATATCATTACTACGACTAAATACATAACGAGATGGGTAGAAGCACCACTAGTCAAAGATTGTAGAATAGAGACAACAACACACTTCTTATTTGAGCAAGTGATCACCAGATTTGGATGTCCCAGGATTCTGATGAGTGACCAAGGAATTGATTTTATTAATAATACCATCAGGGCTATGATTGAGGAGTTTGAATTCCATCACCATAAGAGTACATTATACCATCCTCAGGCAAATGGAACAGTATAATCTTTCAATAATATTTTGGAAAATTATTTGACTAAGATCTTCAATGTTAATAGGGATGATTGGGACTTGAAAATACCAGCAGTATTATGGGAATATAGGACCACATGCAAGAAGTTGACAAGATAGACACCATTCATATTGGTGTATGGACAAGAAGAAATGGTACCATTAGAATTTATGGTACCCATTCTACGCATAGCAAAAATTACCAACATGACAAAAAGAGGCGTAGTATAGGAGAGGTTAAGTCAACTAATGGAAATGGAAGATGACAGGATTCTGGAAGGATTTCACCAAGAAGCACATAAAGAAAGGGACAAAGCCTAGCATGACAGACATATTAAAAAGAAGAGATTTAAGGAGGGAGACCTATTTCTTCTCTATGACTGCAAATTTTTGCAACACCCTAGTAAGTTTAGAATGCATTGGCTAGGGCCATACGAAGGAAATATTGTCACATATGGGGGATCTATACAACTAAAGGACTTGGGAGGAACAAAAATGAAAGGAATGATCAACGGTAGTCCACTGAAACTTACAAGGACAATTGACCTACTAACCCTTAAAAGTTACATTGCAGTAAGAAAGTCATGTATATAGTGTACTATAATAGATATTAGGACAAAAATATGATAAAAATAAATAAAAAGGGGAAAAAGAAGAAAAAAAGAATACAAAAATAGAAAAAGAAGAAAAACACAAAAAGAGGAAAAAGCTGCTTAAACAATAGGAAATTGAAAAAAAAAAGTACATATGGGTTACTCGACAGGTCCAAAGGCACAAGGAAAGGACAAGAGCGCCCAAGAACGTGGTCAAGCTTGAATATGTCACTACATCGGACACAGAGTCAATCAGCTCGACATGGGTTGAAGAGGAAACATCGACAACACCGCAAGGGAAAGTAGGGCAGAGTTCCATGAACGAGAATGGTGTCCCAAACCCTAATCCTGAAACAATTGCTAAACCTGATCAAATGATGGGTCAGTGATAGGGCCATGATGGAGAAGAGGTGTTGGTCTAGGACATCGCCAACTATCCAGAATCCGAGAGGGAAGAAGAGGATGCAAAAACAGTAGAGGCAAACCCATATGTTGTCAAGAAGAAAAGAAAGGTGCCAGATGCCATGGACATCACACTTCCATATCTCCCAAATGGAGTGGTCACTATGGACTATATGCTCATAAAAGAACCAAAACTTAGGTACTCGGACCATGATGTGCGTGATGCGACCAAATTCCTAGGTTTGGCCAAAGAAACCTAATTAGCAAACACATGGTAAATTGGACCCTTAGGTAAACCGATAATGGATCCTGTGAAGTGGATAATGGGGTTGTACAACTCCGACATAATGAACTTATTGGATATACTGCACTTTGGGCGCAGTACAAATGTCAAGATTTGTGTCAAACAATTAGTATCCTGAGTACATGAAGGAATCCTTTGGATGGATAGTCCAGTATAGATGGATGTGGCACTGATCACCAAGATCATAGGCTTACCTACAGTCGACACATAGTAAGAGGATTACTTGGATAACAAGGCATGTGAGAAAGAAATTGCCGAGCTAGTAAAATCACAGTTTGGCACTAGTAGGGGAAACAGGGGAATTATTCTCAAGGACATTAATGAAAATGCGACGAGGTTCACCAACAAGCTTATGTCTTGCAAGATACTGAAGAAATGAATAAAAGAAGAATCTCCAGCATGATTCATAGTAGTCATGCAGTGCATGAAAGGAGTGATGTTTCGTTGGGTATCGTACCTACTGAACCAATTTTTGGTTGATTACAGAGATGCATAGGATAATGGAACCGAGTTCCATTACTCTTGTCTCATGATTCTTATATCCTTGGCAAGTTGGCAAGAGCCAAAGTTTTCAGCTGCCATAGATAGGAAAGGAAAATTCTATGTGGCCAGATATGATTCCTTCTAGCAGGTCAAGGACAATAAAAATCAACAAGAAAATAACACAATATTTGTGATTTTGTTGGAAGAAATACAAAAATGAAAAACTAATGTGTGGCGCATTCCTCTGGAGGTACTCTAGGAAACTAAAGGGATAGCCATGTTCAGGGCATCCAGGCGTCACATGTAGATATAGGCCATAAGGGATCCAAACAAGGCATGGTTGGAGATGCAATATTACATCACCAAGGAAGAAATTAGCTGGATAATTAGAGATTGGACAGCGTAGTGGAAGATGCCATTAGAAAAACCAACAATAAGGCTAGTTGAAACACAATATACCAAGCCCAAGGAAAAGGATGAAGAAGGTTCCTCAACAAAAACACATAGTCCACTTGATAATAATAAAAAAGATATAATGCATAATCAACCGTTAGGAAGCAGCGCAGTTCCTAAAAGATGAGTATTGTACATGCAGACTCCGAGGGAGAAACATTACTAAATAAAGAGATAACAACGTATATAATTGAGGTGCTAATAGATAATTTTTCACATATGAGTTCAAAAGGAAAATAAATAACAAATAAGTTCCATAGTTTGGAAAAGGCAGTGCAGGGAGTGCGCACTACCTGAGTGGCTCAATAAAACCCATATGTTAGTGTTGGGGGCCTGTTGGGAACATGCCTATTTTGAGAAGGGTGTCTATTTTGGGAAAGGCCTATTTTTGGGAGAAAAAATATATTTTGGGAAAGACCTATTTTTGGAAAGGGATACCTAATTTTGGAGCGTGCGCAATAGGCGGAAATAAAACAACATGCAGAAAAAGAAGGAAAGCAGCATGCAAGAGGAACAACAACATGGTGCGCAGGAAGACAAGCCTAACCATGATAGGGTTACTGTTTTTGGAAAGAGTGGCATCTACTGGAGTTGTATCTTTCCATTGGAATAACGTTTCCTTGATGGTTCACTAACACATATGACTCTCACGCTGGTCCAAAACTACTTGTGGATTTATCCAAATGGAGCCTTCTTCGTCCAACTCAAGAAGGTTGATTTGAGTTTGGCATTTAGTTCCAATCACCTTCTTTAAGCAGGAAACATGAAAAATAGGATGGAACTTAGAATGACAAGGAAAATCTAACTGATAGGCCACCTATCCCACACACTTGAGAACATTATAAGGAACATAAAGTTTGGGCACGAATTTCTGATAATGGTCAGCCTTGAGGGAATTTTTATTATAAGGTTGCAGTCGAAGAAACACCTGATCTCCTTCTGCAAATTGAAGTTCAGAGTGATGTTGATCTTCTTATTGATTCATGTGACTCTGGGCCATGAACAAATTATATTTGAGGGTACAGAGAATGGCCTTTCTAACTGTCAGTGTTTGGTCAACCGCCTAGACCTTCGAGACACCTGGAAAGTATGAGAGAACTGAAGGTGGATTTTTTCCATATACTGCTTCAAAAGGATTCATGTGGATAACTATATGGTAAGAAGTGTTGTACCACCATTCAGCTAGTGGTAACAATTGAGCCCACTGATTTTGTCGTTATGATGAAAAACACCTCAAATACGTTTCCAAACACTTGTTGACAACTTCAGTTTGACCATCAGTCTAGGGATGATAAGTTGTGTTGAGATGCAATTGGGTACCTTGTAGCTTCAACAATTCTTCCCAAAAATTGCTGGTGAAAGTGGGGTCATGATCAGAAACAACAAAATGAGGCATGCCATGAAGCTTGAAGACATGATCCATGAAAGTTTGAGCCATAGTGCAGGTTGTAAATGGGTGTTGAAGAGCACAGAAATGAGCATACTTGGAAAGATGATCAACTACCACCATGATGATTGATTTATTTTCCGATTTAGGTAATACTACAATAAAATCCATAGAGATATCCCTCCAAATAGCAGGTGGAATCAGAAGAGGTTGTAGTGTGCCAGGAGCTTTGACTATTTAACCCTTGTTTCATTGACAAACATCACACTCTACCATGAAATTACGAACATCCTATTTAATACCATCCTAGAAAAAAGAACGTTTGACCCAGTCATAGGTTTCGGTAAACCTTGAGTGCCCAATGGTGGGTGTAGCATGAATCTCATAAAGTTCCATGGATTTAAGTTTTGACTGTTTAATTAAATACAAATGACCTTTGTATCGAATCTCATCATTGTGCCAAGAGTACCTTGGGGAAACTAGAGAATTGGCCTGCAATTGTTGTATTAGATGTGAATATTTGGGATCGTGTAGCCATTCCTAGTGAACAAATTAGAGCCAATATGGTACAATGAAGGAGAGGGAAAAAAGGGACCCTTCATCTTCATATTTTATGGAAAGTGCATCAGCAACCACATTGTCTTTGCCTTTCTTGTAAATGATCTCATAATCATATCCAAAGAGATTAGTCACCCATTTTTGTTTCTTTGGGGAGGAAAGGCATTGTTCTAGAAAATACTTGAGGCTTTGATGATCTATCTTAATTTCGAAGAATTTCCCCGATATATAAGGGCACCAAATATCCATTGCATGAAGAATAGCCAACATTTTCTTTTCATAGATTGATTTACCCAAATTTCGCTTTGACGTTTGTTTGATGGTAAAGGACATAGACTCAACCTCTTGCATAAGGACTTCTCCAATTCCTTTCCCAAAAGAATCACATTCTAGGACAAAGGTATTTGTGAAATAAGGAAGGGTCAGGACTGGAGTGGTTCACATGGCCATATTCAAGGTTTGAAAGGCCTAAGAAACTACAGGAGTCCAAGTGAAATAATTCTTTTTAAGGAGAGCAGTGAGAGGTGTTGCAATATTTCTATAATTCTTAACAAACTTGCGATAATAACTGATTAAACCTAGAAATCCATGCAATATTTTGAGAGTCTTTAGGTGAGGCCAATATTCATAGCTTCAATCTTTTTAGGATCCACCCTGACACCATCCTTGCCAACAAGAGGACCCAAGTACTCAACTTCTAAGGCACAAAAAGAACATTTAGATTGTTTGAGGAAAAGTTGGTGTTGAGAGAGTAGATGAAGAACTCGATCCACATGAGCAATATGGGTTGTCCAGGTTTTACTATAGGTGAGGATATCATCAAATAAAACTAAGACAAAATGATAGACAAAAGGACAGAAGACATGATTCTTGAGGCTTTGGAAAGTGGAGGGAGCATTACACAAGCCAAAGGGCATGACAAAAAAATCATAGTGGTCCACATGAGTTTGAAATGTACTCTTAGGAATATCTTCCTCATTCATACGTATCTAGTGGTAGCCAGAATGAAGATCAAGTTTAGTAAAGAAATGGGTACCACTCAATTAATCGAAGGTCATCAATGACAGGATTGGGAAATTTTTCTTTAATGGTGAGTTTGTTGAGGGCGTGGAAGTCAGGACACATGCACTAAAAACATTCTTTCTTAAGAACCATGACCATAGGAGAAGCATAAGGGCTTCTACTAGGATGAATAACACCTACATTGAGAAATTCTTGAACAGTTTTCTCAATTTCATTTTTTTGGGAAAAGGGGTGACGATAGGGATGGATATTGGGAGGAAGGTTGTCAGGGATAAGAGGAATGGAATGATCATGAACACGAAGGGAAGGAGGGAGTCCCTAGGGAGTGGAAAAAACCACTTGATGTTTAGAGATGATGGATTGGAGGTCCTACGACACAAAGGGTGTCTCAGTGGATTAAATGGCATGGATTTGTGCAATAATTCCATAATGACCTTTTTTGAGCAGATTTTCCATGCGATGGGAACTTATGATCTCTAGGGAACCGACGATGATTCCTTGGAACTTATATTGTTGTCCCTTCTAGCCGAATTTCATGGTTCATTCCTTAAAATCCATGAGAATGGGACCAAAAGTCCTTAGCCATTATGCACCCAACACAATGTCACAACCGCCCATGTCGATAGAAAACATATGAGATTTCATGTGGTACTAACCAATTTGGAGACGTGCATTTTCACAACGCGCTCCACATTTCATGGACCCGCCATTAGAAATCATGATTTGAAAAGTATTGACAACGACGAGGATATAGCAATTAGTTTCTTGGGAAATGAGATAAAAAAGGCCTTTGAGTTGGCGTTCAACCATTTCTGCCTAGGTCAATTTCTGGATATTTAGGGGAGTAGAAGGAGGATTGGGAGGGACTAGTTTAGTGCAAGGAATAAAGGAGGGTTTTTGGTTTTGAGAAGAGAAAACCTGTTGTTCTTCCATAGCTCTTTTAGTAGCATCCACCCAATGCTGAGGCTGAGCCATGAGGACATGGGAAAAAATCTCATCCTCGAGGCCACTGATAAAAGATTCTCGGAAAAAAGCATCAGACATACCCTCTGTATGGAAATCCAATCACTCAAAAGAGACTATAAAGTATTCCATTGTTCAATATTGTTTCAACTTTTTCAAATGGCCTAAATGGTTGTTGTCAATGTCAAAGCATTCATAAATATCTCACACAAATTGTGTCCAAGCCACATACCCTTGGAGGGAATTTTTTATCCATTTCCACCATTTCCATCGTTGTTGATCTAGATGGAGAACACCATACCAGAGTTTGGCCAACTCATATGTAATTCCATACAAAGAGAAATAATGTTCCATTTGAGTTACCCAACCAATGGGATCTGAGACATCAAATTTGGTCACATCCACATGTGGAAGGCGTAGGTCACGCTGAAAGTGATGGGGATTAAAATTCAGGGAATGAGAGGAAGTTTCACCTTCGGTTTGAAAAGGTGGGTCATATGAGAGAAAATCTGTAGGGATATGCAGCTTGGTGTAGATCATCGTAGTGAAGGAGGAAAGATGGGTATTGAAGGATTCAAGATGGGTAGCAAGGTCCTGTTTGATATCCTCCATTTTGGCATCCATGGAGGAATGCATGTTATTATTGATGGTGGAAACATTGGCATTGAGTTGTCTCATTTCTTGTTGGGTTTCTGTGAAATTAGAGTGCAAGGAATTGAAGAAAGATTCCAAGTCTTGGCTACGGATGTGGGCCATGATGAAGAGGGAACACGACAAGGGGAGGGTAGGACCACATAGAAAATGGGTTATGGGTGAAGTGTATCACAACGATTAGGGTGACAAGGGGAATCCATTGCGGTAAATGTCAAACAAGGGTGTTGGAAGGGAGTCGGGTCCACAAGAAAAATAATTTTTCTAAAAAATGATAGGTATGACTGGGATAAGGGCGAAGAGGGGAATCCAACGGGACAGGTCTCAAATAATGGTGCCAAATGGATCCAGACTTTTTTTTTTAACTCCTACGGAGTTCTACTCCGATCTGAAGAATAATACAGTGACGAAATTCCCAAATGCTTAAAAGGAAGAAATGTGTAGTAATTTCACAACTCGAATGCAAGAGACACGGTTGCACAGAAATAGATCTTGTATGTTATGTTTTTGTTTCCATCCCAAGGGTTAGGGTATTCAAGGGTTCTACAGAAAAGGGTTTACCATGTGATATACCTCTCTGATATACATGTGGGGTCCAATAGTAGTACTCAACCCAATATCTTAGGGCACAAACTAAGGAGGCTAGATTGCTCCCTTAGTTATACTACCCGACTACCCAGGTACTAGAGAGTATCTTCCCAAGTGTTATTCTTGGTGGAACTATAACATTCATGTGGTCGATCAGTTTATCTATGAAGGGATTCAAAAGATCTAGGTTGATATGTATACATGTGTTTTTTGATGCGCTACCACTCGAAGAAGTACCAACAGGGGTTACAAGGGTGACCAATAGATGTGCGCTTAAGTACCACTTGTATTTCATGCGTGTATGAATCACCGACTGTGGGTTTATGCACGTAACGACAGATCTATGTAGCTTTCATATGTCGAAATATGTCTCTACCCTAAAAAAAAAAATTAACCAACAATTTTCTGTCGAGGAAGGTTCTCTGATACCACTTGTAATATTCCAGATTTAAAATAGTATGCAGAACATAAATAATTAACCAGAAATGGCAGATAAACAATGATATAACCAGTAAAATACCATAATTGTAACATACCCGGCCACCTAGGTTGGGTCATGCCACCAAGAATCTTTCATGTTCTGATACCATATTGTAACACCCCCAACATTCAACTAGGCTACGCCACATAAAAATTTCCGAACTGTATGAAAATTAAAACATATACACAAATAAACTCTTGTGAAACTTTATATATAAAAGTCAAAACAGACAAATACATTCTTTAAATTCATAGATTCATACGGAAATGAAAATAAACATATACATGCATAATAGACATGCAATACCCATAAATATAAAGATAGGTATAAACCAGACATAGGATAAACCCATAAAAATAAACACATAAATAATAATGGAGAATGTAATTTAACACACAATTGACACTTATATTGGTAAGAATATCACAAACTACGTGCAGACCTTCCATGAAACTCCCATACTTAGACCACGTTGATCATCACTCTCAGCAGTGGGTCACCCCCGAGATGGGACTAAACTCCACCTGGGTAAAGGGATTCCTAACCAGGCTAACATATCTCAAACAATAGGAAAGACTCCATCACAAGTGCCAACTCAAAATAACAGCCTATAGTCCCTCATTCCCCACATGTCTGTCCCACCTCAAGAAGTGCTCCCCTTCTCTTCTCAGCAGCCCCTTGGCTACCCCACTTCTCTTCCAGGGCTTCAACAACATGCCGAAAAGGAAGTCTCATAGCCCTGTAGCTACAGTTTATTACCTTCACAAACCAATTCCCATCAATTCTCTCACCTAGAGAGAAATTTCTTATGGGCTTGACAACCTGCCTCTTCAGTCTCCCATGGGCCTGACAACCCACTTCTTCACTCCAAATCCGAAGATATCTAGGTACATGTACAGGTACTGGTATGGGTATCGGTATGGTTACAGGTACAGTGATAGTGTAATATCCCTAAGGCCGAACCCAATTGTAAATGTAAATGCAAATGTACTTATGTTGGTGAGCTATTTGATATCATTTTGTATGCACATTTCATGGCATAATGTGTGCTTGTACTCCACGGTAAAATGATGAAGTGTGCACATTCCTGGATACCGTGCGCAACAACTTGAGTACGCGTGATTTTGAGGGGAGGTATCCTTTTGTATATATGATACGTTTTATAGGTTGTTGAGCCATTTATTATAGCCTAGGATGCTTATGTTTTGATTAGTCTAGTGAGCCTAGATGTTAAAGGCCAGTGCGCCTATTTTTGTATATGTCTTATAATTAATATAAAATACATCACTGCGTGCAGACCGACCACTATAAAAGAGTATGGGGGACTAAAATCCACTAGTTAGGGAAAGGGAGGGGTCTAAAAGTTATGAAAAAGGGGCTAAGCTAGGGATCTTAAGCCAAAAAGGAATATTATATTAATATTTCTTAAATCATAAAGTATGGATAATTATTTTATCCTAAGTTCTAAATTTGGGGACAATTGGGCCAAAGTATCTCCCAACATGACAAGTGTCCAGTTGGGGACATGCATACATATTGTTGGGACTTAGTTCATTTTCCCATATTTTTCCATAATTCTTCCCATTGTCCCTTCCATCATTTAGTCATCCATTCAATCATCCATGAGCATGCACACACCCATTGAGCTATCTTTCGTATCTTCATGACTGTACCTGAACCTGTATCCATAGCCATTTTGTATTGGTGTATCTAGTTAGCTTGGGAGCTGGACTGAAGAAGCGGGTTGTCATGCCCACGGGATATTGAAGAGGAGGGTTGTCAAGCCCGTGAGCAATTATCTAGGTGAGATAATTGTTGGGAATTGACTTCCTGAAGGTGTTAAACTGCAGCTACAGAGCTCTGAGACTTTTTATCGGGCTTGTTGTTGAAGCTAGGAAAGGAAGTGGAGCAGTCAAAGGACTATTGAGTAGGGAAGGGGCACACTTCCTGGGTGGGACATGCATGTGGGGAATGAGGTACTGTAGGTTTTTAGTTTCATTTGGCACCTGAGATAGAGTCTTTCGTGTTGTCTATGAGCCTTTAGCCCGGTTAGGAATTCGTTTACCCAAGTGGAGTTTAGTCCCAGCTCTGGGGTGACTCATTGTTGAGAGTGATGAACAGTGTGGTCTAAGGCTGGGAGGTTTGTGGAAGGTCTACACATAGTTGGTGACATTATTACCATGATAAGTGTCAATTGTGTGATAAATTTACTTGCTGCATTGCTATTTATGTGCTTATTTTTATGGGTTACCATATATGTGGTTGTAATTGTGTTTATTTTATTGGGTATTGCCTGTATATGTTGCATGTATATGTTTACTGTTATTTTAGTCTAAATCCATGTATTTACAGATGTATTTGCATGTTTACGTTTTATATATCTATAATTCTTCTGCAAGAAGTCTATGTGTATATATTTTTAATAGCATGCAGTTTGAAAAATTTATGTGGCATAGATCAATTGGATGTTGGGCATGTTACAGTATGTTCCGTAGAGAGAACTCTAAGAGTTATTTGACGTAGCATGGCTCGGCATGGATGATGGTGGATATTACAATATGTTATCAGAGCTTCATTTTTCAACACTGAGCCTGGATGGGTCGAGAAAGTTGAGTTGAAGCGAAATGTCAGAGGATTTATTTCGAAGTGGCCAAATTTCAGTTTGTAGAGCATCCATAGTAAAAAGTAATAGCAACTGGGTGGAATTGGGGGAAAACCCCAATTTTTGTTGTTACATTTATGAGAAAATGGAGAAATTCAGACAAGTGATGAGACATTCCCGATTTAATATATGTTCTAGTAAATTTGAATCTAGAATTGGTCGAATTTGAAGTTACGGTGAAGCCATGATAGATGGAGTGAGTTTAGTGGTTAAAATTATCAATTCACGAATTGATTTTGGATAAATTCATTCCAGAAATGTCAACTTACAACGATTTGTTGTTACATAGGTTGAACTGGTGTTATTGGAGTGAAATTGAACAAATTTCATTGTCGTAGAATGTTGATGGAAAATTGGGGAAAAAGTTAAGCCAAAAGCCCCAATTTCTATAGCAAAATTCACAAGGAATTGATGTGCATAAAAATGAATGTGCATAGGTGGGCGCACTAAAAATGCATGATGCGCATTGAAAATCTTGTGATAGGTAAAATTTGGCACTGTATGACAAGATATTGGCAAGCTGGTGCATGCCCTAAATTTTGGTGTTGCGCAGAAAAATGTTAATGTGCAGGTGTGCGCGCTAAATTTTGCTGCCACACGGAAAAATGTTAATGTGCGGGTGTGCACACTAAATTTTTGGCGTCGCACAGGAAAATGTTGGTGTATAGGACCACACACACTAAATTTAGCATTGTGCAGTGTGCACACACATAATAATGATGTGCATGGTATGCGCAGTGTTGGCAAAGCACAGACGAGTTTTGTTGGTGGGTGCGCAATATGGGTATATGTTGTCACACGACAGTTTAGTTAGTGGTGCGCGTAGAGTTTTGGTGTGTGGTGGAGACATACTAAAATCTGGCATGGTGCAACATGTAGAGTATAATTCATGTGGAATATCAGTGCATGATGAAAAGACTGCGTGCAGTGGATATTGGTGTGCAACACAAAAGTAGTGTGCGCAAGATACTGGCGCGACAAAGAAGTGATACACAGTGGTTCTAAAGTGCGCGAAGAACGATTTACCTTGTGTTGTTGTTGTGCATGGTAAATATGGGTTTACAATTTGAAATTTGTGTGTGCAAAGTTGTTTCAAGGGTGAACAACAGCAGAAAACCAACGATTGTCTACGACGTTTTATATCATTTGAACGTTATATTTTTGCAGTGCATTTTTTAGGCCCTTAAGAGTGTTTTTGGAAACACAAAAACCACAAGAACAGATTGTGCCAAGGCACACTCAATCTTTGCAGCTCAAATAAAAGATCCTGGAGAGATATTTTCAATGGTGTAAATCGTTCGTCAAACAAAGCTTTTATGAGAAAGTTACAGCACAAACAATGAAGGGTAAATTTTAAGACCCATCTAACTTCAAAGAGCCATAACTTTTTTCTCCGGAATCAGATTGAAGCATAGGAGAAGTCAATGGAAACCTATTAATCCATAGAATACATTCCAAGATTTGAGTTAAATTTATGGGCATGTTAAAAAGGTTTAATATGGAAAATAAGATACATGTAGCATACCCGTTACAATATGGTATTTTGGTCTGGAATTTTAGTAGGTTGTAACTAGCATCCCAGAACCCAGAAAAAGGTGAAACTTAGATAGAGTGTCCATATGATGTATATGAAGAAACCCTGTTGATATGATACAAAAAATCCAATGGAGTTGGTACAAAAATTCATAATTACAGAGAAGAATTGCGCCAAGTTGAAAAATGAACGGAACAATTAATGGGAAAATTTCAAATAGCCATAACTTTCTGCTCAAGACTCAGAATTGAGCATGGGTACAGGCATGGGAAAGGTGTTGGAAAGTGGAATCTAAATATACACCCAAAAATTTGATATGGGCATTCAATTTTCTAGGAAATCAGAAGAAATAATTCTGATATATATTATTGAACCAGAATGGTTCATATTTTCATGAAATTGTTGAAACAGTTAGCCTAACAAAGTTTTGTTGGCTGTACATTTTGCATAGTTAAAAACAACTAGATCAAATCAAGATCAAAATAGATTCCATAGAAATGGAAGAGGCACAAGGTACTTACAGCCACGAAGATGAGATTAGAGGGATCGATGTCCATTTGGGCATTGAAGGAACAAACTCTAATGGACATGGAGATTAAAGGAATGAAAACATGAATATGGAAAAGACCATTAAAAATTTACATAAGGATGTCCAAAGCCATAAAGTTGATAATGAAAGGCTTATGAGATTCAAGGAGTAGCAGGATGACTTCAACATGAAGTTATTGCAGAGCTTGAACAGAATAGAAAATAAATTGGACAAGGAGAGTGGCTCAAGCAAATCTAGAAGTCACAAGCCTCCTTATGAGAAAAGAATAACTAGAAGTGTTAGAAGACATCATCATCATCACTCCCCAAGGAATTCAAATAAGATATCACACAACAACTCGAGTCCATCCCCTGTCAGGAAGCATAAGGGGTCTGGTTTGGATGAGCTATAAGGAGAAATGAACAAAATCAAACCTCCTACATTTGATGGTGAGCACAAGAAGGATGAAGATGCAGAACCATGGTTGTTGGGCATGAGAAATTATTTTCAATTGCGTAATTATTCTTCTCATGCAGAAGGTAGAATTGCTATCTATCAACTCAAGGGAAATGCATCCATGTGGTGGGATCATCTTGTGCAGGTGCATCACATTAAAGAGAAAAGTGTTACTTTGAGGGAATTCAAGAAGTATTTTGAGAAGAAATACTTGACTAAGAGATATTATGACAAGAAAATGAAAGAGTTCTTTGAACTAAATCTTGGGAGTATGAAAATAGATGAATATGAGAGAAGGTTTTTAGAACTACTGAAGTATGTCTCTTTCATCAAGGATGAGGCAGTTAATATTCAGAGGTATTTGCATGGATTTCCATCCCTCATCAGTGACAAAATATAGTATGATGATCCCAAGACATTGGAGGATACCATAAGGCGAGCTAAGTGCCTATATGATCAGCAGAAATCAAGGCCAACTTTCCAAAACTCTTAGGAAGACAAAAATACAAATAAATTCAAGGTGGATCAGAGGAAGAAGGGATCTAAGCCACCTTTCTTCAAAAAGAATCTATAGGGAAAGAAAACTCCTAGAGAGCCCAGAACGATTGAAATAGGGGGTCAAAGGCCAAGGCAACCACCTATTCAATGTTGGGGTTGTAAAGGAGATCACATGTTCAGATATTGTCCTCACAGAGGTGAGAAGGGGAGAATTGTTCACAATGTACATCAAGATGAAAAAGTGGAGGACATGGGAAGAAATGTGCCAAGGATCTATGCAGCCCTGGACAACAACCAAGTAGAGTATCAGTCACATATGATTGAAGTGGAAGGTATAATCAACAACCAAACCATTGTTATTTTAATTGATTCAGGATCTAGTCATAGTTGTATAGATCCTAAGATGGTGCAAAGTTTTCATTTGCCAAGAAGCAAGCATGGGAAATCTTGGTTGGTGCAACTAGCTATGGGAACCAAAAGAAAAGTTAATGAGATGGTTAAGTCATGTCTTATGGACATGAATGGACTGAACACCAAGGAAGATTTGAACATCTTTCCTTTAGGTTCCTATGATTGTCTAATTGGGATGGATTGGTTGGACCAGCATCATGCCATCCTAGACTATCATAACAAGGCCATTACTTTCTTGGATGAGGAAGGGACCCTAAGGAAGGTGCAGGGAATTCCCAGGGCAGTAACCATCCGAGAAATTTCAGCATTGCAGCTGAAGAAATGTTACAGAAAAGGGTGTCAAATATTGGTAGCTCATATGGAAGAGACACCTAAAGATAAGGTGCCAAATTTGGATGATTATGTAGTCCTAAAAGAGTTTGAAGATGTGTTCATGGAGGTACCAAGACTACCCCCAAAGAGAGACATTGATTTCTCTATAAATTTAACGCCTGGAGAAGCTCTAGTGTCAAAGACTCCTTACAGAATGAGTACACTAGAGCTGAAGGAGTTGAAAATGCAACTTGAAGAGATTCTAAAGAAGGGGTATATACGCCCAAGTGTGTCTCCATGGGGTTCCCCAGTATTGTTTGTGAAGACGAAAGATGGAACATCAAGATTGTTCATTGATTTCAAATAGTTGAATAAAGTGACTATTAAGAACAACTATCCTCTACCAAGGATTGATTATCTTTTTGATCAATTGAAGAATGAAAATATATTTTCAAAGATAGATCTCAGGTCAGGATACCATCAAGTAAGGATTAAAGAGGAATATATTAGAAATACCACCTTCAGGACAAGGTATGGTCATTATGAGTTCACAATGGTGCCATTTGGGTTGTCAAATGCACTAGTTGTTTTCATGTGCTTAATGAATGGTTTTTTCCGAGAATATTTAGACAAGTTTGTCATTTCCTTTTTGGATGAAATTCTTATATACTTTAAGTCAGAAGAAGAGCATGAAAATTATTTGAGGATGGTTTTGCAAGTAGTAAGGGAACATCAATTGTATGCCAAATTGAGCAAGTGCTCATTTTATCAAAAGAAAATTCATTATTTGGGGCATATCATTTCCAAGGATGGGATAGCAGTGGATCCTAAGAAGATAGAAGACATTAGAGAATGGTCAACGCAAAAGAATGTGATAGAGATCAGATCATTCATGGGCCTTGCACGCTACTACAGGAGATTTATTAAAGGATTCTCAAAGATTTCACACCCAATCACTTCCTTGCAAAGAAAGGGTGTGAAGTTTCAGTGGACATCGGATTGTGAAAAGAGTTTCCAACACTTGAAACAATTATTAACAAGTGCTCCAATACTAAGGATTGTAGACCCAAATGAAAACTTCATTGTATGGACATATGCATGTAAAGAAGGACTTGGTGGAGTCCTCAGTCAAAATGGGTTTGTTATATGTTATGAATCAAGGAATTTTAAATAGCATGAAAGACACTATGCCACTCATGATTTGGACTTGGAAGCCATAGTGCATGCCTTGAGAAAATGGAGACACTACCTCATGGGGAAAAGGTTTGAGCTAAGAACAGACCATAATGGTCTGAAATATTTATTTGATCAGCCAACTCTAAATGCTAAGAAAACTAGATGGTTAGAATTTCTAAGTGAATATGACTTTGATATAAAGCATATCAAGGGAAAAGAGAACAAAGTGGTTGATGCACTCAACAAAAGAGTACATGAATTGCATGCTACAGCCATTAGCATGTACTAATCAAAATTGAATGACAAAATTATAGAGGCTACCAAATCAGATTTGCAATACAAGGAATTAGTGGCAAAACTACAACAAGGTATTTTGCAGTAGAAAATTGAGGGATATAAGCTAGATAATGATGAAATTATCATGTACAGGGGTAAAATTTTTGTACCAAATTCCCAGGAATTGAAAAATCTGATATTGGGGGAAATGCATAATGTACCTTATGCTGGGCACCCAGGATATCAGAAAACTATTGGAGTTGTCAAAAGCCAATATTATTGGCTAGGCATGAAGAAAGAGGTTGCTGATTTTATTGCCAGATGTTTGGAATGTCAAAGGGTAAAGGCTGAGCTTCGACACCTAGCTAGTTTGCTACAACCATTACCCATTCTTGAGTGGAATTTGGAAGTTGTAACAATGGATTTCATCATTAAACTGCCCAGAACAAACAAGCAACATGATTCTATCATAGTAGTGGTGGATAAGCTTACTAAAGCTGCCCATTTTATTCCAGTTAAGCTCACTCACAAGGCAACCGACATCGTTGATGTTTATATGAAATAAATTGCTAGATTACATGGCATACCCAAGACAATTGTATCTGACAGAGATCCAAAATTTACCACAAAATTTTGGAAGGGATTATTTAATGGATTTGGAACAAATTTGAATTTTAGTACAACTTATCATCCAAAATCAAATGGACAAACAAAGAGGGTGAATCAAGTGATTGAAGATATGTTGAGGATGTATGTGATGGATAAACCATCAAAATGGGAAGACTACCTACACTTGGTAGAGTTTTCTTATAACAATGGGTACCAAGAATCTCTAAAGATGAGCCCATTTGAGGCACTTTATGGAAGAAAGTGAAACACACTAGTAAGCTAGGATAACCCAACAGACAGAGCAGTGGTTGGGCCAAATTTGCTCAGGGAAATGGAGGAGCAAATGATAAAAAAAAATTAAAAAATTAAGGATTCCCAAGACAGGCAGAAAAGTTATGCTAATAAGGGAAGATATCACAAGGAAGTTAAAGTGGGTAATCACGTATTCTTGAAAGTGAAGGCCAATAGAAGTTCCATGAAATTGGAAAATTGTTCAAAGTTGGCATCTCACTATTGTGGGTCGTTTGAAATCCTAGAGAGGATTGGTCCAGTAGCTTATATGATAGCATTACCTACATCTATGTCTATTCATAATGTATTCCTTGTATCATTGCTCAAGAAATATATACCTGATGTTAATCATGTTACTGATTGGAATGTGATTTAGATGGAGCAAGAAGGCACTTTTCAAGTGCATATGGTACACATTCTTGACCGGAAAATCAAACAGATATGGAACCGATCCATAGAGCTTGTAAAGGTCCAATGGACCTGGTACGGTCTCGAGGACGCTACTTGGGAGAATGAGGATGCAATGTAGGCAGAATACCTGCATCTTTTTTAGGATTTTTTGAAAGTTTGTTGTACATGGGTAGATGATGCACTGAGGACAATGCATAAATAAGGGGAGGGGATTGTAATATCCCTAAGGCCGAAACCAATTGTAAATGTAAATGAAAATGTACTTAAGCTGGTGAGTTGTTTGATATCATTTTGTATGCACATTTCATGGCATAGTGCGCGCTTGTACTACGCAGTAAAATGATGAAGTGTGCACATCTCTGGATACTGCATGCAACAACTTGAGTGTGCCCGATTTTGAGGCCAGGTAGCCTTGTGTGTGTATGATATGTTGTATAGGATGGTGATCCAATTATTATAACCTAGGATGCTTATGTTTTGATTAGGCCGGAGAGCCTAGATGTTAAAGGCCCGTGCGCCTATTTTTGTATATGTCTCATAATTAATATAAAAGACATCAATGTGTGCAGACAGACAATGAAAAAAGAGTATGGGGGACTAAACTCCACTAGTTGGGGAAAGGGAGGGGCCTAAAAGTTAAGAAAAATGGGCTAATCTAGGGAGCTTAAGCTAAAAAGGAATATTATATTAATATTTCTTAAATCATAAAGTATGGATAATTATTTTATCCTAAGTTATAAAGTTGGGGACAAGTGGGCCAAAGTAGCTCCCAACATGACAAGTGTCAAGTTGGGGACATGCATAAATATTGTTGGGACTTAGTTCATTTTCCCATCATTTTCCATCATTCTTCCATCATGCCTTCCATCATTCAGTCATCTAGTCAATCATCCATGATCATGGACACACCCATTGAGCTATCTTTTGTATCTTCATGACCGTACGTGAACCTGTATCCACAGCCATTTTGTATTGGTGTATCTGGTTATCTTGGGAGATGGACTGAAGAAGCAGGTTGTCAAGCCCATAGGATATTAAAGAGGTGGGTTGTCAGGCATGTGAGAAATTCTATGGGTGAGAGAATTGCTGGGAATTGATTTCCTGAAGGTGCTAAACTGTAGCTACAGTGATCTGAGATGTCCTTTACGGCCTATTGTTGGAGCCCGGAAAGGAAGTGGGGCAGCCAAAGGACTGTTGAGAAGATAAGGGGAACACTTCTCGGTTGGGACAGGCATGTGGGGAATGAGGGACTATAGGTTTTTAGTTTTATTTGGCACTTGAGACAGAGTCTTTCCTGTTGTCTATGAGCCTTTAGCCTGGTTAGGAATCCCTTTACCCGGGTGGAGTTTAGTCCCAGCTCGGGGGTGACTCACTATTGAGACTGATGAACAATGTGGTCTAAGGCTAGGAGGTTTGTGGAAGGTTTGCACGCATTTGGTGACATTCATACCAAGATAAGTGTCAATTGTGTGATAAATTTACTTGCTACATTGTTATTTAGATGCTTATTTTTATGGGTTATCATATGTGTGGTTGTAATTGTGTTTATTTTAATGGGTATTGCCTGTATATATGCTGCATGTATATGTTTATTGTTATTTCAGTGTGAATCCATGTATTTACAGATGTATTTGTATGTTTATGTTTTATATATCTATAATGCTTCTGTAAGAGTTCTGTGTGTATATATTTTTAATTGCATGCAGTTCAAAACATTTAAGTGGCATAGCTCAGTTGGATGTTGGGTATGTTACAGTATGTTCCACAAAGAGAACAATAAGAGTTCTTTGGCATAGTGTGGCCCAACATGGATGGTCAGGGACATTATAGATAGTAACATATACAAAGGACAACTCAATGAGTGAGTGAATGAAGATGGAATGATGAATGAATGGGAAAATGAAATAAGTCCAAGTTATATGTATGCATGTTCCCAACTTGACACTTGTCATGTTGAGATCTACTTTGGTCCACTTGTCCCCATCTTTAGAAATTAGAATAAAATAATTATCCATACATTATTCTTTAATGAATATTAATATAATATTCATTTTTGGATTAATCTCCCTAGATTAGCCCTATTCCTTAACTTTTAGCCACCCCCCTTTCCCTATCTAGTGGAGTCTAGTCCTCCATACTCTTTTATCGTGGTCGGTCTACACACAACGATGTATTATATTAATGATATGAGTATTACATATACAAAAATAGGCCCCCTGGCCTTTGTCATCTAGGCTCTCTGGCCTAATCATCACATAAGCCTTCTGGCTTATAATAAACTAGCTCACCAGCCTACAAAACAACATATACACAAAGGTTGTCTGGCCTCAAAATCGTGCACACTTAAGTTTATTGCACGCAGTATCTTGGAATGTGCACACTTCATTATTTAGTGCACAGTACATGTGTGCACTATACCATGGAAGGTGCATGCAAAATGATATCAACAACTCACCAACTTATAATCATCTTTATAATTAAATTTACAATTTGGGGTTCAGCCTACGGGTGTTGCAATCCACACTCCCCCTCGGTATTTATGCACTGTCCTCAATGAATTATATACCATGTACCATTCAAATTCTTTAAAAATCTCTATGCTTTAGCTATTGGAAGCTTGATATACATCTAGTGCTCTACTTTCAAGCACCAATTCTGGTATTCATACTACAGATGGAAATCAATTGCTTTATTCCATAGAGATGCTTCAAGGAATAATTCAACTCATTATTCTATTTGACACGCCCTCCTTATGGCAGCTACCATGCCATAAGCATCCTTGGGTTGCCTCCTCTTTGTTTCACTCACCCTTCCAGGCTTAGGAATCCCTTGACTGCTACGCAGTCCTTCAGTGCCCCATCTTGCCAAGGATTTCACACACAAGGAGAGCGTTAACACATTACCAGAACCCCACCAAGGTTCTACAATTATAGGGCTTTAGTGTCCTCAACAGTAGTTGTTCTTTCCCAGCATTCCAACTTTAATCAAGATTGTCTCATCTTCAACACACACATGTAGTTATCATGAGAGAACATTATAAAAATTCCATTTTAGAAATCAAAGTGATTTCATAAGGAATTCGACTTTTCCCAAAATATGAAATTCTATTTCATAATTTTTCATCGTTGTTGCAATAATAGGATGCAATCTTCCCTCTGGATTTCAGCAAGCACCATGTCAAATACCATTTTTCCTGCAATGATTATATCTTGCATACAACCAATAGATTGTTGGTATTTCATGTACATCATATTTTAATTGCATTATGTACAAAAACCTTATGATGTGATCTTAGAATTCCCTACACCTAGTAATCCAATCACAATTACTAAACAATTTATTAGATAGAATGACTCATCATTCTATGCATATGCATGTTTGCAATTAATAAAAGTGAGTTCATTATTTCAATTTTTTGTAGTCACTATTCCTGTGAATACCTCACTTGCAACTTTCCTTGTTGCAATGTCTAACATCTCCTGAAATGTTCTCATCTCCATGAGTTAGCAACATTTATGTCGTTAGTATAATTATTTCCATTCAGAAACATATATACATGCACTCACAAAATGCATTCAACAAAAACATTTAAGTATACAATTCTATCATGTATGAGTGCAACTCTACCACTTACTAGGCATGAGTGCAACTCTTAATGCCTATTTATTCAATGGACCTTTGTATTGATTTTTAGAATGATCTGTATCTAAGTCATGTATCTCACCATTCATAAATTGGAAATTTGGTCAATGTCTTGACACATTCTCCACACACTTCCCATTGTCTTCTCAATTATTTGGATGCCTTCCTTTTCGACCCGAACATTACACCAAGAATATAATTTATGTCGTGTGTATTAGTGTTAGAAAAAAGGTTGCAGTCCAAGTTTTACTTAAAGGTAGGAAGCTCATTGGGTATTTTTGTGGTACATAACCTTTCTATATCCATACCTTGCCATATCCAACCATGTCTCAATCTCATACATGACTATCTTTCCTAGAATCATTCCTATAACAAGTTCTTATCTTTTATTTATTTGGTTATTACCTCATAACCAAATTATCATGACATGCTACTATGTCAGTGTGTGCATTAAAAATCTAAAAATCTTTGATAACTATAATAGGCCTCTAGCCTTTACCACACCTAGTGATAACTTATTCTTGTTAATGCACTTAAACAATACCATACTGTGTATTATAAAAATTCAATTTGGGGAAATTCTTACCTAAATTTCCCTTCGGAAACTATGAAACATAATTTCAAAAGAGAAATACGTACATGCATAGCTTCCATTAAACGAATTACATGCTACATGATTAGTTGATGACAGTAGAAGCTCTCATGCCTCTTTATCAGTCCTATAATCAACATTCCAACTTTTTTTTTCTTCCTTCCATATGCAACAACATTATCAACAACACTTGCAAACATGTAAGCATACTCTTTTTATGGATGTCCCAACAAGTCATAACATACTTGTTTCTACAATAATTGCAACAACTTCTTTCTCCCTACATCACTTTTCCTTGTTTATCCCATAAGTCTTCAATTCTTCTGGCTTCCTGAATCTTCATATTCTCTTCACTATAACCAATGTGCATGATTATTTTCGACATGGGAACTTTCTAGCCAAATCACTCTTGGTTTCATTTGTTTTTCCATCCAAATACTAAACTGATATTAACCTTCATCTTTCATTTATTTCTTGTATTCATCTATCCCAACTCATACTTGGATGAATTATAATTCCAATCATGTGGTCTTATAGACTTTGTATCCTCAACATCCATTTACATTTTAGACTGAACTACTTCAGCTCTTTCTTGACTGAATACTTTAGTATTTGAGTTTTCTTGCACTCTTATCTTCTCCTTGCCAACTAGCCTCTAACTTGGTTTGCATATCCAATCTCTAGCATACTATAAGGATGCACATATGCCTCCTTCTCTAGCTGCATAGAATTAATTAAAAGTACTTAATACTTCTTTTAATTTACCATCATAATTTCAAGTGATACTTCCACCCTCTAGAAATGTCGCTCATGGATTTATGCCACTTGATATGGATTCTTCTCAGGCACGATCTCTTTTTCATTCAAAACCATGTATAAAACCATTTTCTTCTTCATGGTTCGTTACTGACTCTGTATAGAGATTCATTTCAATTTTAAGTCTTTCTTGGCTTTCACATCTCCATGCTATTATGGAAATATCTTCAATACCTTTGTAATGAATCAACAATCCTCTACTATTCTTGCTTTCCCTCTTGGAGTGTTGTCCTGCATTCCCATTAGCTTGATATCTACCTCATGATTTCTTCTTCCATTATCCTAGGATGTTCATGGACTTGCAACCACAGATTATGCTGATATTAATTTTCAGCATTCCACTATTATTTGGATTCCTCTGATCCAACTCCTACATGACCCAATTATATTTCCAGTCATGTTTTCTAAGTAACCTTGGATACTTAACATCAAATTCCTTCTTGAGGTACTTGATTTATCCCTTCCTTATCTAATCATACCAGCACTTAGATTTTCTTGATGACTATTACTTTCTCCTGTCTTGACCAATATGATTTCAACCTGACTTGCATAATCCTCTTTCATCATGCCATATTGATGCACCTATGCTTCAACCGACAGTCCTTACTTATGGGAACCTTCATTTCTTTACCCTTGAAGTGATGTCCCTCCTACCATGATTCCACTATGCACTCTGATAACCACAAGGGAAGCATTAATCTATAATTACATAGCTAATTCCTAGATATGATGCACTATTTATCCATATATGCATCAAGCCTCTTTTTCCATCTGATTACTATCATTCTGATAGTCAATTCCTTTTATAATAGATCTGAATCCAACGTATTGTCTAATCGATATATCATTTTATTTGGGAGTGAATGTACTTTCACTGATTCATTCACTACATGATCTATTCCTTTTCCCATATTCCATTGAGTAATTGATTAACATGAATGGACTTCCTGTAGTGGCTTCCCAAGACTTTATGGTTGCACCCAGATTCATTCCTTAACATTTTGTAGTCTTGGATTTTGATCATCTTATGAAATATTTTTGTCATAGAACTCCTTCCCTAAGTACCTCTTCTTATATTTAACTAAATTCGAACCTTCTCACCTCTTAAGAAATAAAAAATTTTAACTCTGCAAAATGTGCAGCCAACAGAATTTGTTAGGCTAAATAATTTAACAAATTTATGAAATTATGTACAATTTTGTTCCAATAATGCATCATAATTCCTTCTTTTGATATATTGTGAAAATTAGCTTCCCAAATCAATTTTCTGGGTGGATAATTAGACTCCTTTATCCAATACCTTTCTAATGACTACTCCCTTGCTCAATTCTGAGTCTTGAGTAGAAAGTTATGGTCATTTGAAAATTGTCCATTAATTTTTCACTTCACTCTTCAACTTGGTGCAATTATGTGTTGTAATTATGCATTTTTGCACCTACTCCATTGGATTTTTAGAAGGAGATCATTTGGGTTTCTTAATATACATATTTTGGACATTTTTTCTAAGTTTCACCTTTTTCTGGGTTCTGTGATGCTAGTTATAGCCTGCTAAAGTTCTAGGCCAATTTGTGTTTTTGGTCTGAAATGCTACAGGTACCTTCTTTTCAATCTTAAACATTTTTAACATGCCAAAAAATTTAATTCATCTCTAGGAGTATTTTTTATTGTTCAATAACTTTCCATAGACTACTCTTGTGCCTCAATCTAATTCTAGAGCAGAAAGTTACAACCCTTCGAAGTTAGTTGGGTCTTAACATTTACCCTCCACTATTTGTCCTGTAACTTCCTCATAAAAGTTTTGATTGATGAACAATTTACACCATTAGAAAGCTCTCTCTGAGCTCTTTCATTTGAGATGCAGAGACAAATTTTACATCGGTAAACATGTAACTTGGTACACTCTATTCTCGGGGTTTTTGAGTAGCTAAAAATGTTGTTTACGGCCTCAAAAACACGCTGCAAAAAGATGACCTTCAAACAGTATAAAATGTCACAGAAATTCATTGGTTTTTTGTTGTTGTAGACAATCCAAATGACTTCGCACACACAAATTTGAACTTATACACCCATATTTAGCATGCGTAGCAACACCATAAGGTAGTGCATGCTTCGTGCACCTATAACCAATGTGGATCACTTCTCTGTCGCGCCAATACCTGGTGCACACTACTTTTGTGTTGCGCGCCAATATCCGTCATGCACAATTTTGGTTCATGCACTAATACCTATTGTGTGCAATTTTTGTGTCACATGCTAATATTCCACGCGCATTTCACTCTATGCATAGCACCATGCCAAAGTTTAGTATGCCCCCACCGTGCACTGTTACTTCGCACGCATGATTAATTAAATTGTCGCGCGACAACATATACTCATATTATGTGGGCACCAAACAAATTCCTCTACGCTCTCTCAATAATTTTCACACCACACGCACCATTATTATGCGTGTGCACACTGCGTGCACCAGTATTATGCATGTGCCACTCAATCTGCACCGCACAATGCTAATTTTATTGTGTACACCCACGTACCAATATTTTTCACGCATTACCATTCTGCACCACACAACACCAAATTTAAGTGCGCACACCCATGCGCCAATATTTTTCGCACATTGTCACTTTGCTCCACGTAGTACCAAATTTAAGTGCACACACCTGCACACCAATATTTTCAGCACAATTGCACTCTGCACCGCGCAGTGCCAAATTTAAGTGCGCACACCCATGCGCCAATATTTTCCGCGCATTGCCACTATGTACTGTGCAAAGCCAAATTTTAGCACGCGAAGCCACACACCCTTATTTTCCACACATCACAAGATTCTCACTGCGCATCATGCATTTTTAGTGCATACACCTGTACACATTCATTTTTATGCGCATAAATTCCTCATGAATTCCATTGCAGAAATTAGGGCTTTTGTCAAACTTTTTCCTCATTTTCACCATAGAGATTCTGCAAGTATGAAATTTGTTCAATTTCACCCTGATAATACCAATTCAACCTCTACAACAACAAATTGTTATTGGTTGACATTCTTGGAACAAATGTTTCGAAACTCAATTCACGAATTGAGAATTTTAATCAACTAATCTCGCTCCATCTGTCATGGCTCCCCTGTAACTTCGAATTCGACCAATTCCAAGTCTAAATTTGCTAGAACGGATATTGAATTAAGAATATCTCACTAATTGGCCAAATTTCTCAATTTTCCCATGAATTTAACAACAGAAATTGGGGCTTTTTCTCGATTCCACACAATTGCTTCTAATTTTTACAATGGACGCTCTGTAACTTGAAATTTGGCCACCTCGAAATCAATTCTCTATGAAATTCCATTTCAATTCCACTTGCTCAGCCCATCTAGGCTCAGTGTTGAAAATTGGAGCTCTGATACCATTTTGTAACATACCCGGCCACCCAGGTCGGGTCATGCCACTGAAAAGATTTCATGCTCTGATACCATTTTGTAACATATCCGACCACCCAATCTAGGTCATGCCACCGAAAAGCTTTCATGATTTGATACCATATTGTAACATCCCCAACATCCAACTGGGCTATGCCACATAAAAAAATTCAAACTGTATGCAAATTAAAACATATACACACACAAACTCTTGCAGAACTTTATATATAAAACTCAAAACAGATAAATACATTATGTAAATGTACAGATTCAAACGAAAATAACAGTAAACATATACATGCAATACTCATAAATATAAAGACAGGTATAAACCACACATAGGATAAACCCATAAAATTAATCACATAAATAATAATGCAGCATGCAATTTAATAGACAATTGACACTTATCTTGGTAAGAATATCACCAACTGCATGCAAAACTTCCACAAACCTCCCAGCCTTAGACCACACTGCTCATCACTCTCAACAGTAGGTCACCCTCGAGTTGGGACTAAACTCCACCTGGGTAAAGGGATTCCTAGCCAGAATGACGTATCTCATACAATAGAAAAGACTCTGTCATAGAAGACAACTCAAACTAACAGCCTACAGTCCCTCATTCCCCACATTCCTGTCCCACCCCAGGAAGTGTGCCCCTTCTCTACTCAAAAGTCCCTCGGCTGCCCCACTTCCCTTCCAGGGCTTCAACAACAGGCAAGATAGGAAGTCTCAAAGCCATGTAGCTGCAGTTTAGAACCTTCAGGAATCAATTCCCAGCAATTCTCTCACCTAGAGAGAAATTTGTCATGGGCTTAACAACCCACCTCTTCAGTCTCCCACAGGCTTGACAACCCACTTCTTCAGTCCAGCTCCCAAGCTAACTAGGTACAGGTACGGATATCAGTATGGGTACAGGTATAGTGATAGTAACAGAAAGGTACAAAGAACAAGTCAATGAGTGAGTGAATTATGTTGGAATGATGAATGAATGAAAAAATGAACTAAGTTCAAGCTATATGTATGCATGTTCCCAACTTGACACTTGTCATGTTGAGAGCTACTTTGGTCCACTTGTCCCCATCTTTAGAACATAGGATAAAATAATTATCCATACTTTATACTTTAAGGAATATTAATATAATATTATTTTTTGGCTTAAGCTCCCTAGCTTAACCCTTTTCCTTAACTTTTAGCACCCCCTTTTCCCTAACTAGTGGAGTTTAGTTCCCCATACTCTTTTATCGTGGCCAGTCTACTCACAACCATGTATTATATTAATTATATGAGTATTACATATACAAAAATAGCCCCCCTGGCCTTTAGCATTTAGGCTCTCCGACCTAATCATCACATAAGTCTTATGGCTTATAATAAGCTGGCTCACCGACCTATAAAACAACATATACACAAAGACTATCTGGCCTCAAAATCGCATGCACTTAAGTTTGTTGTGTGGGATATCTTGGAATGTGCACACTTCATCATTTTAGTGCGCAGTACATGTGTGCACTATACCATGGAAGGTGCATGAAAAATGATATCAAAAACTCATCAGCTTATAAGCATTTTTATAATTACATTTACAATTTGGGGTTCAACCTAGGTGTATTAATATAATAATACCAGAATAATACCAGAAGAGAACTTTGATTATTAGGAGAAATGTTCACTTGCCTCTTCGAGGGGGAAACCTCCAACAGAGCATATCTCTATTACAATAATATCCAAGACAAAAATTCTCATACCCTCTACTCATATTTATACTAAATATGTATATCCAAAATAACAATCTAGAGGAAGATCCTTCTAGAAGCGTGTTGGCAAGCGAAAATGACCATCCGTCAACTAGAAGAACGAGTCTGGTCCGGGGTTGTCTAAATAACCCAATCCATTTGGTGTGACTCATTCCAACGGGTTTAATGGCTCCATTAGCCAATCTAAAAGTCCTAAAAGAAACAATTAAACAAAATAAACGAGCTAACTATTAACTAACCACTTATATATAGATAGATAGATAGATAGATAGATAGATAGATAGATATGTACATACGTATAATCTAACTATTGTAGATATATTTAAGAAACATATTTTCTTATCTTATTTATGTACATGATATACACGTTGCAAGTTTTAATCTAAACTCATGAAACTCAGTGTGAAAAATGACTTCTTTGAAGAAGCAGATAAAGAAAGCACATAAAATATTTTTTCTTTTTTTCTTTATAAATCTAAACTAATAAGAACAAATACTATGAAACAGAAACATGTGGATAGTCAAAATCCAAACCATATATTCGGGTTTCAGTGATGAGTAACGACAGAAAAACATAAATGAGCTAACTTGTTAGTGAGTTAACGATATGTATCCAAACATCTGCATGATTAGAGAACATTGAACCCCCTTGTCCAAGAGGGAAACCTGCAATGAACCTTAAAAAATTGTTCTGAATAAATGCAAAACAATGTGTTGGCAGTTGAGTTTTAATAATAGAATGAATGATACGAATAAGTGTTGTGATCTTATGATTGCAAGCAATTACAGTAAGATAAATCTGATTGTAACAATGTTGCATTTAATCATTCAACTAAAAATTAAAGAGAAATCTTGTCATTTGAGCTGAATAAATGATCACTCTGTTTAATATCTGAAGCATCAAATATGGACGATATTTATAAAATAATTATCCCAAAATCATAACAGATTGTGAAGTCTAAAGCTATCAAAAACTATTAGTTTATCAGGATAAACAATGTATAAATGAAAACACCATTTACAGAAAGCTAAAGCCAAAATGCAAATTGTTGTTCCATTCAAGTTTGTGAATTAATCGTCCACCTTTAGCCCCAGGCCCAGATGTATTCTATTACAAAATACTATGTATTTAAAGAGTTCATGTAAACTAAGCATCTTATCTTCTAAGATAGGATCAAATCCCAAGATGATTTACTAGTTACAAAAATAGAGAGTGATAAAACCACTCAATATCAAATTGTATCTCCCAAAATTATAAAAGTGTTGTTTCTGTTTTACAAAATGAGCCAAAAGAAATGGCTAATTAACTAAGCCTAGAAATAATCCATCTTTTGAGATCACCCCAAGATACATGATATCCTGAAAGAAAATGAAATGAAGAAATTAGACATTTATTCAACTAATATTTTCCAAAATTTTACATGAGAATTGACTGGCTACAGAATCTGTTGATTCTATAGCTAGTCTTATTTTAAACAACATAAATCTAATTCAATCCATATTAATTATAAAAATAACAACTAAGATAAAAAAAAATCTTAACTTTCAACTGAATACTAAATTCGACTCATAAAATCTCAGAGTTGATCACTGCTTTGACACACTCAACATTTTTTATTATTATATTTCCAGTCCTTTTCAAGCGTTTTCCTTGCCTTTGTGCACTGACTTTGAGTTCATTGTATTCACTTGTTAATGAGTCAATCTGAGCTACAAGGTTCTTGATATTCGCTTGAAGGACGGGAACATATGTGTAATATTTTCCTATCCAATGAAAACACACTTCACACCGTGGATCTAGAACAGTTGGTTGAGGAAACACATGACTGTGTGTCAAAATGCTACCACTGTCCACTGTTGGTTTTTGATTAAGTTTGATACCTTGAAAATATTCATTATGTTTTAGGCATGGTGGCAGATTATCTACAAAATCGTAAGTCTGACTGAGATCCGGTTTAGAGTAACTAGGGTCCTCCTCTTCCAGGAATTTTTCGATCTCGAAATAAGAGCTCTCATGGACCTTGATTGCTTTGATCGAGCTCACATGAGATTTTGATTTATTTCATATGCTCCTTGAGATTAATCTCCCAGATCTTTTGTTATTAAACACTATGTCTGAATTTTTCTTTAACAGTTTGCACAAATGCTTATTTATAGTCTTTGTAATGGTATTAGGGAAAACATACTTCTCACTCTCTGGAGATTTAATTACTCTAGGGTCAGCATCATGTTGCTCGAACATAGGCTCATCAAGCGTAGCCTTATCACAGGGTTCTTTGCATACATAAACTGGTCTGTCATTGGAAGGAACAGGGGGCCTTTCGAGCATAGGCTTATCAACCACAGGCATCTCTACAGGGTTTAAAGTAACAAAGTCGTTGCAATCTAGGAAAGTATCCCAATCGTCACCCTGTAGTTTCAAATGATGGACTAACAACAACCTAATTAACCCATGGTGGAATAAACTGGAACTCAAACTATGCCTTTTATATCTCTTAGCCATCTTATATCAACTCCTTAATAAATAAAATGGCATATTTAACTGGAAACCGATAAACTGTATGAGTAATCTTATATGATAAACGAAGACGAGGCCATAGCAGCCTTCACAAGTCACGAATTATTTTAACACAACCAGTAATCCATGCCATCTATCTTTCAACAAATAAATCGGCATACCTTTGTCACAGTATTGAATTTTTCGGGAGGTGAAGAACAAACCCCACGACACCTCGTCTAGCTTAGAGTTTTCAAATCATTTTTGGCCCAAAAGGGGAAGACCTTTTGCCTCACTCAGGAATTCCTTAGTGATTTCTGATTGAATGTCACCTACTTTAGCTATGCACCCATCAAATGTGAGCATGAACTCTTGGGCTGCTTGTAAACTATAACCCTGAAACTTCTCAAGAAACACAACCCAACCCTGATTTTCAAGGTATTCTCTCGCATTATCACACAGTAGCAAAGTCTGGGGACCATTTGGCTCAATCCAAATGACCGGGGCCATGAGCATTCAAACAAACAGTCACAAGGCAACCATAATTCACTATCAGCATAAGGGTTAATAGAAACAGAGGAAGGCCAGAGAAAATATCAAAGGAAAATAAAACCACAGTTACCCTAGCACAACCAAATAAGAGCGTATGGGGTTTCAAACCATGAAAATCGGTCGTTTTGTGTAATGAATGTCATGAGTACAGAATGAAACCCAAGACTTTAACTTGGAATGATGGACTTGTCGATTCAAACTGCCACCTCAAATAAAGTACAGAATACAACCAGGTGTGTTTGAATCTTATCATTGTGTAAAGGGTGGAGTTGATTTTCTAAGGTTAGGAGAAGAGGTGTTTTACAAACCAAAGCATAATGACCATTTGAAATAAAAAATGATTTACCAAGAATTATAAATGAAACAAACCCATAGTCTATTTCTAATCGATTCTTGGTGTATCATTTAAGTACTCAAGAAATATCTTATAACCCATGAGCAACTTAAAACAACTGTTTTATTGATATCGATAAGCTTCAAATAAAAACAACATTCCTTAATATATTTGTAATAACATTTACCATTCTTGAGAAATAAGCCTTAGATACAATTGCAATACAATTATAAGTTTCAATGCTTCAGTCATGCTTTTAGTCATGAATGAAGCATCAAAACAAAAATAAAATAGGAACAATCGAAACACCCTTTTACAACCGAAAAGTCACCTTCAAAAAACAATATTTGTATTACAAAGCGTAGGCAGCTACAAGAATTATTATTTGTCGCTTTAAAAGGTGAAAATATTGTGGGGCTGCCAACAATGGTGACTTAATAGGAGAAGCGGTTATCTCTACATCACCGATGAGTTCATGTTAGGAATGTTTAGAATGATTACAAATCAAAGATAGCTGAAGGACGTCAAGCATTCCAAGGATTGTTACACAGTCCAAGTTCAGATATCTTCCCGTTGGAATGAAATCCGGTGAATTTTTTTTTAAATGAGAGCAATGATATTTAAGTCAATTGTTCTGATACTGTTGACAGGGCTGCTGCTTCTAGCAAGTGTCCATATCCTCGATAGAAATGTCAATTAACCCACTATGATGCCTCTACCATGCCCAAGAAATTTCAATTCAAAATGAAGGAAGCTTATGACCAATATCAAAATTTATACCTGAGAATTTTCTTTATCTGGACATTGCTTCGCTACCAGCGGGTCTATTCAGTACCTTGGTGAAGCTTTCTTGGAATCATGTATGCATTTAGGCACTACCAGTAGACTTGTTCAGTATCCCGGCGGGTTTACAAACACTTCCCACAACTCTTGAGAAATTGTTTACAATTTGATATAATTTTAAAAATATTCGGAAGTGTTAAGGTCCTAACCCGCACATAGGTAGATCAATGTATTTGGATGTAATAAAGGTCAATATTAATAAGACCTTTCAATAAAATAGAATAAGGCGGATGTAAGAAGACCTAATAGAAGCTTCCGCTTCTAGAAGGATC
>ML789667.1:83400-138007 GCA_009831015.1 Picea engelmannii
TAGGTTGAGGTGTTTTAGAAGAAGGAGCATTGTTCTCTCTATAGATGTTAGGATTGGTCCATCTAGTAGCCATAGCCATATTTTTACTTTCAACATTTCTTGCCACCTTAAATGCATTCTCCAATGATTTGGGTTCCCAAAGGCCAACCTCATGTTGAATGTTATCCTTTAAATTTCCTATGAATACATCAATCAAGTGCTCATCTGGAATATCAGTTACCTTTATATTCAATCTTTGGAATTTCTCAATGTGCTCGGTAACTGAACCCTTTTTCTTGAGATTTATCAATTGGCTAAAGAAGGTATTTCTCCTTGTATCCTCATAGTGTGCTATCATTTCTTCCTTGAAAATTGTCCAAGTGACGAGTGATTTGCGAGAACAAATCCATCGATACCATACAAATTGATTAGATTCTAAATAAAAAGAAGCAATTCGTACCTTTTGTGTACGAATTGCTCCATATGAAGTATCCATGTGATTGGCTCCTTGCCATCAAACTTCCTCATATCAATATTAGGAACGTGGTTGGTATTCAAACCAAAGTTGGAGTTTCTCCATTCTTTATTCACCTTCCTTGTGTCCTCATCATGAATTTCATGGGATGCATTTTCACTTTCAGGTGTCTTCTCTGTTACAAAATTTTTCAATACTTCCATGATCTCCCCTTTTAAACCCTCCATTATCTCTTGTAGTTCATCTTTTGTTACTATATTTTTTTGTAAATCATTTATGTCCCTACGCATTTCTTCACCTTCATCAAGAGTCCAATTAGGATTGTTTGGAGGCTTATTTTGGTGTAAAAGTTCCCTTTTTGGGTGGCATGTTGTCCAAGTATCACTTTTAAACCTTGATTTTGAGGTGGTTCTACTAGACAGTCTTTATCCTGTTGTATCTCCCAAGTTTCGACCCTTCTAGGTATGAAACTTTTTTTATGCAGTTCTCTTATATTTCTTCTCTGCAATTCCATAGGTCTGATCAAAATTGGATGTGTCAAGTGGAATTTATGGTAACTTCCCCACAACTTGCCGATTTTTTGCCTTTCCAGGAGATGTCACGTGTATAGGGTGCCCCACACAAAATAATTGATATAAAATTTTGAAACTCACACTAGAAATACTAAAGACTGTCCACAATCCAATGAAACTAGTCCCACTCAATTTCGATACTCTAGGAAGAAGTTATGATTGTTTTACCTGGAACACCTTCTTGAGACTAGTCAATAGGACTAGTCAGATACCCTATCTTACACAGGGTTTATCTACAAATTTAAGATGACCAAGAAGATAAACATTTTACCACAGATACCTTACTAATATATATGAATAGACTCTGGAGTTCAGGGTCTGAAATGTTACAGAAAATTGTTTATAGTGAAAATTCCACAATGACTCAATTTAGAATGATTCCAGAACCCTATCTTGTACAGGTTGTATCTCCGAAATTATAAGGCTTCAGGAGCTTAATTTTGAATCCAACATACCTTGATCCATCTACTAAGTATCCTCCAAGTCGTTCCTTTTGAAACGTTGTAGAAAAAAAGTTATAGCGAAAATTCCAAGGTGTCTCAAATGTAGAAGAGAAACTCCAAGACCTTGAGCTCTGATACCATATGTTAAGAACCAAATATCAATATAGCATAGAAAAACCTCAAAAAAAGTACTCAACGCCTTGAAAAAGAGATAATTTCAGATAATAAGCCTCTTCGATGGGGCAACCTCCTTTTACCCCACTTAAATGTTCAAGTACAAGATGATTTAAAATGAAAATGTATCCTTGGTATATATAGGATACTGGGAGGTATAATTACAACTAATGGCATAAAGCCGACATAAATAAAATAAAATTACTAATATAATATGCCCCAATTAAGGGGTAATGAGCCAATATTAGGGTTTAACATAAGCTTTCAAAGTTTAGAACCTCAGGGGTTGGGTTTGGTCGGTTTGAGGGAAATTTTTTTCTAAAAGGAGGTTTGTAACTTCCTTTGCTTGAAGATGCTTCTTCAGCTGACCTCCTCAAGTATATGACTTGATTTGATAATTTATGGACGACCTTTTGTAAACATTTCAAATCTGAGGTTTCGGATTGAGTTTTGGTTTGGGGAGGTCTAGGAAGAATTTCTATTTTCTTCTTAGAAGATGGGGTTATTTCCCCCTCATTACTAAGATTATATTTCAATATCAATATATCTTTTTTGATCTAGCTTGCCTCCTCGAAGGCTTCTAGTAACGTTGACTTCTTAGACCTTTTAACCCAAATTGCTACATTATGGTGTAGAGATTTGGTATAATATGCCACAATGAGTTTTACGCGGGCATTGAATCAGTGGGGATTCAATTTTTTAACATGAGGAACCTTTGGTTAAAATCTTTTTCTTTCTCCTTAGGGTTCATGTTTAAGCTGGAGAGTTCCATGACTAAGACTTCAACAGATTTATCATCTCCAAACTTCTCTAGGAAACAAGACTCGAATTTGTCCCAAGATACAATGGTGTGAGGTTCTTGGGCGAAATACTATGTAGAGGCATTGCCCTCAAACGTGTAAGGAAAAATTCTACATACTACATCTTCATGTTCTACACTTCGGAGTCTAATGGATAGCATGAATTTTTTTATGTGATCTTCGGTGATTTTCTTAGAATCAGGACAGAACTTAGGTAACCATTTCTCCGGGTGTTTTGGTAAAGGGTGTTGGGGTCCAGGTATGGCCACAGCGTCTTGGTCGAGCCACGGTCTGGCAGGATTGTTTTGATTTTCCATGGGTGTAGGTGGTGTTGAAGGCTGAGATGGTTCAGATGATGCACTGCCTTCATCAGAGGACTCTCCTTCTGAAGAGGAAGGAGATGAATGAGGTGGTGAAGGTGGGATACCAGATCCTCCTGCTCCAAGAGTAGGGGTATGGTCAGGATCTGTGGGATTTAAAGGAAGACCAGTGCCTTCAAGTTGCTCTCTGATATTAGATAAATCTAGAGGTTGATTTAGTGGCTGACTAGGTTGTCTAATATGGGCCAAATCATTGTGTGTCCTTAAAAGTGACTGACGAACAATTTCTTGTACGTCGGACCCTTGAGGGTTTGGTGTTACTGGCTCAACGAGAATTTGGGGATTTTTGTTTGAGGTAGTTGTTGTTTGAGAGGTAATGTTGTTGTCAAAATGACTCTGTGTTACTATAGGGGAGCGTGTGTGGGGGGGAGGAGTCTTGCGACCTCCATGTGCCATCAATTGTATTCAAGCCCTCCTTCTAGTGTCATTTGTTGACAGGCGAAAATGACCATCCGTCAACTAGAAGAACGAGTCTGGTCCAGGGTTCTCTAAATAACCCAAGCCGTTTGATGTGTCTCATTATGACGGGTTTAATGGCTCTATTAGCCAATCTAAAAGTCCTAAAACAAACAAATAAAAGAAATAAAAGAACTAAATATTAACTAACCACTTATATATATATATATATATATATATATATATATGTACATACGTATAATGTAACTATTGTAGATATATTTAAACAACAGATTTACTTATCTTATTTATGTACATGATATACACGTTACAATTTTTAATCTAAACTCACGAAACTTAGTGTGAGAAATGACTACTTTGAAGAAGCAGATAAAGAAAGCACATAATATATATTTTTTTTTTCTTTATAAATCTAAACTAATAAGAACAAATACTATGAAATAGAAACATGTGGATAGTCAAAAGCCAAACCATATATTCATGTTTTAGTGATGACTAACAAAATAAAAACATAAATGAGCTAACCTCTTAGTGAGTTAAAGATATGTATCCAATCATATGCACGATTAGAGAACATCCAACCACCTTGTCCAAGGGGTAAACCTACAATGAACCTTAAAAAATGGTTCTGAATAAATGCAGAACAATGTGTTGGCAGTTGATTTTTAATAATAGAATGAATGATACGAATAGGTGTTGTGATCTTATTATTGCAAGCAATTACATTAAGATAAATCTGATTGTAACAACGTTGCATTTAATCATTCAGCTAAAAATTAAAGAGAAAACATGTCATTTGAACTGAATAAATTATCACTCTGTTTAATATCTGAAGCATCAAATATGGACGATATTTATAAAAGAATTATCCCAAAAACATAACAGATTGTGAAGTCTAAAGCTATCAAAAACTATTATTTTATCAGGATAAACAAAGTATAAATGAAAACACCATTTACAGGAAGCTAAAGCTAAAATGCAAATTGTTGTTCCATTCAAGTTTGTGAATTAATCGTCCACCTTCATCCCCAGGCCCAGATGTCTTCCATTACAAAATACTATGTATTTAAAGAGTTCAGATAAACTAAGCATCCTATCCTGTAAGATAGGATCAAATCCCAAGATGATTTACTAGTTACAAAAATAGAGAATGATAAAACCACTCAATATCAAACTGTATCTCCCAAAATTATAAAAGTTTTGTTTCTGTTTTACAAAATGAGCCAAAAGAAATGGATAATTAACTAAGCCCAGAAATACTCCATCTTTTGAGATCACCACAAGATACATGATATCCTGAAAGAAAACAAAATGAAGAAATTAGACATTTATTCAACTAATATTTTCCAAAATTTTACATGATAATTGACTGGCTACAGAATCTGTTGATTATGTAGCTAGTCTTATTTTAAACAATAAAAATCTAATTCAATCCATATTAATTAGAAAAATAACAATAAAATCACAACTAAGATAAAAACAAATCTTACCTTTCAACTGAATACTAAATTCGACTCATAAAATCTCAGAGTTGATCACTGTTTTGACACACTCAACATTTTTTATTATTACATTACCAGTCCTTTTCAAGAGTTTTCCTTGCCTTTGTGCACTAATTTTGAGTTCGTGGTTTTCACTTGTTAATGAGTCAATCTAAGTTGCGAGGGTCTTGATCTTCGCTTGAAGGATGGGGACATCTGTGTAATGTTTGCCTATGCAATGCAAACACACTTCACACCGTGGATCTGGAACAATTGGTTGAGGAAACACATGATTGTCTGTCAAAATGCTACCACTGTCCACTGTGGGTTTTTGAGTGACTTTGATCCATGGAAAATCTTCGTTATGTTCCAGGCATGGTGGAAGATTATCTACAAAATCGTAATTCTGACTGAGATCCGGTTTAGAGTAACTAGGGTCCTCCTCTGCGAGGAACTTTTTGATCTCGAAATCAAAGCTCTCATGGACCTCGATCTCTGTGATCAAGCTCACATGAGATTTTGATTTATTTCGTAAGCTCCTTGAGATTAATATCCCAAATATTTTGTTATTAAATCCTATGTCTAAATTGTTCTTTAACAGTTTGCGTGAATTCTTATTTAGGGTCTTTGCATAGGTATTAGGAAAAACATACTGCTCACGCTCAGGAGATTTAATTACTCTAGGGTCAACATCCTGTTGCTCGAACATAGGCTCATCGAGAGTAGCCTTATCATAGGGTTCTTTGCATACAAAAACTGGTCTGTCACTGGAAGGCACAGGGGGACTTTCAAGCATAGGCTTATCAACCATAGGCATCTCTACAGGGTTTAAAGTAACGAAGTTGTTGCGAGTTAGGAAAGTATCCCAATCGTCACCCTGTAGTTTTAAATGATGGACTAACAACAACCTAATTAACCCATGGTGGAATAAACTGGAATTCAAACTCTGCCTTTTATATCTCTTAGCCATCTTATATAAGTTCCTTAATAAATAAAATGGCATATTTAACTAGAAACCGATAAACTGCATGAGTAATCTTATATGATAAAGGAAGACAAGGCCGTAGCGGCCTTCACAAGTCACAAATTGCTTTAACATAGCCAATAATCCATGCCATCTATCTTTCAACAGAGAAATCAACATAACTTTGTCGTGGCACTGAATTTTTCGAAAGGTGAAGAACAAACCCCACGGCACCTCGTCCAACTTAGAGTTTTTAAACCATTTTTGGCCCAAAAGGGGAAGACCTGTTGCCTCACTCAAGAATTTCTCGGTTATTTCTAATTGAATGTTGCCCACTTTAGCTTTGCACCCATCGAATGTGAGGGCGAACTCTTGGGCTGCTTGTAAACTATAACCCTAAAAATTCTCAAGAAACACAACCCAACCCTGATTTTCAAGGTCTTCTCTCGCATCACCACACAGTAGCAAATTCTGGGGACCATTTGGCTCAATCTGGATGACCGAGGCCATGAGCGTTCGAAAAGATAGTCACAAGCTAACCAGAATTCACTTTCATCATAAGGGGTAACAGAAACAGAGGAAGGCTAGAGAAAATATCAAAGGAAAAAAAACCATAGATACCCTAGCACGACCAAATAAGAGCATATGGGGTTTCAAACCACGAAAATCGGGCGTTTTGTGTAATGAATGTCATGAATACAGAAAGAAACCCAAGACTTTAACTTGGAATGATGGACCTGTCGATTCAAACTGCCACCTCAAACAGAGTACATAATACGATCGGGTGTGTTTGAATCTCACCATTGTGTAAAGCATGAAGTTGATTTTCTAAGGTTAGGAGAAGAGGTGTTTTACAAACCAAAGCATAATGACCATTCGAAATAAAAAATGATTTACCAAGAATTATAAATGAAACAAACCCATAGTCTATTGCCAATCGATTCTTGGTGTATCATTTAAGTACTCAAGATATATCTTATAACCCGTGATCAACTTAAAACAATTGTTTTATTGATATAGATAAGATTCAAAGAAAAACAACATTCCTTAATAGATTTGTAATAACATTTACCCTTCTAGAGAAATAAGCCTTAGATACAATTGCAATACAATTATAAGTTTTAATGCTTCATTCATTCTTTTAGTCATGAACAAAGCTTTAAAATGAAAATAAAATAGGAACAATCGAAACACCCTTTTACAGCTGAAAAGTCACCTTCAAAAAGAAATATTTGTATGACAAAGCGTAGGAAGCTACAAGAATTATTATTTGTCGCTTTAAAAGGTGAAAATATTGTGGGGCTGCCAACAATGGTGACTTACTGGGAGAAGCAGTTATCTCTGCATCACCAACGAGTTCATGTTAGGACTGTTTAGAATGATTACAGATCAAAGAAAGTTGAAGGACATCAATCATTTCAAGGATCATTACACAGTCTAGGTTCAGATATCTTCATGTTCGAATGAAAACCGATGACAAATTTTAAAAATGAGAGCAATGATATTCAAGTCAATGGATCCGATACTATTGACAGGGCCACTGTTGCTAGCAGGTATCCATATCCTCAGTAGGGATGTCAATTAACCCACTTTGATGCCTCTACCCTGTCCAAGAAATTTCAATTCAAAATGAAGGAAGCTTATGACCAATATCAAAATTTATACCTGAGAATTTTCTTTAACCTGACATTGCTTTGCTGCCAGCAGGCCTGTTCAGTACCTCGACGAAGTTGTCTTGGCATCATTTATGCATTTACCCGCTGCCAACAGACATGTTCAGTATCTTGACAGGTTTACAAACACTTCCCACAACTCTTGAGAAATTGTTTACAATTTGATATAATTTTAAAAATATTCGGAAGAGCGGGGTGATGCTGAAAATTCCAGTCTTTAGAAAACTTGTTATTTTTTAGCCTTTAATTTTCTGCTTAATTACCTTCATTATGATCTGAAGTTAATTTCCTGATGAAACCATTTTTTCAAGGACAAGAAGGCATACTTGAGTTTGGAACATCTAATTAGCCTTTGTTGATGCGTTATCATTGGGGAAAGGTGCCCTACCCTTTGTTTGGCTATCTAGCCTAGGGTTTGCTTCTAGAGTGATTCTCTGTCAAGGTTAAGGTGCTCGGAGGGTGGATTTGGCCTATGGTTGGGTGACAAGGGTATTGTCAATGGTAAAAGGAGCACACATGTTTCATATTCTAACAAGCACCTCGTCTAGCATAGAGTTTTTAAACCATTTTTGGCCTGAAAGGGGAAGACATGTTGCCTCACTCAGGAATTCCTCGATGATTTCTAATTGAATATCGCCCACTTTAGCTCTGCACCCATTGAACGTGAAGGCAGACTCTTGGGCTACTTGTAAACTATAACCCTGAAAATTCTCAAGAAACGCAACCCAGCCCTAATTTTCAAGGTCTTCTCTCACATCATCGCACAGTAGCAAAGTCTGGAGACCATTTGGCTCAATCTGAACGACCGAGGCCATGAGTGTTCGAACAGATAGTCACAAGGTGACCATAATTCACTGTCAACATAAGGGGTAATAGAAACAAAGCAAGGCCAGAGAAAATACCAAAGGAAAAAAAACCACAGTTACCCTGGCACGACCAAATAAGAGCATATGGGGTTTCAAACCACGAAAATCGAGCATTTTGTGTAATGAATGTCACGAGTACAGAACGAAACCCAAGAATTTAACTTGGAATGATGGACCTGTCGATTCAAACTGCCACCTCAAACATAGTACATAATACGACCAGGTGTGTTTGAATCTCATCATTGTGTAAAGGGTGGAGTTGATTTTCTAAGGTTAGGAGAAGAGGTGTTTTACAAACCAAAGCATACCGACCATTTGAAATAAAAAATGATTTACCAAGAATTATAAATGAAACAAACCCATAGTCTATTGCCAATCGATTCTTGGTGTATCATTTAAGTACTCAAGATATATCTTATAACCCATGAGCAACTTAAAACAACCGTTTTATTGATATAGATAAGCTTCAAAGAAAAACAACATTCCTTAATAGATTTGTAATAACATTTACCCTTCTGGAGAAATAAGCCTTATATACAATTGTAATACAATTATAAGTTTTAATGCTTCATTCACGCTTTCAGTCATGAACGAAGCATGAAAACGAAAATAAAATAGGAACAATCGAAACACCCTTTTACAGCCGAAAAGTCACCTTCAAAAAGCAATATTTGTATGAAAAAACATAGGCAGCTATAAGAATTGTTATTTGTCTCTTTAAAAGGTGAAAATATTGTGGGGCTGCCAACATAGCAGAAGCTTCTATTAGGTCTTCTTACATTTGAATTATTCTTCCTTATTGCTAGGCCTTATTAATATTGACCTTTATTACATGGAAATATATTATTCTACCTACGTGAGAGGTGTTGGTTGTGGAGCCTGATTATCTTCCTAATTCAGAGGTCTTTTACTTTCAGCGGTGTTTATACCCCATGAAGTATTTACACCCCAGAAGTATGTACACTTTTCCATGCGGGGGAGTGCAGAGGGGGGTACCCCCTCTGCGGGGTCCGAGGGGGCTATCCCCATGGCTGGGGGGTCTGGGGGCAAGCACGCCCCCAGCGGGGGGTTCGGGGGCAAAGCCCCCGAAGGAAAAATTGCCTTGTAAATATATATTGTAATTTCATTGTAAATCTAGACCGTTCATTATAAGGTCGCAGATCTAACGATAGAGATTATGTTAGGGTTTTTTTCTCTAGAAGGCAACCTTCTTTTATGAGGGAAATGTATTGCAGCTATGGTTGATGGTGAATATTGTATTCTGAGAAAGGAGACTGTGAGAGAAAGAAGAGGAAGTTACAGTGGGTTTTGTTGTAGCTTGTATCCCTTCATTTGCTGGATAATAATAAAGGAAGAACCTGGCAATTTCTCTGGTGGATGTAGCCCACACTGGGTGAACCACGTAAATTCGTGTCTCTCTTGTATTGTATATCTTATGTGTTTTGTTTCCGCATTTGTTTTATTTTATTGCTCCATGGTCCTATTTTTCTAACAAGAGGTTAAGTCCCTAACAAAACCAATGCCATCATATGCTCATGAGATATTAAATAATAGTTTTTTTATACTCCAATAGATAGACATGATGTGTTCATGAGATATTAAATAATACCATTTTTTATACTCCAATACATAGACATCATCTGTTCATGAGATATTAAATAGTACCCTTTTTTATACTCCAATAGATATAAACCCCCTACCATCACACCCCCTTCAAAAAAAAAAATCTACAATTTTAAAACCCCCTTTATGAATGAACTTGATAAGATATTTGCCAACAAGGTGAATCCCCAACCTTGGAAATGTTAAGTGTGAGATATTTAAAATGATAATATATTCAAGTATACCTACTACTATCTTTTTTTTTTTAATTCGTAAGTGCAAAAACTATTGCTGACTTTTCTTTTCTTTATATTAACATTTCAAAATATTAATATTAATGGAATAGTATATCCATTATGAGAAAGTCTACTCCTTTACAAACCATCAATTCCTTAAATAAACTTATGAATCAACCCACATTCCTAAAGACGATATCTCACTGTTCTACATTTTGGTTCTTGTACTATTGTTTAAAATCCATTTCTGCATTAAAAAATGAATTCAACATACTAAAAAACCTTGGGACATTCAGAATATACAAAATTAACCACTCAAATCTACATATCCAACAATTTCTCACCAAATTTTAGGCAAATATCCCCTAAAAATATCACAAAAAAAATCAAAAACTCATAACAATTAAACTACCACCATTCCTAAATAACAAAAAATAACTTGAAATTAACCCTTCATTAATTTATCATGAATTTTTCCACCTCCATCAACAAAATTAAAAACAACCAACCACAAAATAAACCTTCAAAATAAAAATACAAAAAGATTAACCTACCATTCAAATTCGATCCTTAGATGACGCCTTCAACTCCGCTGCCCTACATTATAATTAAGTATAAAGCCTTCTGCGATTCTTGTAACTCATTTAAAGCATGACTCACTCCACGCGGAGATGGCGTCATTATTTAATTAACGCAACAGTCCAAATTCAGGACGATAAACGTGTCAACTATTCCCTCAGAAAAATGTCTGACTCCTCCCTGTCAAGAATTTCGCAGCGAACACAGCGGCGCCGCGGCGGGCGAAGCTGACGAACCGTCAAAAATCATGACACTGATTTATGGACAGACTTCACTGAAACCACTTTCAGCATTTAATGCCGACTGTCGCGCAACTGTTATCGTCGTCATCGCCGTGCCTTTCAGCTAAAAGGCAAAATCCGGCCTCGAAATGACGCCACCTCACGCATCAACAGAAACACTGAACCAGGCTTATTTGACGTCTCACATGAAGTTTCTAGATGTATTTAACATGTGGATACAAAATTTACATGTCTAAATTTACTCGTATAAAAAATTCCAGTACGTCAAAAAATTTTGGTGCTTAGTTTAATATAGTGTGTCACCTACCTAGGCCTCACACTGAAGAGGGGTTGAAGGTTTGTTGGAGGATTAAATATAACAATAAACAAAAGGAGATGAGCAAATGTTTGTTGGAGGATTAAATATAACAATAAACAAAATGACAGGCATGAAAAACAAATGACAGTCATCGCAATTTCAATTGACAGGTAAGAAAAATTTGAAATTCCAACCCTGCATTGAACTTTATCCTCTTTGTTTGTATTCCATAATTTTCATAATTATTTTTTTCATTATTTTTGTGTTGCTAAACCTTTTACTTTTTTGTTTTTTTTTGGGGAAATTCAACGATGTAAATTTAGATAAAATAGCTATTTTCTGTTGTTTAAATTGCATTTTTTGAATGATTAAATGGATTCAACGTGTTGAAAAATCTTGAAACATTCACTCCTTCCAAGTGTTTTACCAGATCCATCAACGTCCACACAACATGGAAAACTATTTTTCCATGAATACAAAACTGAAACGTAAATTAATATATAATATTAAATTTGTGGTTACAGTAAGAGTGAATTAAATATTTTAAGTAATTCTATATAGAGATGACGTTATCAGTGAAATTAAAAAATGATAAACCTGTTGCAACTTAAGTGGACGTGATTCACGTGAACCAGTCGCTTCAGCAGAGGCCCTATAAAAATCTTGAATCCATTTTTGTCATCAATTGACTGCGAGACTTCCGTAGCGAACACGGCGCCGGGCGAAGATGCGAATACACAGATTTCTCCAAAACCACTTTTCGCATAGAATGCCGACTGCCGCGCGTCTGTCATCATTGTCATGGCCATGCCTGTCAGCGAAAAGGCAGAATCCAGCCCGGAAATGACGCCACCACAGCGTCCGAAACCTTATCTTTTTGTTGGTATGCCATAAAACGAATACTTATAATGTTTGTTTTTTTGTTTGCTAGTTTGTTTGTAATTTGTGGGACTAGTTTGTGGTTGAGAAATCATGATTCAGGGGCATCTAAGTCGTCAAAATCATCAGGGATGGCGCCTGGCTTGAGCCACACTAACCCTTAACATGGCTGAAATTTTTGTTCTCACAGTGTTTAAACGGTGACTTAACATCACAGAGTACCTTAACAACACACTCTATCACCTCCAAAACACTTATAATATTTGTTATTATTAAGTTGTAGTCTAAACATTTTACCCAGAAATATTTTTCAAAAACATTTACCTAAAATTCCAAAAAAATTGTTAGATCAACATATTGTATAATCCTAATACCTCAAGGGTATGGAAAAACCATTTAATAATTAGAGAAAGCCTTTTTAAATTTATTTTGTTACTTTAAAGGTTAATTATTTTATTAAATTTTTTAATTTAATTGAATGCTTTTTTAAATGAATTAATATTTTTTAATTTAATAATCCTTAAAATTCTATGTTTCACAAGTGCGATTAGAAGTTTCACCTAAATTTGTATTAAGATTTTTAATTTAATTGAATGGTTTTTTAAATGAAGTAATATTTTTTAATTTAATAATCCGTAAAATTCTATGTTTTATCAGTGTTATTAGAAATTTTACCCAAATTTGTATTAAGTTGGGAAAGACAACATCATATAATAACAAATTATTTTGAATTAGATGTATTTAGGTATTGATACATTTTAAATTTTATTTCATTAAAATTGAAGGTGAGTCCATTTCAGGATTACTCATAATATAACAAGTATAATATTGAAATTATTAATTTAATTTATGCTAGTAATTATAAGAATATATTTTACACAATATTGAAACTTTAATATCCATAAATATTCAAGTAGAAAATTAGAAACCAAATACATATATAAAATTTTAACAACTTTTTAAAATTAAACTTTACATGTATTAACTTAAACATCTTTGTAAATTTGAACCATTGTTATTGTTTTTATTGGAAAAAAGCTAAATAATTTGTCATGGAGAGACCATCGATTCATATCCACCCAAACATACATCCATTACAAATCATTCATATCCACAACTATAAAGTGGGTATTATTAAATGTTTTTATTTAAATAATTTTTAAAATAATATTTACTTGTAGTTTATCTTTTTTTCACAGTGATATTTTGAATAAATATAATAATTTTTTTTTAATAAATTAAGTGTTTATAATAATGAAATAAAAATATTTACATTTTAATTTAATAATATAAAAATGGGTACTATTAATACCAAAAATAAAATTTCAATTTAAAGGTTTCTATACTTGAAATTGTTTTCAATCTCTCATTTCGTTGAACTTGAAGCTCTTCAAAACACTCCCAAGTTCCCAAAATTGCTCCCAACCAATTGGAGATGTTTAGTACCAATTCCCAATCTTCCAAAAATGTGAGAACGATTAGAACGAGTTTTGAATATGCCAGGAGCAGTTGTTGGACATGTAATCCTTGGGATTGTGTTATTGTAACAAGAGTGTAAATATGAAGAGTCATTGGTGATAGGAAGAGTAATCAGTTAAGGAAGACCAACCATCATTTATTGATGTATTTATTAACATATGTTAATGCAAAGATCATCATTGTGGAGTTATTTTTTCTATCATCCCTGGCCTGACAGTGGTATCAGAGTCACGCTAACTCCATGAATTAGTCTCTTGGCATTTCCTCTCCCTGATCAAACATAAAATGCCTCTATTTGATTGCTTGTCTATGTGCCCTCTAGACTTTGGTTTTATTCTTTGCAGTTATTACTTGGTAAACCCTAATTTTCGCTATATCGCTCTATAAACCTATCCCATTGCACAACGTAATTAATCACTAGTTGCAATCGGTTGGATCATCTGCACTCACACGTCTGTCGACCTTTAGTGCATTGCTAGCATCGAAAAACCCTAATTTTCTATTGTGGCCATTAGTAACCATTCAGATCTTGTTCCATTCACTCTAGTCACCCCTCGCCAATCTCTCTCACTAGTCGCTCCATTCTCATGCTCGACCGTGTATTCAACGACCTCTCCTTCAACCAACGATCGAAATCCTAATTCGACGACCTCTTTTGTTGGTTGTGGAGCATGATTATCTTCATGATTCATAGGTCTTGTTTCAACCATGTTTGGATCCCATTTCCTGATGGGGGGGTGTGTGGGGTATTTCACCCCCACATCTCTCACCAAGGGCAGGGGGGGGCGTGAGAAATTTTGGAGCCCCCCACAGGCGTGGGTTCGGTGGTAGCGCCCCTGAAGAGATATTTTTGGGAAAATTGCCTTATAAAATATTGTAATTTAGTAGTCAATGTCGACCGTTCATTATAAGGTCACAGATCTGACGGTAGAAGTTATGTTATGGATTTTTTCCCTAGGAGGAAACCCTCTTTTATGTATGAGGGAATTGTATTGTGGCTGTGTATGTCAGTGAATATTGTATTGTAAGAGACGAGATTGTGAGAGAAAGAAGAGGAAGTCACAACATGTATGTTGTAGGTTGTATCCCTTCATTTGCTAGATAATAATAAATAAAAGACCTAACAATTTCTCTGGTGGATGTAACCCACACTGGGTGAACCAAGTATATTTGTGTTTCTATTGTATTGTGTATATTATTTGTTTTTATTTCCACATTTGTTTTATTTTATTGTTTCACGATCCTATTTTTCTAACAACTGGTATCAAAGCGAAAGGCAACTAGTGGGTAAAGAGGGTTCCTGGTTCGAGTGGGAGCAATGGAAGAAGATAGAAAATTTAAGGTCAAGAAATTTAACTGCCAAAAATACCAGTTATGGAAGATGCAAATGGAAGACTATATATATATCAGAAAGATCTTTTCCTACCGTCAAGCATAAAAGAAAAGCAGTGAGTGAGTATGAAGGACAAAGAATGGGAGATTCTTGACAGAAAGACACTGGGAACGATACAGTTGTGCTTAGCAATGTTAGTGGCTTTCAATAATTCAAAAGAAACAACAAAGGATCTAATGAAGGCATTGGATAAACTATATGAAAAACCCTTGGGCTCCAATAAGGTATTTCTAATGAAATAATTATTTAATATGAAGATGTCAGTAGGTGGGTCTATTGCCAACCATTGAATGAATTTAATACGGTTACTAATCAACTAATTTATGTAAAAGTGGACTTTGATGATGAGGTTAGGAATTTTTTAATCTTTTGCTCATTCTTATATAGTTGGAACAACTTGGTCATGGTTGTAAGTAACTTTGTCTCTGGTTCAAATACTCTAAAATTCGATTATGTTGTTGGTATTATCCTTAGCGAGGAAATGTGGCGATAAAGCATATGTGAGACATCAGATAAGTAATTCTATATAGAGATGACGCTATCAATGAAATTAAAAAATGATAAACCTATTACAACTTACGTGGATGTGAATCACGTGAACCAGTCGATTGAGCATAGGCCATATAAAACTATTGAATCCATTTTTGTCATCAATTGGTTGTGAGACTTCTGTAGCGAACACGACGTTGGGTGAATATGTGAATACACAGACTTCTCCAAAACCACTTTTCGCATTGAATGCCAACTGTCGCACATCTATCATCATTGTCATCACCATACCTTTCATCAAAGAGGCAAAGTCCAGCCAAGAAATGACACCACCATAGGGTTTGAAACCTTATCATTTTTATTCGTATACCATAATATGAATACATATAATATTTTTTATTATTAATAAGAATATGTATTTTTTTTTCAATTTTTTAAAGTCGTAGTCTAAACGTTCTATGAAATGATTATTTTCCGACGATATTTTTCGAGGACATTTGCCTAAAATTCGGCAAGAAATTGTTAGATCCGTAGATTTGAATGATTATTTATGTATAATCTGAATACCCCAAGGCTTTTTCAACATAATGAATCCATGTGTGCATTCATAAATGAATTTTTAACAACAAAAATATAGTGATTTCATGCAAATTTATATCATTGGATTCCAACAAAAAAAACCATTTCATAGAACAATTAGACAAAGCCTTTTAAAATTTATTTTGTTATTTTAAAGGTTAGTTATTTTATTAAGTTTTTTAATTTAGTTGAATGTTTTTTTAAATAAAATAATATTTTTTAATTTAATAATTCGTAAAATTCTATGTTGCACGAGTGCGATTAGAAGTTTCACCTAAATTTGTATTAAGTTCAGAAAGACAACATGATATAATAAAAAAATATTTTGGATTACATGTATCCAGTATTGATGCATTTTAAATTTTATTTCAATAAAATTAGAGGGCAGTCCATTCCAGTTTAGCTTTACTCATACGAGAACAATTATAATATTGAAATTACTAATTTAATTTATGCTAGTAATTATAAGAATATATTTTACACAATATTGAAACTTTATTATCCATAAAGATTCAAGTAGAAAATTAGAAACCAAATACATATATAAAATTTTAACAACTTTTTAAAATTAAACTTCACAAATATTAACTTGAAACATCTTTGTAAATTTGAACCATTGTTCTTGTTTTTATTGGAAAAAAGATAAATAACGGACTAGAGCTGTTGCCATGGAGAGGCCATGGATTCATATGCACCCAAACATACATCCATTAAAAGTTTTTCATATCCACAACTATAAAGTGAGTATTATTAATGTGTTTTTATTTAATTAATGTTTAAAATAACATTTACTTGTTGTTTAGCCTTTTTCTCACAGTGATATTTTGAATAAATATAATAAAAATATTTGTAATAAATAAAGTGTTTATAATAGTGAAATAAAAATATTTACATTCTAACTTAATAATATGAAAAATGGGTACTATTAATACCAAAAATAGAATTTCAATTAAAAGGTTTATGTACTCGAAATTGTTCCCAAGCTCTCATTTCCTTGAAGTTGAAGCTCCTCAAAACACTCCCAAGTTCACAAAATTGTTCCCCACCAATTGGAGATGTTTAGTACCAGTTCCCAATCTTCCAAAAACGTGAGAACGATCAGAACGAGTTTTGAATATGCCAGGAGTAGTTGTTGGACATGTAATCCTTGCAATTGTGTTATTGTAACAATAGTGTAAATATGAAAAGTCATAGGTGATAGGAAGAGTAATCCGTTAAGGAATACCAACTGTCATTTATTGTTGTATTTATTAACCTATCATGCTAATGAAAACATCATCAATATGGAGTTATATTTTCTATCATCCCTGGCCTGAAAGTGGTATCCAAGCCATGATAATTCCATTAATTAGTCTCTTGGCATTTCCTCTCCCTGAGAAAACAAAAAATGCCTCTACTCGTTTGCTTGTCTTTGTTCCCTCTGCACTTTGGTTTTATTCTTTGTAGTTATTACTTGGTAAACTCTATTCTTTTCTATACAACTTTGTGAACCTGTCGTAGTGCACAGCACAATGAATCACTAGCTACAATCAATTGGACCATCTTCACTCACACATCTGTCGACCTTTACTACATTGCTAGCATAAAAAAACCCTAATTTTCTATTGCAGCCATTAGTAACCATTCATATATTGTTCCATTCGATCCAGTCACCCATCTCCAATCTCTCTCACTACTCGCTCCATTCTCACGCTCGACCATGTATTCGATGGCCTCTCCTTCAGCCAGCGATCAGAACCCTAATTCGATGACCTCTCCTATTGGTTGTGGAGCATGATTATCTTCATGATTCATAGGTATTGTTTCAGCCTTTTTTGGATCCCATTTCCAAATGAGGGGGTGTGGGCGGGATTTCCCCCCAATATGTCTCATGAAGGGGGGTGGGGGGCAGAAGAAATTTTGGAGCCCCCCAAGGCATGGTTCGAGGGTAGCGCCCCCAAAGAATTTTTTTTAGGAAAAATTCCTTATAAAATATTGTAATTTCTTAGTCAAGCTCGATTGTTCATTATAAGATCGCATATCTGACGGTAGAAGTTACGTTATGGATTTTTTCCCTAGAAAGAAATTCTCTTTTAAGTATGTGTTAAGAACCTGAATAGATATACAAATATAATCACCACAAATACTGAATACACAATAGATCCACAAAGAAAGATAGAAGAAAGCACACTTTATTATTACCAAAACCCTTGAGGTAGGGCAACACCATATAATGGATCCTATTATGGAAGGGATCATTTCCTGTTCACTTGCCTCTTCGAGGGGGCATCCTCCTATTGAGCTACCGTTCCAAATACAATAATTCTCTTCATATCCCATTACATTTCTTGAACCCCTTTATATAGTGCTACCATCACCTAAGAACATTCTAGAGGAGGAATCTTCTAGAAGTAGAACCTTCTAAGAAGACCTCTTACATTTATTATATCTAACTACCCATTTATTATATCTAACTAACATAGTGGGCCTTATTTAATAATATAGTGGACCTAATTCACCTCACATTGAATGGCCTCCACTATTATCACTATGGGCCCTTTGCCCCCCCCCACTACCTCTCTAGCTACATTACAGTATGAGGGAATTGTATTGCGGCTGTGAATGTGACTGAATATTGTATTCTGAGAGACGAGACTATGAGAGAAAGAAGAGGAAGTCACAACGTGTATGTTGTAGGTTCTATCCATTCATTTGTTGGATAATAATAAAGGAAAGACCTGAAAACTTCTCTAGTGGAAGTAACCCACACTGGGTGAACCAGGGATACCTATGTCTCTATTGTATTATGTATCTTCTTTGTTTTTATTTGTGCATTTGTTTTATTTTATTTCTTTGTGATCCTGTTTTTCTAACAATTGGTATCACAGCGAAAGGTAACTCGTGGGTAAAGAGGGTTCCTAGTTTGAGTGGGAGTAATAGAAAAATATAGAAAATTTAAGGTCAAGAAATTTAATTGCCAAAACTACTAGTTATGGAATATACAAATGGAAGACTATATATATCAAAAGGATCTTTTCCTACCATCGAGCAGAAAAGAAAAGTAGTCGGCGAGTATGAAGGATGAAGAATGGGATATTCTTGACAGAAAGATACTGGGAATGATACGGTTGTGCCTGGCAATGTCAGTGGCTTTCAATATTTCAAAAGAAACAACAGAGGATCTGATGAAGGAATTGGATAAACTATATAAAAAACCCTTGGGCTCCAATAAGGTATTTGTAATGAAACGGTTATTTAATATGAATATGTCAGAAGGTGGGAATGTTGCCAACCATTTAAATGAATTTAATACGGTTACTAATCAACCAAGTTCTACAAAAGTGAAATTTGATGATGAGATTAGGGTTTTTTTAATCTTTTTCTCATTGCTATAAAGTTGGAACATCTTGGTCATGGTTGTAAGTAACTCTGTCTCTAGTTCAAACACTCTAAAATTTGATGATGTTGTTGGTGTTATCCTTAGTGAGGAAATGTGATGGAAAAACACATGTGAGACATCATGTAAGTAATTCTATATAGAGATGACACTATCAGTAAAATTAGAAAATGATAAACTTGTTACAACTTATGTGGACGTGATTGACGTGAACCAGTCGCTCGAGTAGAGGCCATATAAAAATATTGAATCCATTTTTTTCATCAATTGGCTGCAAGACTTCTGTAGAGAACACAGTGTCGGGTGAAGATGCGAATACACAAACTTCTCCAAAACCACTTTTCGCATTGAATGTCGACTACCGCGCGTATGTCATCATTCCCATCGCCATGCCTTTCAGCAAAAAGGAAAAAACCATCCCGAAAATGACGCCACTATAGGGTCTGAAACCTTATCCTTATTGTTTGTATACCATAATACAAATACGTATAATATTTTTTATTATTAATAAGAATATGTATTTTGTTTCAATTTTTTTATGTCCTAGTCTAAACGTTCTACAAAACGATTCTTTTCCGGTGATATTTTTCGAGCACATTTTCCTAAAATTCGGCAAAAAATTGCTAGATCCGCAGTTTTGAATGATTATATCTATATAATCTTAATGCCCCAAGGGTTTTTCAGCACGTTGAATCCATTTGTGCATTCATAAATGATTTTTTAACAACAAAAATATAGTGATTTCGTGCAAATTTATATCGTCGGATTCCGACAAAAAATACCATTTCATAGAATAGTTAGACAAAGCCTTTTTAAATTTATTTTGTTATTTTAAAGGTTAGTTATTTTGTTAAGTTTATTAATTTAGTTGAATGCTTTTTTAAATGAAACAATATTTTTTAATTTAATAATCTGTAAAATTCTATGTTGCACGAGTGCGATTAGAAGTTTCACCTAAATTTGTATTAAGTTGGGAAGGACAACATTATATAATAAAAAATTATTTTGGATTACATGTATCCAGGTATTGATACATTTTAAATTTTATTTTTTGGAGGTCAGTGCATTCCAGTTTAGCTTTACTCATATGAGAACAATTATAATATTGAAATTACTAATTTAATTTATGCTAGTAATTATAAGAATATATTTTACACAGTATTGAAACTTTAATATCCATAAAGATTCAAGCAAAAAATTAGAAATGAAACACGTATATAAAATTTTAACAACTTTTTAAAATTAAACTTTACATATATTAACTTGAAACATCTTTGTAAATTTGAACCATTGTTCTTGTTTTTATTGGAAAAAAAGCTAAATAATGGAAAGAGCTATTGCCATGGAGAGGCCATCGATTCATATCCACCCAAACATACATCCATTAAAAATTTTTCATATCCACAACTATAAAGTGAGTATTATTACATGTTTTTATTTAAATAATTTTTAAAATAATATTTACTTGTAGTTTAGCCTTTTTTTCACAGTGATATTTTGAATAAATATAATAAAAATATTTTTAATAAATTAAGTGTTTATAACAATGAAATAAAAATAATTACATTTTAATTTAATAATATAAAAAATGGGTACTATTAATACCAAAAATAGAATTTCAATTTAAAGGTTTCTATACTCGAAATTGTTCCCAAGCTCTCATTTCCTTGAAGTTGAAGCTACTCAAAACACTCCCAAGTTCCCAAAATTGTTCCCGACCAATTGGAGATGTTTAGTACCATTTCCCAATCATCCAAAAATGTGAGAATGATCAAAATGAGTTTTGAATATGCCAGGAGTTGTTGTTGGACATGTAATCCTTGGGATTGCGTTAGTGTAACAATAGTGTAAATATGAAGAGTCATGGATGATAGGAAGAGTGATCTATTAAGGAAGACCAATCGTCATTTATTGTTGTATTTATTAACCTACCATGCTAATGAAAACATCATCAATGTGGACTTATCTTTTCTGTCATCCCTGGACTGACAGTGGTATTAGAGCCATGCTAACTCCATGAATTAGTCTCTTAGCATTTCATCTCCCTGAGCAAACACAAAATGCCTCTACTCGTTTCATTGTCTCTCTTCCCTCTGCACTTTGGTTTTATTCTTTGTAGTTATTACTCAAGGTAAACCCTAATTTTCTCTATACAGCTCTATAAACATGTCGCATTGCACAACACAATGAATCACTAGCTACAATTGTTTGGACCATCTCCACTCACACATCTGTCGACCTTTAGTGCATTGCTAGCATAAAAAAACCCTAATTTTTTATTGCGGCCATTAATAACCATTCAGATCTTGTTCCATTCACCCCTCTCCAATCTCTCTCACTAGTCACTCCATTCTCATGCTCGAATGTGTATTCGATGACCTCTCCTTCAACCAACGATCAAAATTCTAATTCGATGGGCTCTCTTATTGGTTGTAGAGTATGATTATCTTCATGATTCAGAGGTATTACTTCAACCATGTTTGGATCTCATTTCCTGATGGGGGGGTGTGGGCGGGATTTCCCCCCCATATGTCTCACCAAGATGGGGGGGGGGGCGGCACGAGAAATTTTGGATCCCCCCCAAGGGTGGGTTCGGGGGTAGCACCCCCAAAGAGAATTTTTTGTGAAAATTTCCTTATAAAATATTGTAATTTCTTAGTCAATCTCGATCGTTCATTATAAGGTCGCAGATCTGATGATAGAATTTATGTTATGTATTTTTTCCCTAGAGCGGAACTCTCTTTTATGTATGAGGGAATTTTATTGTGTTTGTGAATGTGAGTGAATATTGTGTTCTGAGAGATGAGACCCTGAGAGAAAGAAGAGAAAGTCACAATGTGTATGTTGTAGGTTGTATCCCTTCATTTGTTGGCTAATAATAAATGAAATACCTAGAAATTTATCTGGTGGAAGTAACCCATATTTGGTGAACCACATATATCTATGTCTCTATTGTATTGTGTATCTTCTTTGTTTTTATTTCCACATTTTTATTTTATTTTATTGCTCTGCAATCCTTTTTTGCTAACAACTGGTATAAGAGGGAAAGGTAACTCGTGGGTAAAGAGGGTTCCTGGTTCGAGTGGGAGAAATGGAAGAAGATAGAAAATTTAAGGTTAATAAATTTAACTGCCAAAACTACCAGTTATGTGTTGGCATCCCAACTACCATATCGTTTCGTCGATATTTTGAAACATAAAAGGTTGCAAAGAGAGTTTTTGTATCCACTACCTAACATGTATATATGTTAAATTGATTGTTTCTGGTGATTACTTTTGTGATCAGTTGTGTTTGATTTATTTCGTAGATAGTTATATCATGTTTACCCATTTCAATTTCATGACTGGAAAACATGAAATTGAAATCTTTTACAAGGTCATTGATTGAACCCTTATATTTTTCTCCGTGTGTATAAGTGGAAAAATTATTTCTTTTAATTGGAAATCGAAAATCATAAGGTTTAGACCATGTTTCATTGATGGCTACAAAACCATGTTAAAATTTGTAAAACAAATTCATAACTTAGGGTAAAAACCAATCTGATATGGTTTTTATCCAATTCTTTTATTAAACCAAACTTCAGAGTTTTGACACGATTTTTTATCCTTAACAAAGTTCAAGGTTATGCGTTTTCCCCAATCAGATGATCTAAATGATATCATTTGATAGTTGTCACTGTCTTGTCAACTTATGACATGGTGTAGTGTCCATTCAATGAATTGATCAACTCACTATCTTGTTAATCATAACCGCGTTCATGTATTGATGTTTCATTTTCGGTATAGTCCTTCATGAGCAAAGAATAGGTATTGGAGGATGAAGTGGGTTTGAGTTTTCCATCCTATGGTTCTTGGTGGTTAATCAAACACAGAAGTCGGAAATCATGGTAGTATCTTTTCAAACCCTTAGTTTTCGGTTCACCGCTAGCTATGGGAATTCAGTTGTTTATAGTTTTGGGTTTGTTCAAGCACATACTTCTTTGTTTTATGTTTTATGGTACATAGTCCACAAGATAATGGCCCCAGTGGTTAGAGTGGAGCTGAATGGATCACAAGCATTGCTATCTCACGATGATGTTGTGGATGACCTGGTCCAATTCAGTTGGATAAAATTTATTCAGTCATTCGAGGGTTTCAATATAAAGGTTTCACGATCTTTTTCTAAAACATTCGATGGAACCAAAGCCAATATAGGTGACAATCAGTTGTAGGTAAGTGAAGAATTTGTAGCCGAGGCAACTGGTTTTTCACAGGAAGGTGATTGATGGTTTAATAATATGAAAATAGATGGAATTATATGGCATTCTCTATTGGTGTCCAAGAAGTCACGTTACGATATGAAAGGTATGCCTATATAGTAATTTAAAACCTGTTGGCATGGTTTACTGTTGGTTTTAAAACAATTTATTACTTGTGAAGGGAATTATGGATTGGTATTATTGTTTGACATATGTTTGCTAATGATTTTCCAAGGGTTCAAGTTCAACTTAACTTTCTATTTGCTCAAGAATCTACGAAAAATGTATAAGTTATATCAGAGGTCAAACCTTAACCCCAAATCTAGCTTGTTCCATCATGGTTTGATTCACATTTTAGTAAATTTCCAATTGTTGAACACAGGGGATACCAGGAAAATTTTTCTTTTAAGGAATGGGTTTATTCCTTCGCAAATTGATCCTGATTCCAATTTACCTCAGAGTATTGAATAATCTGTTTTCCCAAATCTTTTGTCTCACTCTCTCCAAGATTTTCGAGTTGAGGTTCAAATCCCAAAATACTCTGTCTTTTCGACTAGTGATCTGACCAAGTTCCCTCCTGCAACCGAAATGACTTCTAAAAGACGCGAATTTATTCCAAAGATATCTTTGGAATAAATCCTTAGTCGTTTGAGGAGAAGCTCACCAAACATCCCTGGTCATTCGCAACCTCAGAATTCAGTGGTTAATAAAAAAATTAAAAGAAAGGGGAAACAAATTAAACATGATGCTTGTGACATGGATTTTAAAAATAAAAGGAGTGGCTTGATTTTGTCGAGAATGACAAGAAACAAATGTCAAAATCAAGGCAAACCCGTTCCAACAGTAGTAATAGAAGACACAAAGTTTGTCGAAGATGTAAGCCTGAATAGCACCAGAGATGGTTCACCACAATATGATTTTGTTTCGAATATCCCTCTATTTCTTAGGGAATGTGAAGGATTTATAGGGATCCAGAATGATTTGAAAACAATGATAACACATGGGAAACCTCTAAACTTAGACCACAAGCATTCTCTACCAGATCTGGAACATGTATATTGTGAGGAGTGCTTTACATGGATTCAAAGATATTATCAGGGCATCCCATACTTGCAAGCGCATCTTAACCAGGTGTTGGATTGAAATAAAATTTGGAAAGAGAAAATTGGGATTTGAGAGCTGATCTGCAACAAACTCCTCCTCGGGTGAACAATAGATCCAAGAAATCTAGGGACATCATTATTAAACACTCAACTAATCTCAATGTTGTTATGAATTTGGAAATGCACGATTCCTCTTTTTCAAATGTTTGAATTGGTAAACAAATTCTTAGTTGGTTTAAATGAATGGATTGATTTGTTAGAACATAATTTATTTTCATGTTTTTTTAGACCTAGAATTAGTTTATGAGATTTTCTTCTAATTAAATTTTATTTTTATTATTTTCAGGTCTTAAGAAGGAACGGATTTCAAGCATTGATGGAACAGTGAATTATAATGAGATGCTTCTAGTTTGCAAATTGTTTCTTTTTTCAAACAGTATAGAAAATAATTTTATTGGTGTAACTACTCTTGCAAAGTTACCATGAGACTATTGTTACAAACCTAAATTAAGGATTTGACTTGGAAAAACTTTATTTTTTAAGATCTCTCTCCATATTTTGGATATGAGAAACAGATCAATGGTATGTTTAAATACTCATACTTTCCTAGATACTGGACATGCGGAAAAGTTTGGGAACTTGGACTACAACCAATTTATGATTTTGAAATATAGGATCATACTTAACTATGGATTTCAACCTGTGAGTTAAGAAGTTTCATTTACATCAGAATATTAGAAAGTTATGGTCTATGTTTTGATTGTCTTAAAAAGTGATTGATTATATGTTGTTTTAAACTAGCTTTAGTATCTTCTGACTCCATATGATTAATTATTGTTATATGTATATCAAATTCATTTCATTTTAATGGTTATGGAACCCAAAATCATTTTAGTTTCAAGTGTGGTTATATTTTGATGCATATGTTAAATTATATTGAATTTCTTCATACAATCTGAGTTAGCATAGATCTAGTCAATCAATATGAATTTTTTCTATTGATGTAAATGATCATGAATTATTCGCTCGAGATTAATTATTGTTTGTCCTATAATATTAAGGAGATTATAATCATTATGGTGGAGTTGATTTCATTTGATGTTATTCTGATCTTGAAAATTACACAATCTGCTTGCATCAGATTTATCTTAGCAGACAGGTTGCAGGGATAGCATGGTACATGAAGACATAAACATGTTTCTTTTCTTTTAGGGTTGTCCATATATAGGTTAGTTCTTTTCATTTCCTTTTACTATTTTCTTATTGAATGTAGATGCATCATTCAGGATTATAAATTTGATTATGTAAGTCATATCTCAATCGTTTGCATTCAATTCATTTTTCTTTTTGAATTTTAGTATTTTTTGTTTGTAAAAGTAGATTAATAAATAGATTTTGATTCCATTTATTATTATTTAATATTTGTTCTCTTCATACGAACTTTATTTCAAGGTGTTCAATAAATATTTAAATTTTGTATATAATAATGTATATGATGTACATAAGTATATGATAGTAGTTAGTTAGGTTAGATATTTTATTTAGATTTAGGCCAATGGAGCCATAAAACCTATCAGGGTAAGCTACTTTAAATGGCTTGGGTTATTTAGACAACCCCAGACTGGGCTTTCCCTTCCAGTTGACGAGTGATAAATATCACCCATTAACATTATGGAAGATGGAAATGGAAGACTATATATATCAAAAGGATATTTTCCTACCGTCGAACATAAAACAAAGTAGCCAGGGAGTATGAAGGATGAAGAATGGGAGATTCTTGACAGAAAGAAACTGGGACTAATATAGTTGTTCCTGGAAGTGTCAGTGGCTTTCAATATTTCAAAATAAACAACAGAGGATCTGATGAAGGAATTGTATAAACTATATGAAAAACCCTCGGGCTACAATAAGGTATTTCTAATGAAATGATTATTTAATATGAAGATGTCTGAAGGTGGGTCTATTTCTGACCATTTAAATCAATTTAATACGGTTACTAATCAACTAAGTTCTGTAAAAGTGGACTTTGATGATGAGGTTAGGGATTTTCTAATATTTTGGTTATTTCTATAAAGGTGGAACAACTTGGTCATGGTTGTAAGTAACTCTGTCTCTGGTTCAAACACTTTAAAATTTGATGATTTTGTTGGTGTTATCCTTAGCAAGGAAATGTGATGGAAAATCATAGGTGAGACATTAGGTAATGCATTGAATGTTTAGAACAAGGGAAGACAAAAGGATAGAAGAAAGAGCTCAGGGAACTGTGATAATTATAGGAAGGGAAAATCCAAATCTATACTAGGAAAGACAGAGTGCTAGAATTGTGGGAACAAAGGACATGCAAAGAAAGACTGGAAAGCTCCAAAGAAAAAAAGAGATGGACAATGGGAAAAGAATTAGGAAGAAAATGTAACTTGCGATGTGTTACAATATGCTTTGATTATTTATTTAGATAATATTACTGATTATTGGCTAGTGTATTGAGGGGCTTCATTTCATGCCACACCCCATAGGCAATATTTTGAAGATTATGTTCAAGGTGATTTTGGATAGGTTTATTTGGGTGATGATGAACCATGTGAAATTGTTGCAATGGGTAAGGTACAAATAAAGACAAATAATGCAAACCAATGGTTACTGAAAGAGGTGAGACATATACGATATCTGAGAAGAAATCTGATTTCAACAGGACAGTTGGCAAGTGAATGTTGTATATCTACATTTACAAATAAGGCATGGAAGGTCACTAAAGGATCACTAATAATGGAAAAAGGAGAGAAGGTAGGTACATTGTATTTATGTACTAGTAATAATGAATCTTCAATCTCTTTAGCTTCTACATGTGTGGATACAACACTGTGGCATCATAGGCTTGGACACATGAGTGATAAGGGGATGTAGATACTTTACAAAAGGAATTTGTTGCCAAATCTTAAACAAGTTGATTTGGATTTCTGTGAACACTGTGTTTATGGAAAACACAAGAGAGTCATATTTCTCAGGGTTGGAAAGGAAAAAAAGAGTGAAACATTAGATCTTGTGCATACATATGCATGGGGACCATATCAAGTATGATCTCTTGGTGTCTCTCATTATTTTGTTACTTTTATTGATGATGAAACTAGAAAAACTTTGGTTTATTGCATTCGACAAAAATCTGATGTTTTTTACACTTTTAAGAAATGGAAATCTCTGGTTGACAATGAGACAGTAAAAATGTTGAAGTGTCTCAGATCAGACAATGGAGGTGAATATTGCAACAAGGAGTTTGATAATTACTGTTCATACCATGGGATTTGTAGAGAAAAGATAGTTCCAGGAACACCATAAGAAAATGATGTGTCAGAAAGAATGAACAAGACAATCATGGAATGTGAAATAAGTATGAGATTGCATGTTGGGTTTCCCTTATAGTTATGGAAAGATGTTGTATATACTTCTATTTACTTGATAAACAGAGTGCCTTCAAGCTACTTGGATGGTAGCATTCCAGAGGAGGCATGGACAGGTAAAAAGGAAAAATACTCATTTCTGAAGAGTTTTGGTTGTGAATCATTTATCCAGATTGATAAAGAAAATAGAACAAAGTTTGAGGCAAAATCTAAGAAAAATCATTAGGAGTAGAGATGTGGTGTTCAATGAGAAGGTCATGTACAAAGATAAGTTGCAAGGAAATAAACATGAAAAGGAAAACACATAATATAGAGTTCTTGACGAAATCAATGAAAATGAAATTCCAAAGGTACCAAAAAATCAAAAGGTACAACAACAGGAGTAGAAGACACCTCAAACTCCTGCAAGTTTTGTTAGAAGATCTACCAGGTTAAGTAGACCCCCTGAAAGATACTCTCCTTCATTGTATTATTTATTGTTGACTGAATCTGGTGAACTAGAAGGTTATGAAGAATCAATGCAGGTAGACACTAAAGAGAAGTGGGAGCAAGGCATGAAGGAGGAAATTGATTCCTTGGTAAACAACTAGATTTGGGACTTGGTTCAATTGCTTGTAGGAAAAATAACATTGCAGAATAAATGGGTTTACAGGTTGAAGGAAGAATATGGAGGCAAAACACTATACAAATATAGACTTGTTGTAAAGGAGTTTGCAGAAAAGAAATTTATAGATTTTGATGAAATATTTTCTCATGTTGTTAAAATGACTTCAATTAGGACTATTTTAAGTCTTGTGGTAGTGGAAGATTTGCATCTTGAACAATTAGATGTAAAAACAATTTTTCTCCATGGGTATTTGGAGGAAGATATTTATATGAAACAATCATAGGGGTATGAGGTTAAAGGGAAGTAAAATTTGGTATGCAAGTTGAAGAAGAGATTGTATGGACTAAAGAAATCTCTAAGATAGTGGTATTTTAAGTTTGACAAGTTTATGATAGAACTATAATGAACCCCAAATTCCTCAACATAATTTATTTTTTTATTAGGATCATTATTAAATTTTCCTTTCTTTTCTAAATTTTACTTAAAGATACTATACTGTGGATTAACATAACTTGTTCTTTATGTATTCTATGTGCACCATAACTTTACCAAGTGGAAAATAATTCTAACTCCTTCTTATTCTTTAAGGGTAGCAGTTTGACACCCAAGTGAATGTCACCATATATAACTTGGTTATCCACCATAGAGAAAACAATGTCACCATACACAACTTGGTTGTACACCATAGAGAAAACATTCGATTTACGTAAGTCATTAAGTACATATAGATATATACTATGAAACTACAACTGTATAAGTTTGATACCAAATGAGAACTAAGGAAATTTATGTATATACGAATATACACTAAGGGGTAACCACTTGTTCTACACAAGCCATATAAATGATAAGAAAGACAAGCAATATATAATTTTGTCTCATCATCAACATTAATGGAATTTAATCCCCATCTTATAAGTGGGACAGATTCTACCCATATGACACGTGATAGCGAAGCAGTTGAACTGACTGGTAGGGAACTGGTTTACTCCACGCATTAAACTTAGACTTGAACTAACACTGGCGTGAGGGTTAGAGGACTAGAAAAGAGTATGGTGCCCTAACTAGATTGAAATTATCGTTACAGGTCTTTTAATTGGATGGTATGCGACTGTTAAGGTGTAATGAGCCCTGCATAATGATATTTATGGTAGTCTGTCACATGCCCCTCGAGACCATCGTTTGTTTAATGGTGTCCTATCTAGAGTTTTCTACGATTCCCTAGTCACATGGCCGGGTACCATCTCTGCAATAATGTCACAAACTTAACTTACGGGGAATTTCCCCAGAGTCTATTATTCATTTGTCTCCTCAGCTATGTGTAAAGTTTTCCCTCCTCTACTCACCATGAAACCTTGCTTTAGTTTTCGTAGATGCATAGTCCAACGCTCTGGTGGAGTCGGGCTTACTCGGGCAATGTCAGAATTCCATTCGATTTCTTTCAAACGGTAAGGCTCCTCTGGCTGTAACGAATATAAAATCTCATTTTCTTTGAAAGGATGGACTGTGCGTACTAATTCTCCTAGACCATAAACTATTAGAGTACTTGGCCTATTTCCCATGGTCATATTAGGATTTCTTTCTCAGTGAAGACAATCCACCTCTTGGGTCTTCTATCTTGTGTGGTGAAGGGTTTTTCCAACTGTGGAAAGGAGGTTTCGGTCAGAGTTCCCATGTCATTGGGTATTTCCTTCGACATGGGTTCACTAGTAGGGAAAACTGAAATGTTAACGAGATCTAACTCTGTTAATTTAGCACACACTCACTTCTAGTAAGTCCCACCGAATGCGTCCCATTTGTAGTTATGAGGAATGTTTTCTTTAAGCTACATGCCTTAAATTTCTCCATGCATCCTGTTCCATGTCCTGAAATATGGGTCTGTAGTCTTGAGTGTATGTTGTGCATCCTTCCTTATAATAGTTGATTTCTGTATAATTAATTGTCTTTTGCATTTTTTCATTTCTTCTTTTTTTTTTAAAGTTGGATTGCAAAACTAATGATAGGCCCCTTTTGACTGTGAGGGTGCCCATCAGGCGGTCTTTGGCCTCTCCACCCCTCTTGGGATCATGGTTGACGTTTCACAGGGATGCAAGAAGGCATAGCGACTCTTATTGTAGGCCCAATCTAAGTAATCATTCACACTCTCTTATCTTACTTTCTGGTTATGTTAATTTACCTAGTAATTTGATTTATACCCAGCATACGGATTCTTATCATTAAAATTCTAATCGAAAATATTCTTGTTCTTCGTACAGGGTTGGAGCGTACAAGAATCCTCAGGTCTTGGATCTTTCCAGACACAAAAGGTATTCGCGTTCCTCGCTTTCAGTACTCTCAAGGTTGTACCACTCCAGGTTCTTTCCAATGAATTAACAGTTCCGATTTGGGATATCTAAGTATAACAAAAACTATAAGGAATTATTCTATTTGTTATCTCAATCTAATAGTATAATTCTATAGAATGCTTACCCAAAATTAACGGGATGGCCGATAGAGTTATGACTGTTTATACACGTATAAGATTAATTCCTAGATTTATTTTCAAGTTACTTTAGCTGTTACAAATTATGTAATTCTTCTATAAGACTGAATATCTAGTTGTATAGGAGTCACCTACTAGTAGGAAAGTCTAGTACAGTAGTTGAAATGACCTTCTAATTATCATAGATATCTCTTCTAATCTATCCATGTTTAAAATTCATTTCCAACAAAAATGTAAAGAAGGGTTATACTAAGGTCTACAGTTAATACTGTAGAGAATTATCCTACAGTTAACTCATTCCAACAGAATTAAATTTCAAATAGTGCAATGCATAAAGATTAACAAATACACACTACAAATCAAGAGTTTTCATAATATTGAACCAGAGAATGAGTAAGTAACATATCTGAATGGTTACTGAACAACAAATGGAACAACCAAGTTCCTCCCAACCTTAGAACAAAAAAACCAATTTACTTGTCATGTCCACTGCCTAGCCTGACCATGAGTCCATGAGGGTGAATTCCAGAACTCCTCAGCAATAGTCTTTTAGTCTCAGCAACTTCTCCTTGCCTCACACTCCAAATTCAATGTTCATAACATCAAGAGCTCAAAATTTCTTCCTTAGCATACTAGGCAGCGTCCTGCCTCCTCCCATATGCTATATATCCAAAAGCAAAAGTGCCTAGGTATTTTTTCCCTTGGGATTTTTCACAAATTTCCAAATCCCTTATTTTCAGGGGCTGCCAATGGCCAAATTCCTGATTTTCCACTTGTAATAATCAGCCTTGAGGTAGCTCCAACATGTTCCCCACTCATGGAGTCATGGTCAACTGATTTTAACCTGGCTGTTCCATTTGTCTATCAACAATAAATATAAAATATTTTGTTCCATACAAGTTTCATAGTTAAGTAATTAGTTGGGTCAAATCAGATCTCTCCCCAACATTCATAATCATTAATTACAATTAACTAAATTCGGAATTTGGAATTGCCATATATGGAAAAAAAATTCAAATTTCGAATTTATCAAAAAAGAAATTAATTTTCTATGAAATTTCAGACTTCAAAATAAATTTGTTTTTTGGGGGGATGTTACATCCTTTCCCCCTTCAATAAAGCACTGTCCTCAGTGTTCGTTCCTTTCTTGGAATAGGATTGGATGATATTTCCGCAATTCTCCCTCCAACTCCCAAGTGGACTCCTCAGGGCTAAAGTGCTTCCATTGCACTTTTACCTGGGTGACGACTTTGTTCCGAAGTGCTATTTCTCTCCTGTCCAGAATGCACATAGATTCTTCTTGGAACTTGCCTTCTGGCTCCACCTACACCAAGTTCCAATCTATCATGTGAGTAGGGTCATGAACATAATTCTTTAACAAAGAAACATGAAATACATTATGAATTTTTAGATTGGCAGGAAGTGCAAGCTAGTATGCTACAGTTCCAATTCGAGCTAAGATCTCGAAAAGGCCACAAAACTTGGGTTCTCTTACTGTGTTCTCCATTTCTTGGAGAATCTCTGGTCCTACCATGAGTCTGTCAACTGGGGTATCCCAGCTAATCAGAGTCGTACACCTTCTATCATATAATACCTCGAAAGGGCTCATCTTATCCAAAGTTTGGTATCCATTGTTGTATGTGAATTCTACCAAGTGTAGGTAATATTCCCACTTACTTGGATTTATTCTTACATACATGTGGATCGTATCTTCTACGATTTGGTTTGTTCGTTCAGTTTGCCCATCTGTTTGTGGATGATAACTCGTGTTGAAATTCAAGTTAGTATTTAACCCTGCAAACAATTCTTTCCAAAAAGAAGATGTAAGTTTTACGTCTCTATCCGAAATCAACATTTTAGGAATACCATGCAGTCTAAAAATTTATTTCATGAATATTTCAGCGATGTTAGTTGATTTAAAAGTAGATTTTACATGAATAAAGTGTGCAGACTTACTCAGTTTATCGATTACCACCATAATTGAATCATTCTGTTTTTTATTTCTAGGCAACCCTGTAATAAAGTCCAGTGATATAGTTTCCCATTTCCATTCTGGCATTGGTAAGGGTTGCAACAAGTCGGCTAGATGCTTGTGTTTGGCTTTTACCTACTGACAATATTGACACTTAGCTAAGTATTCTATCGTTTATCCCTTCATATTAGGCCAATAAAATAACTTTCTTAGTGTTCTTATCGTTTTCTGGTATCCTGGATGACTGGAATATGGTTTCTTCTTCACTTCATCCAAAACTGTTAACTTTAACTCTGCTGAATCTAGTTTGTATATCCTGTTTTTAAATCGTAATAAACCATTCTTGTCCAAACTCAGATATATTTTGTCTGAATTTTCTGTAGTGTTTTGTAATTCTGCCACTGTCATAGTGTAATTTTCGTCGTTATTACCTACAACATTTATCCTCTGCTCAAGGTCGCTTTCTACCCTGCTGATGTTTATTTAGAACAACCCACACATTCTTTTGCGTAAAGCATCAGCTACCTTGTTTTCCTTACCCTTGATATGTCTTACCTCAAAGTCAAATTCACTCAAGAAGGCTAGCCATATTGCTTGCCTTGCATTAAGGTCCGGTTGACTAAACAAAAATTTCACACCGCTATTGTTCGTTAGTGATAGAAATTTTCTGCCCATGATGTAGTGTCGCCACATTTTTAAGGCGTGTATTACAACTACCAAATCTAAGTCATGAGTGATGTAGTTTCGTTCGTGTTCCTTTATCTTTCGGGACTCATAACAAATAACATGTCCTTCTTGATTTAGGACACCACCTATTCCTTCTTTACTTGCATCTACATAGATAGTGAAGTCTTTGACTGGATCTGCTAACTTTAAAATGGGTGTGGTCATTAACAATTGTTTTAACTTATTGAAACTGTCTTGGAATTTCTGTGACCACTTAAACTTGGTTCCCTTCTTTTGTAAAGATGTTATAGGGTATGCAATTTTGGAAAATCCCTCTATAAATCTGCGGTAATATCCGGTGATTCCCATGAATGACCGTATGTTCACTATGTCCTTAGGAATCAACCATTCCATGATGGCTCTTATTTTCTCATGATCGACTGCGATGCCTTCTGCAGATATTACATGTCCTAGGTAATTTATTTCCTTCTGATAAAAGTCACAATTATCGAATTTAGCATATAGTTTGTGCTTCCTCAAAGTTTGCAGAACTATCCTTAAGTGCTCTTTGTTTTCTTCTTCTATTTTAGAATATACTAGAATATCATCAATAAATACCAACACAAAATTGTCCAAGTACTGACTAAAAATGTTGTTCATTAAACACATAAACGTGGTTGGCACATTTGTGAGTCCAAAAGGTATAACAACAAATTCATAATGTACATATCTCGTTCAGAAGGTTGTTTTACTTATGTCCTCATCTTTTATCCTAACCTGGTGATAACTAGATCATAAATCCAATTTTGAGAAAATCTTTGCCCCACCTACTTGATCGAATAGATCATTTATCCTAGGTAAGGGGTACTTGTTCTTAATAGTTATTTTGTTTAATTGTCTGTAATCGATGCATAATCTCAGAGTTCCATCCTTCTTTTTCACAAAGAGTACTAGTGCTCCCCATGGCGAAACACTCGGTCTGATATATTCGTTGTCCAATAATTCCTGTAGTTGAATTTTTAGTTCTGTTAATTCCGACAAACTCATTCGGTAAGGTGCTTTAGAGATAGGGGATGAACCAGGTAGTAGGTTGATAGAAAATTCTATCTCCCTTCTTGGGTGTAATTCAGATATTTCATCAACAAACACGTCTCTGAAATCATGCAGAAAAACAAAATCCTCCAAGTTGGGTTTATTTTCTTTTTCTAACAGGTTTGTTACTTGGATGGCATACACTTTACACCCTTTTCTCATGCATTTCTTGAATTGCATTGCTGAAATCTGTCTAATTGAGACTAGTTTTTGTATACCTTGAACTTTCCTAGCAGTGTCATTTTCATCTTTATACTTAAGTGATTTTTCATAACAATCTAGCACTGCTTTATGCCTTTCTAACCAATCCATTCTGATAATTACATCATAAGACCCTAACGGTAGAATGTTCAGATTTGTCTTTATGTTTTGACCACCTAAACTAAACTCATAATCATAAATAAAGTCGACAAATTTTCTTTTCTTTCTTGTTTCTAATTGTACCAGCCAAGATTTTGCGTGTCTTATTTTCTTAAGTTTATTTGACTCCGCTATACCAGGAGTGATATAACTTAATGTAGCTCTAGGATGAATTAAAACAAAAATACGCGTGCTATTGATTTTACCTTCAATTTCCACCACAGAGGATTGGTGATCAGCTTCTCGGTTGTCCATGTCCGCATTGATCTAATGTAAGCTTCTGCCTACATCCCCTACCATAGAGGCTTCCTAAAAATTGTGAACAATAGTTCTGGTTGCTGAAATCAAACATGGACAGTTCCTCCTTAGAGGAGGTTCTCCACATTCCCAACATTTTAATGGTTCACGAGGGTTGTCCCCAAACTTCTTTGTTCCCAAATTTACCGGTTTACCACCTCCTTGAGTGTTTGCATTGTTAGAGTAAAAATCTTTCCTTGGAAAACTTTTCACTGCATCCTGATAAGGAGTTGGCTATTATCCTTTCTTCTGCTGGTTCATTCAGTCTTGTTTCTTATCTTTCCAAGCCTTGGGAAATTCTAACTGTTGTTTGTATTGGTCGTAACACATTCAGGATTTCCTAAATACTTCACTCAAGGACTTGGGATTATCAAATTTGATTATGTCCTTGTAGGACTGTGGTAAACATCTTAGGAATCGCTAGATTTTCACTTTATCCTCCCGAATATAAGGTACGAACCTTAGTAATTCCAGGAATTTTTTTATCAGATCTTCCATGGCCATTTTACTGAGTCGTAGCTCATAGAATTATTTGGTTTTTATTTTATAATAACTTTCAGATCGATACTATTTCTTAAAGTATTTCTTAAAGTCTGACCATTCCATCTATTTTGTTTTTAGACCCTTGGCCAACTTCAGGTCTTGCCACCAAATGCTGGATTCCCTTTCAGATTATAGATGGCCATTCTGACCTTCATATTGTTGGAATAGTTGTATATCTAGAAATACTTCTTGATGTCTAATAACCATGCTTCATATTCCTCTCACGTTCTGGATTCCCCATCAAAGGTAGCTGGTTTGATTTTCTTAAATTCTCCCTCAAGGTGATCTACCTGTTTTATTTTTCTATCTGTTTTTGTTTTATCTTCAGCTAAAGGTGTACCTTCAGATGAGTTGTCCCCTCTTTCTTCTTCAGAACCAGAATTCTTGGAGACCCTTTTACTTACCTCTTCTTCCTGGTTATCGTCCTTTGGGGTTTTCTTTGTCACTATACTATGCAGTAGGACTTCATTTATTTCCTACTGTTCTTCCTATGCCTTATTCAGTTTCTCATTGTCTGCTTTGAAAACTTGCAGCTCAACAATGAGATTCCTCATTGTTTCCAGAAATTCGGTAGGTGATATTTTGTCACTGTTCTGTCTCTAATCTTCAGGAGTTCTTTGTTCAGGATTACCCTCAAGTCTGATTTCTACTTCATCCCGGGCTGCCATGATTAACACAGAACAAAAAAGAGTTTTTTGTTTGTAACAGTAATGGTTTGTTAGTTTTACATAGACAAAAATATGTGCTAAGTAATTAATTTGGCCCTGTTCAAGGTCCAAGTACTGTAACCTTTGCTCTGATACCGTATGTAATGAACCCCAAATTCATCAACATAATTTTATTTATTTATTAGGATCATTATTTATATTTCCTTTCTTTTCTAAAGTTTACTTAAAGATACTATACTATGACTTAACATCACCTCTTATTTATGTATTCTATGTGCACCATAACTTTACCAAGTGGAAACGAATTCTAACTCCTTATTCTTTAAGGGTAGTAGTTTGACACACAAGTGAATGTCACCATATATAACTTGGTTATCCACCATAGAGAAAACAATGTCACCATACATAAATTGGTTGTCCACCATAGAGAAAACATTCGATTTACGTAAGTCATTAAGTACATATAGATATATACTATGAAACTACAACTATATAAGTTTGATACCAAATGAGAACTAAGGAAATTTATGTATATACGAATATACACTAAGTGTTAACTACTTTTCCTACACAAGCCATATAAATGATAATAAATACAAGCAATAAATAATTATGTCTCGTCATCAATATTAACGTAATTTAATCCTGAGCTAATAAGCGAGATAGATTCTACCAATCTGACACGTGATAGTGACGTAGTTGAACTGACTAGTAGGGAATTGGTTTAATCCACACATTAAACTTAGACTTGAACTAACACTGGCGTGAGGGTTAGCAGACTAGAGAAGAGTATGTTTCCCTAACTATACTGAAATTATTGTTACATGTCTTTGGATCAGATGGTATGCATATGTCAAGGTGTAATGAGCCCTGCGCAATGATATTTATGGTAGTCTATCACATGTCCCTCAGGACCATCATTTGTTTAATGGTGTCCTATTTAGAGTTTTCCATGATTCCCTAGTCACATGGCTGGGTACCATCTCTACATCAATGTCACCAACTTAATTTACAGGGACTTTCCCTAGAGTCTATTATTCATTTGTCTCCTCAGCTCTAGGTAAATTTTTCCCTTCTCTACTCACCGTGACACCCTGCTTCAGTTTTCGTAGATGCATAGTCTAAAGCTCTGGTGGAGTCGGGCTGACTCAAGAAATGGTAGACTTCCATTCGACTACTTTCAAACGGTAAGGCTCCTCTGGCTATAACGAATATAAAATCTTTTTTTCTTTGAAAGGATGGATTGTGCGTACTAATTCTCTTGGAACATAAACTATTAGAGTGCTTGGCCTATTTCTCCTGGTCATATCAGGATTTCTTTATCAGTGAAGACAACCACCTCTTGGGTCTTCTATCTTGCGTGATGAAGGGATTTCCCAATTGTGGAATGGAGGTTTCAGTCAGAGTTCCCATGTCATTGGGTCTTTCCTTCAATGTGGGTTCACTAGTAGGGAAAACTGAAATGTTAAGGAGATCTAACTCTGTTAATTTAGCGCACACTCACTTCTAGTAAGTCCCACCGAATTCGTCCCATTCACAGTTATGAGGAATGTTTTCTTTAAGCTACATGCCTTCCCTTTCTCCATGATGCCCTCGTTCTAGTATGAGCACCGTATTATGTTCTTCATTTTTTGTTTGGTTTCGAGCCCATGGCATCTGGCTGAAGGGTTCCCTTGTCTGTGGTTTGTAAGGGTTTGAAGTCTTAACTATTCTCTTTTGTTAACTCATACTCAGAGAATACAATTCATTTAAATTTATTTTTAATTCAAGAGGGTTTTGATAATGGACTCGTATCCTGTTCCATGTCCCGACATACGAGTCTGTAGTCTCAAGTGTATGTTGTGCATCCTTCCTTATAATAGTTGATTTTTGTATAACTAATTTTCTTCTGCAGTTTTTTGTTTCTATTTTTTTTTTTAAGTTGGATTGAAAAACTAATCATGAACCCCTTTTGACTGTGAGGGTACCCATCAGACAGTCTTTGGCCTCTCCACCCCTCTCGGGATCGTGGTTGACATTTCACAGGGATACAATAAGGCATAACGACTCTTACTATAGGCCCAAGTTAAGTAATCATTCACAGTCTCTTACCTTACTTTCTGGTTATGTTAATTTACCTAGTAATTTGATTTATACCCAGCATACAGATTCTTATCGTTAAAATGCTAATCGAAAATCTTGTTTTTCTTCATACAAGGCTGGAGCATATGAGAATCATTGGGTCTTGGATATCGCCATACACAAAAGGTATTTGAGTTCCTCACTTTCAGTCCTCTCAAGGTTGTACCACTCCAGATTCTTGCCAACGAAGTAACAATTCCGATTTGGGATATCGTTGTTATGGAAGTTCGTTGTCGTATTCCTATAAAGACTAATTAGGAATACTCTTAAATGTTGTAAATGTATTTCATTGTCAAGAGGTTTAAACACAGTCCTTCGTATTGAGTTGTATGCATCTATGACTACTGGCCCGATTTCAATATATAAGTTTTTCCTATCGTGACATAAGAATTTTCTTTTTGGTACACTTGTAAAGGACAGTATTTGTAAAGTAATCAATGGTGATATTGATTTAATCTAGTCATAGAGTGATTCAAATCTTTTGTTCTTTGTCATTAATATGTGGAATTAGAAATATTGTTGTGAAAGAATTACTTTCTGGTTATGCATTTTATGATATCGGACTACTCATTTATTTAGGTAGTCATTGACTGTTTGAATGCAAAATAAAATTCTGATGTGGGTCTGGGACCTTGCAAGGTTAGCTATATAAATATATATATACTTATGTCTTATGCATAATGTATAGAATCTTCCTATTCCATATATTCATTCTACTCTTTATTCGCTACACAGGATACCATGCATAACTATTTGGTGTCATTTATATTAAATGTAGTATTATATACATATATGTATAAGTAATATTGCTATATATTACAGTTCATCGCTCTAGTTTTTGGTAAGTTTAAACAATCTGATTTTCTCACTGTTTATAAAGCCTGTGTGATAGCAATGGAGCCCCTTCACCAACCGTAGGTCGGAAGGTGCACGCACACACAGGATGTCCTCTTTCCTCGGCCCGAAGAACACCAAGGTTCTTCTATTTCCCTAATGGGAAATCTGCACCCACAGAAATCTTCGTGCGATCCCCCTCTCTTTACTTATCAGGGAATCAGAACTCGTGACTTCGTGGGTCTAATAGTCAAGTGTTGCACTCTCGAATCGCCGAGACCCGACAGCTCAGTCAACGCTGACCTCTCCCGTTTCCTATTGGAACATTCTCTATCGTGAATTCGGCACTCGTGATATCAACCAACTTATATCTCCGACTCCCGATGTCCGATAAGCCGAAACTCCGACACATGCGCGAGTTCGACCCTTCAACATCCTGTCGCCTCCATCAGGAATTTGGGGTTTGCGATTTCAAGAATCCTGATGCTATTGTATCGGGACTTCTCGCTACGAAAACCCCATAGCTTATGCCACCCGTTCTCCACTCGTTGACTCAGCTGTAGTCCACACTATGATAGTACCCATCGGGATATCGCGTATCGCAATATCGTGATTCCCGTTGCCAAATCTTCGACTTCCTTCTCATGAATTCCCGATAGGCGATTTTGCGAATAATCAAACGGCCCTGGCTGGCTTGGATCAATGACTCTATCTATCCTGAGCTCAAACCTTTGGGAATACATGGATGTATCTCCCCTTCACCTCTCCAAGATCTAACGGCCCTCGGAGTATCACGAATTCTCCTTAGAGAATACCGACCATCCGTTCTCCCTTATGCAACCCACGAAATGACTAAGTGTTCTTTTCCACGAAGCTTATTCACCTGCTCGTAAACTTGTGACGCCTCTTATGAACTTTCAGTCCCAGCTCTCCCACGCTATCCTTCAACGAATCCGAAAGCCTACCTCTCCAGAGCTTTTCCCATGATTTTCAAGTTCTCAGAAAGAAGCTCTTGCATGCACTCCTTGTGGCAATTATTCAACCTCGTCTAAGTGTTGAAGTCACTCAACTCTGCGCACACCTGTAGCAGCAGTCCATCAACAATTTCCTCAGATTCACAACCCTGAAGCTTCACTTTGGCCTGCACACTCCTTGCATGGCTCCTCTGCCCAGCTGCACCTTCTGGATGAATAAGAACAAAAGTTATCTCTATTTGAACCCTCTGTCAATGCACTCCTTGTGGACACTTCTACTGCACTCCCTGCAGGAATCCTCTGGCTCAAATAGAGAAACAATTTAAACTCATTCCCTTTTCCTTTCAAACTTCAATTCAACGATGAAATCATATACACAGCATATAAAAGCAAATGTATAACAGGAAGCAAACATTCATGAGCATATCAACCTCAATACACAAAGAATAGACACAAAACCATGAATTTGAATCAATCTCTTCTATTAATTCAAGTATCTGTACATGGGTGTTCTTGCACAACTCTCTGCATGCTCTTTCTCTTCTTCCTGGATAATGTTACACTACACAATGAGGGTGTCTATATCCTGTTTCCCTCTTGCGCTCTAAAGCTATCAAATCTAGAATTAAATTCTACTACTTGAATTAATTATCTTAAATGTCGTCTACCTACTAAGGACGAGAGCAATCCGCTGAAGGTCCATTACAATATACAAGTGCGCTTCATTAAATCTCCACATTAATGTTCGCGCAACAGTTTCAAGGTGTTTTCAAAAATTGTGCTGGCTTGTCCAGCTGTCCTCCGCTTCCGCGCTGGCTCACTTGATGTGTTGGCGATGATTCAGCATCATACTCCCTCACTTAAAAACTTTCATGGGCTCCTGTCCATGAGCTCCTACACGGTTTGTCCATGCTTCTATATTTCTTGTTCAATCTCCCAGCTGGCATCTTCAACTGGATGATTCTTCCATTTGACCAGATACTCAAAGTATTGCTTTCGCCTGGTCCTCCTGCTTATTCTCTTATCCAGTATGCACTCCATATGTGACTTCTCTGCAACTGGCAATTGTTTCATCCACTAGATTACTGGCTGTCTAATTCCAGTCCCTGTTTCTTCAGCTCTATATGGGTACAAATCCGAGACATTGAATATCGGACAAATTCCGATCCCATTGGGTAATTCAATCTCATAAGCATTTGTCCCATATTTTATCAAGACCTTACATGGCCTGATTTTCTTCATCTTCATCTTATTGTATGTTCCTCTCGGGAACCTTTCTTTCCTCAAATGTGCCAGAACCATATCACCAACCTCAAACTAAAGTTGTCTCTGATGTTGATCTGCTCCGCGTTTATACTCCTGGCTTGATTTCAACAATCGCTCCTTCACCTGACTGTGAAGTTCTTTCATCGCCTCTGCAAATTCTTTTGTACTAGCACTGCTAGTCACAATCTGTTCTAAATCCCTCAGTTCAGAAATTCCCCTTGGCTACATGCCATATACAACCTAAAATGGACTCTGCCCTGTGCTTCGATTCACTGAGTCATTATACGCGAATTTTGCCTGTGGTAATATGCTATCCCACTGGCTGTGGTGCTCTGTCACCAAGCTTCTCAGCAAGTCTCCCAGACTTCTGTTGACCACTTCCATTTGTCCATCCATCTGAGGATGATAAGCTGAACTAAACGACAAGTTAGTTCCCAGCTTCTTCCATAAGGTACTCCAAAAATTACCTATGAATTTGGTATCCCTATCCGAAACTATACTCCTTGGCAACCCATGAAGTCGAATGACCTCTCTCAAGAACAGATTGGCAATGTGAGTTGTGTCAATGGTCTTCTGACATGAAATGAAGTGTACCATCTTGGAAAATCTGTCCACTACCACAAAGATTGAATCAACACCCCTCTGTGTTCTTGGCAACCCCAATACAAAATCCATGCTAATCACATCCCACGGTCTCTCTAGTATGGGCAATGGTTGATAGAATCCCGCATTCTGCTTCCTCCCCTTCAAATGCTGAAAAACTCTACATCTGTCAACAAATATCTTGACATCAGCTCGCATTCCCGACCAAAAATATGTCTCGTTCAGTTTCGCGAATGTCTTGTCATGACCGAAATGTCCTGCCAATCCTCCACTGTGTTTCTCCTTTAACAAGTTCTCCCTCATGGAGCATTTCGGAATACACAACTGATTGCCTCTGAACAACAATCCTTCCTAGATCATGTACTCGACCCACTGGCTTTGGTCTATGAGAACTGGATTCTTAGCTGCTTCATATGCTTCTCCAAAATCTAGATCATTTGCGTACATATCCCTGAGATCATCAAAACCCAATGTTTTGACTCTGAATTCCTGCAACAACAAACATTTGTTGCTCAAAGCATCAGCCACTTTGTTAGCAGTACCAAAAATACGTTTTATCACAAAAGTGAAATTCTGCATATACTCAACCCATTTTACATGTTTCTGATTCAACTTCTCCTGTTGAATCACAAACTGCAGTGCATGATTGTCACTGTACAATACAAACTCTCTCAGGATCAAGTAATGCCTCCATTTCTTCAATGCCTGTATGATAGCATAGAACTCCTTATCATAAGTGGAGTATTTCAATTTTGCTTCATTCAGCTTCTCGCTGAAATATGCTATCGGCCTATCTTCTTGACTCAAGACCACCCCAATTGAAACTCTTCTCAGCCTCTGTTGTCCAGTGAAAAGACTTATGCCGCTTCTTCACTGTATCCATCATCGCTGTGCTAATCCCACTGAAATTCCTGATGAATTTTCGGTAGGAACTAGCCAAACCATGGAAACTTCTCACCTTGAAGATATTCTTCGGTGATGGCCAATTCTTGATTACCTCCACCTTATCTGGATCCATACTCAACTCATTCGCCGAAATAACAAATCCCAAGTAAATGAGCTTTGTCTTCATAAATGAGGACTTCTTCATATTTATCAACAGCTTCTCCTACTGTAGTCTTTGCATCACTGTAGCCAAATGCTTCAAGTGTTCTGCCACTGATTTACTGTAAATCAGTATGTCATCCAAATACACAATGACAAATTTCCCGATGAACTCCCTCAGGACTTCATTCATCAACCTCATGAAGGTACTCGGTGCATTTGTTAAGCCAAACAGCATAACAAGCCATTCATACAAACCCTCGTTTGTTTTGAATGTTGTCTTCCATTCATCGCCTTCTCTCATGCGAATCTGGTGATAACCGCTTTTCAAATCAATTTTTGAAAAGTGTTTTTCTCCACTCAAGCAATCCATCAGATCATCCATCCTTGGCAATGGAAATCTGTACCTGATGGTTATCTTATTTATAGCCCTTGAGTCAGTACACATCCTCCAACCTCCATCTTTCTTCGGACTGAGTACTGTTGGAACAGCACATGGACTCAAGCTTTCCCTGACCAAAACTTTATCCAACAACCCCTGGACTTGTCTTTTGACCTCTTCATTCTCTTGCGGTGTCAATCTGTACGCGGCTTTATTCGGAAAACTAGATCCTGGTATGAGATCGATATGATGACTCACACTCCTAATCGGTGGCAACGAATGAGGTAGTTCGTCCACTATGATGTCAGCGAACTCTCCCAGCAGTTCCTGAACTTCATCTGGTAAATCATCCACTCTTGTGCTAGTTAGAACAATCCTCGGTTTTCTGACCACAAAGAATTGTGGGTCCTCCTTCTTCTTCACTTATGTAAGAAGTTCCTTCCCACTCATGATAAGTACAGTGTTTCCTACTTCTGGCTTCACCTCCTTATCCTTTATCGAAAGCAACATGTGTGTTCTCCCATTTTTATCCAGGGTGTATGTGTTCATTCGTCCACCTGAATCACATTTCTGTCATATTGCCATGGTCTTCCCAGCAATAGATGACAAACATTCATAGGAATGACATCACATAAAATCTTATCATTATATCCACCTATCTTGAATTCAACCAAGCATTGTTTAGTAACAGTTACCTGGTATCCTTTCTGTAGCCACGAAACTCTGTATGGGCTTGGATGATCAGTCGTCTCCAGCTCCAGCTTCTCTACCATCTCTGTAGATACGAGGTTATCTGTGCTACCACTGTCAACAATGACCTTGCATACCCTGTCCTTGGTCTTGCAAGAAGTCCTGAAAATTCTGGTCCTTTGGACTGAGCTTTCCACCCCCTTCTCAGGTGTCAAAAGCACTTTTCTCATCATCAGTGATCTTCCGCCTTCTGCGTCTTCTGCCTCAACATCCTGCCTCTGCGATTTGGTGATGTGAGCTTCTCCAATGTCCTTCTTTTTCTCTGGACACTCATAAGACTTGTGCCCATTCTTCCCGCATGTGAAGCATGTGATTACTCCACCTCTTCCTCTTCCTCTACCTCTAGTACGAGGAAAAGTGTTGTTGTCAGCATAATCTCCCCTCTACTCATTATGCTGCCCTTTCTGCTCAACATATGGCCCTCTCTGTGAGGTTCCACCTCTCTTAGTATGAGTCTGAGGTTTCTTAAAGTCCTCCCTGGGCTTCTGGAATTTATCCTGGGCAGCTGACTTGCCTCTAGACTGACTTCTGCCTCGACCCCTCTGATTCTGCTTTCGGCTCAGCTTTTCCTTAGCTTTCAGAGCCATCTAATAAGCATCTTCCACTGTCCGGATGGTAACCATTCTCATCTCGTCCTAGATATCATATCTCAGGTCATTCATATATCTAGCAACATTTTCATCATCGCTCTCCCGATGACCTGCTCTGATGTTCAGTTTATAGAATTCCTCAGTGTATTCTTTCACTGTCATCAACTTCTATCTCAGGTTCTGCATCCTCCTGAACATAGTAATTTCATAGTCTCTGTGGATGAATTTCGCCTTCATCTTCGTGATCATCCTGTCCCATCTCTTGATCTTCTGCTTTCCCTTGCAGCGTCTGTCATCTTGTAGTTCATCCCACCACAATGTTGCATGTCCTTTCAATCTCGTGATAGCATGCTTAACCTTCTTGTCTTTTTCGACATCTTCATAGTCGAAGTATGTATCAAGAGCTCTAATCCAGTCTAGAAGCTCCTCTGCATCCAAGTTTCCCTCGTAAACTGGAATGTCCATCTTTGATCTTGCACCCATCCTGGAAATAGCTTTGATCAAACACTTGTTTGATGCATCTTCAGCTGCAACTTCCTCCTCACATTCAACCTCAATCTCACTTTCGGAATCACTGAGATCCCCTGCACTGGCTGTGCGTCTTTGCGTTGTCTCCATATCTTCGAGTCTAGCTCAGAGATCACGCATTTGTCTCTCTATGGTTGGATCTGTTGCCTGCCTTCCTCTTCTCCTCTGCACCTCCCTATCCTCTGGATCGGGTGACTGTCTATCTCTTCTCGGCGGCATGGTGAATTCTCCTTCTCTGCTATAGAAAGAAAAGAATCTTTTTGGGCTCTGATACCAAAATGATAGCAACACAGCCCCTTCACCACCCGCAGGTCAGAAGGTCCACGTGCACATAGGATCTCCTCTTTCCTCGGCCCGAATAACACCAAGGTTATTCTGTTTCCCTAACGGGAAATCTGCACCCACATACCTCTTCATGCGATCCCCCTCTCTTTACTTATTGGGGAATCGGAACTCGCGACTTCGCGGGTCCAATAGTCAAGTGCTGCACTCTCGAATCGCTGAGACCTGACACCTCAGTCAACGTTGACCTCTCCCATTTCCTATTGGAACTTTCTCTATCATGAATTCGGCACTCGCAATATCAACCAACTTATATCTCCGACTCCCGATGTCTGATATGCCGAAACTCTGACACACGCGTGAGTTCAACCCTTCAACATCCTGTCGCCTCCATCGAGAATTCGGGGTTCATGATTTCGAGAATCCCGATGCTATTGTATCGAGACTTCTCGCTACGAAAACTCGATAGCTTGTGCCACCTGTTCTCCACTCGTCGACTCAGTTGTAGTCCACACTATGATAGTACCCGTCGGGATGTCGCGTATCGCAATATCGCGATTCCCGTTGCCAAATCTTCGACTTCCTTCTCACGAATTCCCGATAGGCGATTTCGCGAATAATCCAACGACCCTGGCTAGCTTGGATCAACGGCTCTATCTATCCTGAGCTCAAACCTTTGGGAATACACGGCTGTATCTCCCCTGCACCTCTCCAATATCTAACGACCCTCGGAGTATCGCGAATTCTCCTCGGAGAATACCGACCATCCGTTCTCCCTTATGCAACCCACGAAATGACTAAGTGTTCTTTTCCACGAAGCTCGTTCACCTGCTCGCAAACTTGTGACACCTCTTATGAACTTTCAGTCGCAGCTCTCCCATGCTATCCTTCAACGAATCCGAAAGCCTACCTCTCTGGAGCTTTTCCCATGATTTTCAAGTTCTCAGAAAGAAGCTCTTTCACGCACTCCTTGCAGTAATTCTTCAACCTCGTCTAAGTGTTGAAGTCACTCGACTTTGCGCACACCTGCAGCAGCAGTCTCTCAACAATTTCCTTAGATTCACAACCCTGAAGCTTCACTTTGGCCTACGCACTCCTTGCACGGCTCCTGTGCCCAGCTGCACCTTCTGGATGAATGAGAACAAAAGTTATCTCTATTTGAACCCTCTGTCAATGCACTCCTTGCGGACACTTCTACTGCACTCCCTGTAGGAATCCTCTGGCTCAAATAGAGAAACAATTGAAACTCATTCCTTTTTCCTTTCAAACTTCAATTCAACCATGAAATCATATACACAACATATAAAAGCAAATGTATAACAGGAAGGAAACATTCATGAGCATGTCAACCTCAATACACAGAGAACAGACCCAAAACCATGAATTTGAATCAATCTCTTCTATTAATTCAAGTATTTGTACATGGGTGTTCTTGCACAACTCTCTGCATGCTCTTGCTCTTCTTCCTGGATAATGTTACAATACACAATGAGGGTGTCTATATCCCGTTTCCCTCTTACGCTCTAAAGCTATCAAATCTAGAATTAAATTCTACCTACTTGCATTAATTATCTTAAATGTCGTCTACCTACTAAGGACGAGAGCAATACGCTCAAGGTCCATTACAATATACAAGTGCACTTCATTAAATCTCGACATTAATGTTTACGCAACAGTTTCAAGGTGTTTTAAAAAATTGTGTTGGCTTGTCTAGCTGTCCTCCGCTTCCGTGCTAGCTCGCTTGATGTGTTGGCGATGCTCGTACATCACTGTGTATTGAATCTGTAGAAACAATATCTGTAGCATAAATTTCAACCTCCATGCTTACTTCCATAATTATCTTTATACAGTAAGTATAATGAAAACTATAAGAAATTATTATATTTATTATCTCACTCTAATAGTATAATTCTATAGAACACTTACCCAAAATTAAAGGGATGTCCGATAGAGTTATGACTGTTTATACATGTATAAGATTAATTACCAAATTTATTTTCAAGTTACTTTAGCAGTTACACAGTCTGTAATTCTTCTATAAGACTGAATAACTAGTTGTATAGGAGTCACCTATTGGTAGGAAATTCTAGTACAGTAGTTGAAATGACCTTCTAATTAACATAGATATCTCTTCTAATCTATCCATGTTTAAAATTCATTTCCAACCAAAATGTACAGAAGGGTTATACTAAGGTCTACAGTTAATACTTTAGAGAATTATCCTACAGTTAAATCATTACAACAGAATTAAATTTCAAATAGTGCAACACATACAGATTAACAAATACACACTACAAATCAAGAGTTTGCATAATATTTAACTAGAGATGGAATAAATAACATATCTGAATGGTTATTGAACAACAAATGGAACAACCAAGTTCCTCCCAACCTTAGAATAGAGCAACCAATTTACTTGTCCCGTCCATCCCCTAGCCTGACCATGAGTCCATGAGGGCGAATTCCAGAACTCCTCCTCAGCAATAGTCTTTTAGTCTCAACAACTTATCCTTGCCTCACACTCAGAATTAAGTGTTCATAACAACAAGAGCTCAAAATATTTTCCTTATCATACTAGGCAACGTTCTGCCTCCTCTCATATGCTATATATCCGAAAGAAAAAGTGCCTAGGTATTTTTCACCTTGGGAATTTTCCCATCTTTCCAAGTCCCTGATTTTCAGGGGCTACCAATGGCCAAATTCCTAATTTGCCACTTGTAATAATCAGCCCTGAGGTAGTTCCAACATGTTCCCCACTCATGGAGTCATGGCCAGTTGATTTTAACCTGGTTGTTCCATTTGTCTATCAGCAATAAATATAAAATATTTTGTTCCATACAAGTGTCATAGTCAAGTAGTTAGTTGGGTCAAATAAGATATCTACCTAATAGTCATAATCATTAATTACAATTAACTAAATTTGAAATTCGAAATTTCCATATCTGGAAATTTTTTTCCAATTTCAAATTTACCAAAAACGTAATTAATTTTCTATGAAATTTCAGACTTTAAAATATATATATATTTTTTTGTGGGGATGTTACAAGAACAAGGTTATATTTGATGTCATTTTGATCACTATGTTTATTTTAAGAGGATAGAAAATGGAAGCTATATTATCTTGCTATTATATGTCTATGCCATGCTTGTTGTAGTGTTTAACATGTAGGATATAAATGTGCTAAAAAATAAATTAGCTAATTCATTTTCGATGAAAGATTTGGGTGCTGAAAAGAAAATCCTTGGTATGAGAATAACAAGAGACATGAAAAATCACAATTTGATATTGTCTCAGGGTGAGTACATAGAGAAGGTGTTGGAGAGGTTTAGAATGAAGAATGCAAAACCAGATAGTACACCTTTGGCCATCCTTTTGAAATTAACCAAGGAAATGTGTCCCAAGACACAAGAGCAGATAGAATACATGTCCAGGGTCCCTTATTCATCAATAATTGATAGCTTGATGTATGTTATGGTGTGAACAAGACAAAATTTTTCACATGCAGTGGGATTTGTGAGAAGATATATGAACAATCCAAGTAAAGAACATTAGGGGGGCGGTAAAATGAATTCTCGGGTATTTTATAGGTACTTCTACTCATGCATTATGTTTTGGAGGTTCAAACATGATTTTATAGGGACATGTTGATTTAGATATGGCAGGTGATAAAGATAGCAGGAGAAGCACCACACGACATGTTTTTACTATAGGTGGAACAACATAAAGTTGGATTTCGAAACTGCAAAAGGTTGTTTCACTTTCAACAACGGAATCAAAGTATGTTGTTGCTACAGAGGATAGTGAAGAGATGATTTGGTTACATAGGTTTATGGAGGAATTAGGAAATAAACACATGAATAGTAGGTTGTATTGTGAAATCCAAAGTGTCATTCATCTTGCAAAGAACTCAACATTTCACTCTAAGACTAAGTATATACAACTCATGTACCATTTCATACGATCCATTTTGGAAGATGGACAATTGAAGTTGGAAAATATACATACTAGCCAAAATCTTACAAACATGTTAGCAAAGGTAGTAACCAGGGAAAAACTTAGTTCCTTCTCAGTTTTAGTTTCCCTTCAAGAATAAAGGTGAAGATGAGAAAAATTTTCAGGTCCAAGGTGGATTATAGTCTAAGAAGTACAACATCAACAAATTTTTTGTCATTAATCTCCAAGTGGGAGATTGTTGGTTATGTAGCCTGATTGTCTTCTTGATTCAGAGGTCTTGTTTCATCTGTGTTTGGATCCCATTTTCTAATGAGGTGGTGTGGGGGGATTCCCCCCATGTCTCTTTCCAAGCAGGTCTAGGGGGAGGCGGCAAGAAATTTTGGAGCCCCCCCCACCACCCCTCCCCCCACCCCCCCCAATAGGGGTTCGAGGGAAACACCCCTGAAAAGAAATTTTAAAGAAAATTTCCTTGTAAAATATTGTAATTTCGTAGTCAATCTCGACAGTTCATTATAAGGTCGCAGATATGATGGTAAGTAATGTTAGGTATTTTTTCCCTAGAAGGAAACACTCTTTTATGTATGAGGGAATTGTATTGTGGCTGTGTATGTCAGTCAATATTGTATTATGAGAGAGGATATTGTGAGAGAAAGAAGAGGAAGCTACAATGGGTATGATGTAGGTTATATCCCTTCATTTGCTAGATAATAATAAAGAAAGGAATTGACAATTTATCTAGTGGACGTAGACCACACTGGTGAACCACATATATTTGTGTCTCTATTGTATTGTATATCTTCTATGTTTTTATTTCCACATTTGTTTTATTTTATTTCTTCACGATCTTGTTTTTCTAACATCTCCACCAAGGGATATCAGAATTCAATTCATTCCAAATATGACTACACATAATTTGTTCCATTAGTGACCTCATTCTCATATTCATTCTTTGGTAATTCTTTACATTCCTACACATAATCGTTTCTTAGACTGAACTTTGGCGTCACATAAAACCCTCCACTGCCTCGACAATAGTTCACTCTCTTAATAATAGAGATTTCCTTATGTGGAGAATTTTTGAGCAAACATTGTAGTATGTATTGAGTTTTGACGAATCTATGGCCCTTTCAGAGGCCTTGACAATGTGAAGGAATCTGCATTGTGGAGTGTTGACAGGTCTAAGGATCAGAAGGTGCAGGAATATAACTACTACCCTCATATTGTTGGATGATTGGGAAATGGAGAAAATTTCTTTGCATAGGTATGGACTAACATTGGATATACTCTTGGTGAATGATATCGTATATCTCGACCTAGTATAGATGGTGCAAGGATTGCAAATATTTTAAGGTAGGAGATGAGTTGTGTGTAAATATCAAAACGTTTCCTGGTTGTATTCTTGGTGATGCAAACTATGTGACTTATGGCGATGAGTGGTTTCATTTAGTAGTCGATAACTCTCTTGGTTCATTGCATATTTTCATTGATGCACTCTGATTGTATTCTTGGTGTAGTATCAAGGGAATTTTTATTTTATTGTTGCAACTTCATTATATTTTCATTTGCTAATGTGTGCATGAAGACAAAATACAATGCATTATCTTCTATCAACAAGTGCATCTTCTGATGAAGCTTCCATTACACTAGTCCCTAGACAACATAAAGGAAATAAGAGAAGCCACATAAAGAAGAAGCGCAAAGGCAGGGGGTTGGCATAATCTCAATGAAAACGTAGATCTTCATTGTACCTGTTGTGGAATGAATGGGTCACATGAAGCAACTGACTAAAAAGTTCCATGGGAGGAGATCAAATAAAGAAAGAATCAAGACAGAGGTAAAAATTCAGAACCATCGAAAGTTAAAACACCTGCTTGTTACATAGTTTCCCATTATAATGTAGGATTAACTGAATATTTGTTTAACACTTCACTTGATTCTTTGGGGGATGCATGGATTCTTGACACAGGCGCAACATCCCACATGAAATTTCAAAGAGATTTATTTGAATACTTCAATGACAATGTAGATGGCGTAGTGTACTTTGCAGACAAATCAAGCCTTAGGCCTTTGAGAATGGACACCATTAGGATTAAGTTGCTTGGACTCCATAATTTTCTTCTGCACAATGTACTCTATATTTCTGAGCTACAAAGAAGCTTGCTGTCCCTTGTGAACATCAGACAACAAGGCCACTATGTTCATATGTTCAGTGGAAAATTTGAGATAAGGATTTTGACAACATGGTTGTCATGACCAGAATAGAAGATGGAATATTGTTCAAGATGAATGGGACGTCTTCCCATACACACACTACTCCATACCTCTCTCATCATGACTTAGGTATAATTCCATCTACTCTTTTTTGGCATGCTAGATTTGGCCATATTAATTATGACAATCTTCATTTGTTAAGAATGAATGATATTTCTGGTTTTCCTACTATTCCTAGGAAATTGAAGCAATGTGATGCTCACATCCTTGGAAAACACAACAAACAACCCTTTCATAATTCTATTTCAAGAACATGTAGAAACATTGATCTGATTAATTATGATTTGTGTGGCCCTATGATTATTCCTTCTGCAAATGGAAACAAATATATGATGAATTTTATTGATGATTAAACCAGAATGTGTTGGGTGTATTTGCTGAAAGAAAAATCACAAGCTTTTGAAAATTAAAAAAAAAATCACGTATGGATTCAAAATGAATATCGGTCTCATATTAGCTCTCTTCGCATTGATAATGGAGGAGAACATACATCTAATGAATTTGAAATCCACCTTCGCCAATATGGGATCAAACATCAAACCACATTTCCATACAATCCCCAACAGAATGTTGTGGCTGAACAAATGAACATGGCACTCCTAAATATGGTTCATTCCATGATGTTTTTCATGAATGTTAAATTTATGTTTTAGGCTGATGCATTTCTATGTACAGTTTATGTCAAAAATAGGTGTCCATATCATGCTCTTAAAAATGAGACTCCATATGAAATGTGGCATGGCCACATTCCTTCGGTGAGGCATCAAAGGATCTTGGATTCCACCTACTATGCCTTGATTCCTAAGGAGCAATGAAGAAAGCTTGATTCCATGAGTCAGATGATCAGGGGATCAAAATTTGCTCAATTTTCAAAGTGCTCGGATTGAGACGAAAATAGTTCCATTGCGTCCGTCTCGTTTTCCTGATTTCGGCGGTATATTTATTTTCGTAAATGGAGTCCGTATGGAGGAGATATCGCGATTTGACCGCCAAGTCAAACAGGTAAAAACTTGGGATGCTGACTGTACATGTCCGTACAGTCCGTACGGCCACGTGGAGGGCCGTACCATCATGCTGACATGGCAGAGGGATGACGTGGTGATTGCTGGTTGGATGTTCGTTGGTGAATACAGTGTTGACACATGTCTCATTTGCAGTGAATAAGGTTTGGACACGTGGCCCAACCCATTGGCGCCACGTGTCACTATCCGGCTGGTTGTTATGGTTGGTGGATATTTGTGTAAAAGGTATTGGGTCCGCAGGGTTCGACCCCAGGACCTCCTCCTCTATGCAAAGACTTAACAAACACTCTGCTAGCCAACTATCCGTTCCTTGTTCCTTGTTAGCAAGGCGGGGCACATTGTATTTAAAGTTGTATATTGTTTGATTTTGAAAAGGGCATGGGCCGGGGCCTAAGCCCCGACCCCTGGTTTTATAACATAACACATGTGTTAATATTACCGCGCGGGAAACATATTATAACCATTGTATATGTTGTGTTTTGTATTAACATGCATTGTAACCAACGGTTATACACGGGGGTTGTAACACATAGTTTTAATATATAACCAATGGTTAATGCGTGCGAGAGTTTAATCCGTTGCACGGTTTTTAAACGGACCAACGAATTTTATGCCCAGCCTATGGTCGCATGGGTAATATGACCTAGTGCCGGGGCGGTTAGGGGCTGGAGGCGCCCTAACCGTTCTATGGTTTGGACCGGTGCACGGTTGCATACGGGTCTTGGTTTTTACGCCTTTAAAGAGCATGTGTGCTAGGTTGGAAGCACAAGGGTGCAGATTGTAGAACCAGAGATAGCAAAGAAGAAGGGGAGACTTCAAGGAGGCTATCTTCTTCATTTTTTGACCGTTTCAAGTGCCGAAAGAGCCCAGACATGGGTTTTGGGACATTGCAGAGCCATTGAAGCAGTGAGTTTGTCATTTTGAGCACTGTAAGACATGTTTTTGAGCACTTTGAGCAATTTAATAAAAATGATCCATTGGAAGCTGGACCAGGAGATGTAGCCCGGAGTGGGGTGAACTCCTTTATCAAGTTGTTGTGTTTATGTATGATGTTCAATGATTTATAATGCTGTCTATGTGTATCTTTACATAAGTAATCCTTTATTATGTGTTGCAAATTGATCCGGTTGCTTTAAAAACACATAACAATTTCACTTGCAATATTTATTCAAGTTTCAAGTCTTCTTCAA
>ML789667.1:146792-182825 GCA_009831015.1 Picea engelmannii
TTTCTCGGCAGGCCTCATCCTAACGTGTCACCATTCTGCTAACTCGGACCCCCTTGCTCTAAACTGGTTACCGCCTACCCCCCCTTCGAGTAAACTGCCATACCAGTTTCTCATACCACCATCGTCTCGTGACATCACACTCCACTACCACCGCCATCCCCTGATGTCACACTCCACTACCACCTCCCACAAGTCATGTCTCATTATATCGTCATGATATTCCCCTCCACTCACCCATCGCACGTCAGATCTCATTCACCTATCATCCAATCACTTCTTTCCACATCACCCTCGCTCACCTGTCACCCATCCTTTGATGTACACCTCTTAACTGAGTTATCCATTAGCTAATTAGTACAGGTTAACATATCCGTTAGCCCGCTGACATGTTCCCTGTGCCTCCAATGGATAACCGTTTTCCCCGATAATCTCGTTCTTTTTCGCCATTCTTCCATTTTTCACGATACAGACACCTTTGAAATCACTATTCCCTGCGTTCTTTCCCTCCACAACCCCCATTAATTCCTGAAACATATAGTAAGATTCAATTTCTCAAGCATCATTTTAAGTGATGGCGCCAAAGTACAAACAATTGTAAATTGATGAAAATCCTTTCCTTCTGCCTCTAGTCGACATCGACCGAATCCCTCTGACCGACAAAGATTACTTGATTTCTGAGCCCAAATGTGAATTTGATTTCACTGAGCTACACTCATGGTTCAAAGACACTTTCTTAGACCAGAGTGACAAGATTGAACTCTGGGATTCCAATCTCCCATGATACCTGTTTCCCCAAATTCATCATTTCCTCGAATTCACCCTCAAATGCCAGGCTCATTACCTTCCCTATCAGAGAGCTATTGTTTCTTCCTCTGGAGATACCCTGTTCACTATCACACCTGAAGCCATCGACCAAAGCCGAATCCTTGTCTCCTTTTACCATTGAGATCCTAACCGAAATGTATCAAAAGTTGTATTTTCCCCAAAGAGCGCAAATCTTTGAAATTTTCCTCCCTAAGAGTGCCCCATTACGCAAAGAAAATCCCCCGTATCAGTCATTGATTTTCTCATTAAAAGGAAATCAAATTATCTCCTATCTTTGCACCCTACTTGGATACTACTCGAATGAGTGGGTAGATGAGCCAATCTTGGGTTATCTGTCTATTTTCTCTACCGAGGAAAACACCACAATGCAGTTCGACTACAACATTTTCTTGGCCGAGAATATCCACGAAAAACTGTTCAAGTTTCCCATACAAGGAATGTTCTAGTATTCATCAATACTGACATACTTGTTTGTATTTTTCCAGATAGACAAATTCCTATTTTCCATTTAGAAGCTATATCAGAATGGAAAACCATAGCCGGTCACATCCTAGACATCACTGTTGAGAAGGAACTCACTAGATTTCACCTTCAATATGTTCATATATTAATTCTACCATCCAATGGTAAGTATGCTCAGCGAATGACAAGAACCAAGGATAAACAAATAAATCCAACGAATTTTACACCTCTCAGATCTCGCCAAGACCCGAGACTGGTACCTGTACTAGAACCACACAGAGATTAGAATTTATGGATGCGAGCTGGCTCCCTACAAATTGCCTAGATATTTTCCCGTGCGTATATTCACCCTAGAATATATTAGGCAAATGATTAACTCAGATGATAGTCATTTTGTATCCTTCAAGAAGAAACAACAATTGAGGATCAAGGGATAGATAGGACCTTTCATCTGTAACAACCGAGCTGTAGGGGGAACGGCCGATAAACTTTTAAAGGAGATGAAGTTCAACATTAGTTTTATGTGGAACTATGATCCCTGCGGCATTATCATAGAAACGAGGCTAAAGAATAAAATCTCTCCATATGCTCATGTTCCCAAACCAGAAATTGAGAAGTTAATGAATCAGACAGAGTGGGAAATGAACACTTTGGAAGACTCAGAACAACAACCTCCTTCAGCCAGTGTTTCACAAACCATTACTCCACAGGTACTAGTAGAGAAGAGGCCCAGAAAGGAAGTCTCCCCGTCAGTCACTGAAGTCTTAGCAGAGGATTTTCGGGTTTACAGGAAAACACCCAAGATCAGTCATACCCCTCACAAATCTAGGGGAGAAGAGACTCAGTCTACTACAGTAGTAGAGGGAGAAAATTCACCATTGTTCTTAAGTAGTCAACAAACGATGTTTACCTCTTCATCAAAGAAGCAGACTGACACCACCTTGATCGCTCAGCTATCACAAGGATCTGCAGGACTAAGTATTTTTGAAAAATACAATCTGATTAAGAAAAAGAATGAGATGTTGACTAGCAACACCTATGCCCAATTTTGGAAGGAAACATCAACATCACAACATAGACTGCTCTCTGCCTTTGATATTGAAAATGGGAGAATTCATATGGATTTCTTGCAGGTACAAGTGCCTCAACCAAAGGAAATTTCTGACTACAAAAGGTAAAATTTTGAGTTTGATGCTACATAGGTACATCCAACTGACTAGATGGACTTGCACAGACAAACCAGAGAAATGATTTTCTCAACATTGGCAAACACTTCCACAACTACTGAAAATTTACAGGTGTCTCTGAACAATGTTTAGACTCAACTAAAGTTGGATAAAGTGCCATCCTTTGCAATGAACAACATGATCAAATCTTTAGAAGATATGGTACTTAAAATTGGGTACGACCACTCCAATGTGAAAGTAGCTGAAGAACTGCTAAAGAAAAAGAATGCTGACATAAAATCCTTGAGGAAACAATTAACATTGCTAGCTACTTAAGACTCACAGGACAAAGATATGGCCAAGATAGAAGGCCAAAAGGAAGAAATGCTAAAGTTAATCATGGAACAAAATTCATAGATCAAGGAGATGGAAGAAGAATTGGAAAGGTTAGTAAAGGAAAAGGAACAAATAGATCCCATGTAAGTCATTCCACTGAGTGCGGCTCCCCTCTCAAGATTTAGCACAGTGACAGCATCAACAACTTCCACAACAAAACTTCTATCAGCTACCCCAGTGATAGTGTAACACCCCTCGACCTCACACAGGCCTGGGACATGCCACTTCTCAGACACTTTACTTAGCTCTGAAATCGTCTTTGTAACATTCCCATCCTTCAACAGGCCAGGCCATGCTATCTTGAACACTCTTTCATGCTCAGATACCCATTTTTAATGTCCTCGACCATTCATGCTAGGCCATGCTACACTGAAGAACACATCTATTCTTTGTGTGGAATGTACTGTAACATACTTAGCATCCTATGTCTCATATAATTTTCTAATTGCATGCAATTAAAACATATGCACACACAAAACTCTTGCGGAAGCTTAATATATATAAAACATGAACAGACAAATACCCTATGTAAATGCATGGATTCACACTGAAAATAAGTAAACATATACATGTAGCATATACATGCAATACCCATAAGCATACAGACAGTTATAATCATGCATAGGATAAACCCATAAAAATAACACGTGAATAACAATGCAGCATGTAAATTAATCACACAATTGACACTTATCTTTGTGAGAATATCACCAATTGCATGCAGACCTTCCACGAACCTCCCAGCCTTAGACCACAGTGTTCATCACTCTCAAGATTGAGTCACCCCCGAGCTGGGACTAAACTCCACCTAGGTAAAGGGTTCCTAACCAGGCTAAAGGCTCACAAACAATAGGAAAGACTCTATCTCAGGTGCTCACTCAACTAATAGCCTACAATCCCTTATTCCCCACATGCTTGTCCCACCCAAGGAAGTGTGCCCCTTTTCTGCTCAACAGTCTCTCGACTACCCCACTTCCCTTCCAGGGCTTCAACAATGAGCCAGATAGGAAGTCTTAGAGACTTGTAGCTGTAGTTCAACAACTTCAGGAAATCAATCCCCAACACTTCTCTCACCCTGAGAATTGATTAAGGGCTTGACAACCCACCTCTTCAATATCCCACGGGCCTGACAACTCGCTTCTTCAACCCCGCTCCCAAGCTAACAGTTACCCAACAGGAGGCTCTGGATACGGTTTAGGTAAAGTCATGAAGATACAATGTATCGTTCAAATGGCTTCAATATTCATGGATGATTGACTGTCTATCGCAGTGATGGATGAATCAGGGAAAGATGATGGTCCCCCCTGATGGGGATCCCCAAAGTGAACTAAGTCCAACAATATGTATGCATGCCCCCAACTTGACACTTGTCATGTTGGAAGCTACTTTGGCCCACTTGGCCCCAACTTAGAACTTAGGATAACATAATTATCCATACTTTATGATTTAAGAATATTAATATAATATTCCTTAACTTAGCCTCTTCCCTTTCCCTAACTAGTGGAGTTTAGTCCCCCATCTCTTTTATCATGGTCAGTCTATGCACAACGATGTATTTTATATTAAATATGAGATATGTAAAAAAATAGGTGCACTAGCCTTTAGCATCTATGCTCTCTAGCCTAATCAAAATATAAGCATCCTAGCTTATAATACTGGCTCACTAGTCCATAAAACATATCATATACACAAGGTTTCCTGGCCTCTACATTACGCGCACTTAAGATGCTATGGGCGGTATCCCCTAATGTGAACACTTCCTCATTTTACTGTGCAGTACCTATGCGTGCTACACCCTCAACATATCCTCAATCACTTGATTCACCCTCTTTGTTTGTCCATATGTTTCTGGATGATAAGCTGTTCTAAAATTCAAATTTGTTCCAAATCCATTAAATAATCCCTTCCAAAATTTTGAGGTAAATTTTGGATCTCTGTCAGACACAATTGTCTTGGGTATGCCATGTAACCTAGCAATATCCTTCATATAAACATCGACAATGTTCACTGCCTTGTGAGTGAGCTTAACCATAATAACATGGGCATCTTTAGTAACCTTATCCACCACTACCATGATAGAATCATGTTGCTTATTCGTTCTGGGAAGTTTGGTAATGAAATCCATAGTTACAACCTCCCATTTCCACTCAGGAATGGGTAATGGTTGTAGCAAACTAGTTGGGTGTCTATGCTTAGCCTTTACTTTTTGACATTCCAAACATCTGGCAATAAAATCAGCAACCTCTTTCTTCATGCCTGGCCAATAATATTGGCTCTTGACAGCTGCAATAGTTTTCTGATATCGTAGGTGCCCAGCATAAGGCACATTAGGCATTTCCCTCAGTATTAGATTTTTCAATTCTTGATAATTTGGTATATAAATTATGCCCCTGTATATGAGAATTTCATCCTCATCCAGCTTGTATTCTTCAATTTTCTGCTACACATTACCTTGCTGTAATTTTGCCACTAAATCCTTATATTGTAAATCTGATTTGGCAGTCTCTAAAATTTTGTGTTTCAAATATGATTGATACATGCTAATGGCTGTAGCATCCATTTCATGCACTCTTTTACTGAGTGCATCAACCACTTTGTTCTCTTTCCCCTTGATATGCTTTATATTGAAGTCATATTCACTTAGAAATTCTAACCATCTGCTTTGCCTAGCATTTAAAGTTGGCTGTTAAAACAAATATTTCAGACCATTGTGGTATGTCCTCATCTCAAACGTTTTCCCCATGAGGTAGTGTCTCCATTTCCTCAAGGCATGTACTATGGCTGCCAACTCCAAATCATGAGTGGCGTAGTTTCTTTCATGCTCCTTTAACTTCCTTGACTCATAACATATAACAAACCCATTTTGACTGAGGACTCCACCAAGTCCCTCTTTACATGCATCTGTGCATACAATGAAGTCTTCATTTGGGTCTACTATCCTTAATATTGGAGCACTTGTTAATAATTGTTTCAAGTGTTGGAAACTCTTTTCACAATCCAATGTCCACTGAAACTTCACACCCTTTCTTTGCAATGAAGTGGTTGGGTGTGAAATATTTGAAAATCCTTCTATAAATATCCTATAGTATCCTACAAGGCCCATGAATGATCTCACCTCTGTCACATTCTTTGGCACTGGCCATTCTCTAATGGATTCTATCTTCTGAGGATCCACTTCTATCCCATCCTTTGAAATGATGTGCCCCAAATAGTGAATTTGCTTTTGGTAAAATGAGCACTTGCTTAATTTGACATACAATTGATGCTCTCTTAATACTTGCAAAACCATCCTCAAATGATGTTCATTCTCTTCTTTTGACTTGGAATATATGATAATGTCATCCAAAAAGACAATGACAAATGTGTCTAAATATTCTCGGAAAATACCATTCATTAAGCACATGAAAATAGCTGGTGCAATTGACAACCCAAATGGCACCACTGTGAACTCATAATGACCATACCTTGTCTTGAAAGCAGTCTTGCTGATATCTTCCTCTTTAATCCTTACCTGATGATATCCTAACCTGAGATCTATATTTGAAAAGATCTTTGCATCCTTCAATTGATCAAAAAGATCATCAATCCTTGGCAGAGGATACTTGTTCTTTACAGTCACTTTATTCAACTGCCTAAAATCAATGCGCAATCTTAATGTTCCATCTTTCTTCTTCACAAACAAGACTAGGCCACCCCAAGGTGACACATTTGGGCATATATACCCCTTCTTCAGAAGCTCTTCAAGTTGCATTTGCAACTCCTTCAGCTCTGGTGTACTCATTCTGTAAGGAGTCTTTGATACTGGAGCTGCTCCAGGCATCAAATTTCTAGAGAAATCAATGTCCCTCCTTGGGGGTAGTCTTGGTACCTCCTTGAACACATCTTCAAAATTTTCTAGTACTACATAATCTTCCAAATTTGGCACCTTATCGCTAGGTGTATCCACCAAATGAGCTGCAATTATTTGACACCTTTTTCTGTAACATTTCTTCAGCTGCAATGCTGAAATATCTCTTATGGCTACTGCTCTAGGAATTCCTTGCACTTTCCTTAGTTTACCTTCCTCATCCAAGCAAGTAAATGCTTTGTTATGGCAGTCTAGGATGGCATTTTGGTCTTCCAACCAATCCATCCCAATTATACAGTCATAGGAACCTAAAGGAAAGATGTTCAAATCTGCCTGGGTGTTCAGTCCATTAATGTCAATAAGACATGACTTAACCATATCCTTAACTTTTCTTTTGGCCCCTGTGTCCAACTGCACCAACCAAGATTTCCCATTCTTGCTTCTTGGAAAATGCAAACTTTCCACCACCTTAGGATATATATAACTATGAATAGCTCCTAAATCAATTAAAATAGCAATGGTTTGGTTGTTGATCATACCTTCCACTTCAATCATATGTGACTGATATTCTGCTTGCTTGTTGTCTAGGGCTGCATAGATCCTGGGTATATTTCTATCCATGTCCTCAATGTTTCATCTTGTTGTACATTATGAACAGTCCTCCCTTTTTCACCTCTGTGAGGACAATCTCTAAACATGTGATCCCCTTTACAACCCCAACATTCAATAGGTGGTTGCCTTAGCCTTTGAATTCCTATGTCCATCATTTTGGGTTCCTTAGGAGTTTACTATCCCTGTGGACTATTTTTGAAGAGTGGTGGCTTAGACCCCTTCTTCCTTTGATCCATCTTGAATTTCTCTTTGTCTTCCCAAGTTTTTTGGAATATTGGCCTTGATTTTTGTTGATCATATAGGCATTTAGCTCACCTTATGGTCTCCTCCAATGTCTTGGGATCATCATACTATATTTTTTCACTAATGAATGATGGAAATCCACTCAAATACCTTTGAATTTTGACTATATCATCCTTGATGAAAGAAACATACTTCAACAGTTCTAGAAACCTTCTCTCATATTCCTGAATTGTGATACTCCCAAGCTTGAGTTCAAAGAACTCTTTCATTTTCTTGTCATAGTATCTCTTAGTCAAGTATTTCTTCTCAAAATACTTCTTGAATCTTCTCCAAGTAACACTTTTCTCTTTGATGTGTTGCACCTACACAAGTTGATCCCACCACATGGATTCTTTTCCTTTGAGTTGATAGATGACAATTTTACCCTCTGCATGAGAGGAATAATTATGCAATTGAAAATACTTTCTCATGCCCAACAGCCATGTCTGTGCATCTTCATCCTTCTTGTGCTCATCATCAAATGTAGGAGGTTTGATTTTGTTCATTTCTCCTCGCAGTTCATCCACCCTAGACCTCTTGTACTTTCTGACAGGGGATGGAATTGAGCTTCTATGTGATCTCTTATTGGAATTCCTCGAGGAGTGGTGGTTATGCCTGCTAACACTTGTTTTTCTTTTCTCATCATGAGACTTGTGATTTCTCGATTTGCTCGAGCCACTCTCCTTATCCAATTTCTTTTCTATTTTGTTCAAGCTCTCCAATAACTTCATGTTGAAGTCATCCTGATGCTCCTTGGCTCTCGTAAGCCTTTCATTATCAACTTTATGTCTTTGAACATCCTTCTGTAAATTTTTAATGGTCTCTGCCATATTTATGTTTTCATCCCTTTCTTCACCATGTCCATTGGAGTTGGTTCCTTCCATGCTCAAATGGACATCCATCCCTCTGACTTCATCTTCCTGGCTATAATTTCCTAGTGCCTCTTCCATTACTCTGGACTCTAAACTGATCTTTATCTGATCTAGTTGTTTTTAACTCTGCAAAATGTGCAGCCAATAAAACTTGTGAGACTGACTGTTTCAACAATTTTATGAAAAATATGAACCATTTTGGTTCAATAATTTATCAGAAGCCTTTCTTCTGATTTCCTGAAACATTGAATTCCCAATCAATTTTTTGGGTGGATAATTATATTCCACTGTCCAAGACCTTTCCAACGCCTTCTCACATGCTCAATTCCGAGTCTTGAGGAGAAAGTTATGGCTTCATGGAGCTAGTCGGGGTCTTATAGTTTACCCTTCACTGTTTCTGTTGTTCATCCCCCTTCAAACAACTTCACATGCACAAATTTCAATCTTTTCTCCCATATTTTCCATGTGCTGCAAAATCATAGTTAAATAGTGCTTCGTGCACTTTAAAACCATTGTGTATCACTTCTTTGTCGCGCCAATAACATGCACACACTTTATGTCACATGCCAATAACTACCGCGCACAGTTTGGTTCTTGCACTATTACCCGTTGCACGCAGTTTTTGTATCTCGCACTGATATTCCACATGAATTTCTCTCTATTCATTGAACCATGCTAAAGTTCAATATGCTCCCACCGTGCATCAATACTTTGTGTGCACCATACTAAACTATCATGCGACAACATATACTCATACTGTGCATGCGCCAACCAAACTCCTCTATGCTCTGCCAATACTGCATACACCCTGCACGCCCTTATTGTGTGTGTGTACATTGTGCACACCTTCTTATGCGTGTGCACTCTGCACAATGCCAAATTTAGTGCATGCACTCGCACACCATATTGTTCCGCGCGACGCCATAATTTACCGCACGCACCTGCACACTAACTTTTTCTTCTGCGCGGTAACGAAATTTAACATGCACACCAACATGCCAATATCTTGCTGCACAGTGCCAATTTTTAACAATCGCATGCTTTCCACTGTGCATCATGCTTTTTTAGTGCACCACATGTGCACATTCACCTTTATGTGCATCAAATCCTAATGAATTTCGCTCCATCTTTCATGGCTTCACTGTAACTTCAAATTCAACCATTCTAGGTCTGAATTTGCCAGGACAGATATTAAATCAGTAATATCTCATCACTTGGTTAAATTTCTCCATTTTCTCATGAATTCACCCACAAAAATTGGGGCTTTTCCCCATTTCCACCTAGTTGCTGCTACTTTTTTCCATGGACACTCTACAACTGAAATTTGGCCACTTCAAATTAAATCCTCTATGACATTTTGCTTCAACTCAACTTATTCGTCCCATTCAGGCTCAATGTTGAAAAACGAAGCTTTGATACCCATTTGTAACACCCCCTGACCTCAAACAGGCCGGGGACATGCCACTCCTCAGACGCTTTACTTAGCTCTGAAAGCGTCTTTGTAACATTCCCAGCCTTCAACAGGCTAGATCATGCTACTCCTGAACACTCTTTCATGCTCACATACCCATTCGTAATGTCCCCGACCATTCATGCTAGGCCACGCTACATTGGAGAACACATTCGTTCTCTATGCGGAATGTATTGTAACATACTTAGCATCCTAACTAAGTTATGTCTCATATAATTTTCTAACTGCATGCAATTATAACATATGCAGACACAAAACTCTTGAAGAAGATTAATATATATAAAACGTGAATAGACAAATACGCTATGTAAATGCATGGATTCACACTGGAAAGTAGTAGACATATACATGCAATAACCATAAGCATACAGACAACTATAATCACGCATAGGATAAACCCATAAAAATAACACGTGAATAACAATGCAACATGTAAATTAATCACACAGTTGACACTTATCTTTGTGAGAGTATCACCAACTATGTGCAGACCTTCCACGAACCTCCCAGCCTTAGACCACACTATTCATCACTCTCAAGAGTGAGTCACCCCGAGCAGGGACTAAACTCCACCCGGGTAAAGGGTTCCTAACCAGGCTAAATGCTCATGAACAATAGGAAAGACTCTATCTCAGGTGCTCACTCAACTAACAGCCTACAGTCCCTCATTCCCCACTTGCCTGTCCCACCCAAGGAAGTGTGCCCCTTTTCTGCTCAACAGTCCCTCAACTACCCCACTTCCCTTCCAGGGCTTCAACAATGAGCCAGATAGGATGTTTAAGAGCCCTGTAGTTGTAATTTAGCACCTTCAGGAAATCAATCCCCAACACTTCTCTCAGCTTGAGAATTGATCAAGGGCCTGACAACCCACCTCTTCAATATCCCATGGGCCTAACAACCTGCTTCTTCAACCCCACTCCCAAGCTAACAGTTACCCAATAGAAGGCTCTGGATACGGTTTTAGGTAAAGTCATGAAGATACAATGTATCATTCAAATTGCTTCAATATTCATGGATTATTGACTGTCTATCTTAGTGATGGATGAATCAAGGAAAGATGATGGTCCCCCCCGATGGAGATCCTGGAAATGAACTAAGTCCAAAAATATGTATGCATGCCCCCAACTTGACAGTTGTCATGTTGGAAGCTACTTTGGCCCACTTGGCCCCAACTTAGAACTTAGGATAACATAATTATCCATACTTTATGATTTAAGAAATATTAATATAATATTCCTTAGCTTAGCGCCTTTCCTTTCCCTAACTAGTGGATTTTAGTCCCCCATCTCTTTAATCGTGGTTGGTCTACACGCATCGATGTATTTTATATTAAATATGATATATGTACAAAAATAGGTGCACTGGCCTTTAACATCTAGGCTCTTCGGCCTAATCAAAATATAAACATCCTAGCTTATAATACTGGCTCACCAGCCTATAAAACATATCATATATGCAAGGATTCTTGGCCTCTACATCACATGTGTTTCACGTGATTTTGGTCACTCTGATGATGTCTTAACAATGGTGTATTCAAGCTTCCAACAAGAACTTTTTCCTGAGAAAAGTGGCACTTGTCTCCTTCCAAAAAACATATTTTTAAAGTGAGTTCACGGGCTACCTATATCCTAGGGTGCAATAATCCCTCATTCTCGCAGGCCACTTACACTTAGGGTACGAACTTCTCGTAGTTTTCTCCATACACATGGTGCGAACCTGTTTTTAAGTTTGGAAAAGAGAAGAGGTCTCGAGAGTTCTAGAAGGGAATCTTCTAGAAAATGAGTTGGCATTCGTATGGTTGTCATTTTACTGACTTCTCAGATTTGATGGGATCATCCTCATCCATGTAACCATCTCTCCTTCTCCTATATATTGGAAGGTTTCTCATGGAAAAGGTTAAGCAAGATTGAATGAAAAATTGGTGAAAGAATTGTGTGAAGAACCCCACTGAAACAGAAGCTTGGAGACTCTAGTTGGTCTATCAAGAGGAATTGGATCTTCTTCATGCAGGTATGGAGCAAGTGTGTGTGTTGGAACGAAGGGTAGCTAAAAGGAATCTTGTGACATCAAGGCGATCAGGTTGTATCTTCTACTTTCAATTAATATGATACAGTGGCATGTCCATTTCCCATAAAGTCAGTCTTACTTTATTGTGTAATTCCTTCATCATATGCATAAGTTAATGTTGAATACATTTTTCTATCTTCACTTTGGGTGGTTTGCATTGTCTTGGACTTGACTTCATGAGAGCACCGAAGCAAAGTAGGAGCAACAGAGACCTAAGGAAGCGATATAAAGGTATGCCACTTATTCCTCCCTATTAGCAAATTCAATGATTACAACTTAGCGAAAGAGTCGTGTCCTGTCCTATTTTGTTCTAGATCCAGGTGGATCTAGGGAGATCTGTCAGTGTTCGCACCTACCGATTAGTCTGATAACAAAATTGGCAACTCCACTGGGGAGACAACCCATTTTTTAGTGATTTTTGGTGTTTTTCTGTGGCCATTTTCTCTTACCTTACCTTTTTTCATTTCCATCAATCTCAGAGTCTTGTTGAGACCCTGACAGACTCTCTGGGTCCAGAGGTTCCTTCAAAAGTTGTGTCTTTTTTCCAAATTTTGCTTAGTTTTAGGCATTCTCACACTGAACCCTTCTGTAGCCTGCGAGAACCCCTAGATTCCGCACCCTTCTTTTTAGTCCAGTGTGAACCTCTCGCACTTAGCTTGTGACCAGCCTGCGAGAATGCTTCATTCTCGCACTGTACACCACTGCTAGCCTGCGAACCCATTTATAATTTTTTGGGATTAAGGTTTCTTGTATGCTCAGATGGCCATATTTGTATGTGTGTCTGAAGAGAACTTCTTGAGCCACTAATTGATTGTTTCTTGACTTCGGATTTTGTGAATGATTAGTCTTCAGAAATCGAAAATGCTTCTTGTTTATTTTTTCTCAACTATTATCTCTCGACATTTTCTTAGCAAGGATATAATCTCTGATCTTGGAATCTGAGTGCTTGTTTGGTTGGGATCTAGTGATCGGTTTAAAAGTTGGGATTAATTGCCTTTCTCAATTGCCCTTTACTTGGAAAATTGTTGCCCTCATGCTTTTGAAAAGACTAGTCTTATATGCTTGTTGTTTTTGTCTTCATTGAAAGATTGGTTTGGGTTTTTGTTATATATTGCTTTTCATTAGTTGTTGGCTTTTCTTAGTTCCACCACTATTGTGTGGTTTCTTTTGAAAATTAAAAAAAAATATTCTTTTTAAAAACAATTTGTATTTCAAAAATATTGGCAATCAAATGTTGAAATAGAACAAATAGAAAATTGGCATTGTTTGTGATTCATTGATATTGCATTTCAAAGAAGATTGTATATCATAGTTCAAGATTGTTCCAGAAAACTCCTCTTTCCCTCCTGTAAATAGGGTTCATCGAACAAAAAATTGATATCTTTCATTCCTATCTATGCATTGTTGGGTCAGAGTCTCACACAACAATGGTTTCATTTCCATCTCCTTTGAGTAACAACAACCTTTAATAACATCGCACAAATTTTAAAATTTAACTAGTAACTCTTTTCTAGGACTCTATTACACCAACATTAGCTAGGCTAGATCTTTGGAGTAGGCAGAGAGACACACTCTCCAAAGCACAAAACACACAATAGCATCTTGTGGTAAGGAGTGTCAAATTCCATTTGCAACATTTTGTCCTAGGAAGCCCTTCTCACACAAGGGTCAAACCCGAGGTCGCATTGATATTGACAGAGTTACTCACCCTGCTTTGTTGATATCAATGTAGAGATCACACATATTACAAGGGTCACTTGAAGGTATACCCGCAATGATGAGTGGAAGCCTCTCAAGCTGATTTCGGGCTAGATACCCTGCCCTTGCATGTGGATTGGATTGTCGACTGTCCCCCCAAGCTCTATTATTGTTGATGGTAACCTTAGTGGCCTATCTTTTTAGGGCCTTACACAAGGTGACTGTGAAGGGGCAAGTCTTCATGGTACCTAGAATCGACATTGGCCAAACTCTCTCGGGCTCCTTGGAGGGTATACACATGATTATGTATGGGATCTTGCACCAGGGTGTAAGTCCGTTAAGAAGGTTGTCAATGTAACTTTTCCACCCTAGACCAGCCTCTTCTTGTCACGTCATTGTGACATTGGATTTTATCACCAACTAGTGACTTCGGAATTAGAAGGTATTGTTTGCTTGGTTTTTCTTCCTAGATTTTTTACTAGCGCATGCTGTTTGTTTACCCAAGTTGACCATAGGATTTTCTTCGTAAGTTTTTAACTAATTCACAGTTGACCCTCCATGTTGTTCATGTAGAATGCAAGGCTTAGCCCCAAAAAATCTAGAAGGTTCTCAACCCTTGCCTACCAACTCACCGGAGGGCTCTCCTCAACAGAGTAAAGTCCAAGACATCACCACTGCACAAGTGGAAAGAACTAACTCTCTAGAATGGTTTCGAATTACCAATTCTCGAGAGGACTTTTGAATTCACCCTGACTCTAAGAGATGTATTATGCGAATGAATTCTTCCGGAGACTTGGTTGTTTTGTCTTCTGGATCACCGACTAGACCTTTTCCAGGACCTGAGGGTCAAGATCCTTTTTGGATGACTGGTGTTTTTAGACGGGATCTCTTTGGCTCAGGAGTAGGCGTTGATATCACTGTCTCACCTGCGCTACCTAAAACATCTCATCCAGACATAGTACCTTTTACTACTACTTATTATTTTCCTGGTACAGAAGCTCTGCGAGCTGACCACATCTTGACTGTCCCTTTACAAATGGTCCATTACAAAGTTACTATGAGTCTTCACAATGGATTTACTATGGCAAGCCAAGCCCCCATTGGCACACCGTTTTTGCTCGGAGTCACCCTGACACTTCCACCTGGATACCGTGCGTTGAATGCCTCTATTCCCGTTGCTATGAAAATCACATCCGGAACTCTTGGTGGTCCCACTTCTTCTGGGCACTCTCCTCCTGGTTTCATTCCAACACTTCCTCTACCCCCTTTCAAAGGACCTTTTCCATCCTCTATCGAAGGCACTGATCCTAGTGGCACCATTCTGTCATTCACACCAAATTACTAGATTCCTCTTGGTGGACAATTTCACCAAGGAGGACCGACTCAACCCCCCCTTGTAGGACAAATCCAAATTGGAACACAAATCCCAATTGGAACACAACCCTCGATTGGAGGAAAACCCCCACCGACCCCATCCTATGGACAAAACATACCTCTATCCGTGGCCCAGTATTGGAACCATCTAATACAACATAATCCTCAATCGACTGGGGGGTAACAGCCTCAAGCTACATCCGTTATACCCCCTAGTACAGGCCAACCATATACAGGTACGTCTAATCCTATTTGGGGCTTGAATGCTCAAACCCATGCCCCCATTCCAGGGTACAACCCTATGAGTTACTTGCCTCCACAACAACCACCGAATCTGCCCAGATCCTCACATTATATGCAGACTAATTATGGTCCCACTAGTTTGCCGACAGGACTCCCTCCCTAAAGTCACCAATACTTGCATGTGAATAGACAGTTACCTTTCTTAGCCACTTTGGACCTCCTGAATCTGTCGAGGATTTTAAATGATCCGATCCATCACTCTCCTCAATGGCCCACTATACTGTCCAAACTACCATCTGACATCCCTAAATTCGATGGCAAAGTGGGAGAAGACCCGAACAATCACATCATGACTTTTCACCTTTGGTGCTCATCCAACTCCTTGATGTATGACTCTATTCGTTTACGCCTTTTTCAAATAACTCTCACGGGTTCTGCCGCAAAGTGGTATATAGAATTACCACAAGGTTTCTTCACCACCTTCAACACCCTCGCTATGGCTTTCCTCACCCACTACCAGTTACCGATCCACTATGAAACGGGGACCGAGATTTTGAGTTCTTTCAAAAAAACCAAAGCCACTCATATCTTCGATCACATTCATGAATGGCGACAGAGATGACGTCTCATCAAACTCGAACTTTCTGATCAGTTGCTGGCAGAATGGTTCATGAAATCATTTGTGAATGACATCGGTCGTGACATCACCATGGGTGGATGTAGAAATTTCGATACAAATTAATGTATTCCTGTGATTCTCCTAATCTAACAATTTCCGCCACTTGTTAAATATAGAATCACTTCTAGTATTATTCTTGTGGAAACAATTAAACCACAATCACAACCACAATGCACAAAGTGAAATATCAATAACACACAACACAAAAGTTTTACCGGGAAAGCGTAAAGCTAAAAACCCCACTATCATATATTATGTATATCATGATTCATGAAACAATCTCATACAAAACTCTAATCCAAGAGCTCTCAGTACAATACAATCGTCTCACACTGTCATACACAAATTAGCAAATACATGCACCAATTCTTGTGTCCAGACAACCTGCCTCCTTTGCACAAACTCTGCAATCCGAATTCTCACAATGAATCTTGATTGTTGCGAATTGCCTCATTTTTACATGCTCATAAGCATATCCACTGCATGTGTGAACAAATTAAAACTGATAGCCAACTGTCCCTTTCACATGTTATCTCAATTGGATCTCCAATGGATTTGCATGCATGTAGTTAACCATGACGCATCTTCAGTTGCATGTGAGTTAACTGATTAACTGAACTTAACTCACTTAACTACACTTATAATTCTGTTACAATTCCAAATCACTCAGTTATGAATGAGATAATAGATTAATATTTATTGTCTAATTTAATTAACGGAAAAAGAAATTAGACACATGTTTCTTGTTGACTTTTCAACACTCCCTCTCAACAAGAAAGGGATTATCCTTCACCCCAATCCTGTCTCTATGATATTCAAATTTGCTCCTGATGAGCGCCTTCGTCAGAATGTTCGCATCCTGATCTTCCATAGGAATGTATTGGAGCAACATGATCTTCCACTGCACACAATCTCTGAGATGATGATACCAAATATCTATATGCTTAGATCTATCATGAAACATAGGATTAATAAAGAGTTTAATGCAACTCTGATTATCACAATAAATCATTGTTGGATCTAAATGAGAACCAAACAAACCAACCAAGATCTTCCTCATCCAGATAGCCTCACATGCATCTTGAATCGCTTCCATGTATTCCGCTTCTGCTGAACTAAGTGCCACGGATCTCTGTTTCCTGTTGTACCAAGAAACAACTGTAGACCCGATACTAAAGATCCCTCCTGATGTGCTGTTTTTGTCCCTTGGGTTACCCGCCCAATCTGCATCCATGAAGCCATGCAAATTCACCTCATCCATCTTTCTATACCATAATCCATACTCATATGTTCCCTTCAGATATCTCAGGACATGCTTACCCGCCTTCCAAAAGAGTTTGGTAGGCTTAACCATCGCTTGACTTAGCTGGTTAATTGCGTAGAAAATGTCCGGTCTCGTGTTCACTAAATACATTAGCGAACCCACTAATTGTCGATAGACAGTAGCATCCACTACCTCTCCAGAAGTAGCATCCTCGTTCCTCTAGTTTCCTGGAAGAGGAGTATCCATGGGTTTGTAGCCCTCCATGTGAAACTTACTCAATATCTCTCTTGCATACTTTCCTTGTGACACAAAAAGTTCACCATCTCGCTGCCATATTTCCAAACCAAGGAAATAATGAAGAAGGCCCAAATCCTTCATCTCAAACTCCTTTGCAGGGTCTTCCTTGCATGAGTGTATCAACTACTCATCACCAGTCAGTATCAAATCATCAACATAAAGCACAATGATCAAAAGATTACCCTCCACCACAATTTGGTATAGGTTTGCATCTGCTTCACTTTTGGTGAAGCCCAATCTGATGAAATAGTTGTCTATCCGAGTGTACCAAGCACGAGGTACTTTCTTCAGCCCATACAGTGCTCTCTTGAGTCTGCACACATGTGACTCTCTGTCAAAGGTCTCAAAACCTTTTGGCTGTTCAATGTACACTTCTTCCTCAATGATCCCATTGAGGAATGCAGTTTTAACATCCATCTGATGAATGCGCCAGCCCATCTGAGTTGAGAGTGCAAGGATGGATCTTATGGAAGAGTACCTTGTTACATGTGCAAAGGTCTCACCATAATCTATCCCCTCGATCTGTCAGAAGCCCCGAGCCACAAACCTGGCCTTGTATTTTTCCACACTCCCATCAGAATCTTGCTTTACCTTGTAGATCCATCTCGAACCTACCACTGATTTATCAATCGGTCTTGGGACAATTTCCCATGCACTATTTTTGACAGTGGAGTCATACTCCTCTACCATAGCATCAACCCAAGTGGGGTCCTACACTGCTTCCTGAAAGGAAGATGTTTCAGTCACAATACATTTTATCATGAGAGCCATGTATCTAGCAAATCGATCAGGAGACTATCTCTGTCTGCTCTATGAAATAGGGGCTCCTACATTCTGTGCAACATCTAGTCTCAATCTGTCAGCTTCCATGGTGCGCTTTCTGCCATTTATGATGGATGGATCTACTTGAGTGGTTTCCTCCACTCCATGAACCTCTTCATGTGGTTGATCCATATCTTTAGACTCATCCTTGGGAACCAACAGTTCCTCTTCTGCATGCAAGTCTAGCTCCCTCTCAAGCGACAATCGCGTGGTTTTCCCCTCATTGAATTTTATATCCCGTCACATAACAATCATCTTACTTCGGAAAATACACATGATAATTATGGAGTGTTTTTGTGTACCCCACAAACATCCCAACTTCAGTAGTTGGTTCCAGCTTCTTCCTGGCATCCTTGGTCACATGAACATAAACAAATGAGCCAAAAAATTTAAAATGAGAAACATCAGGTTTATTACTAGTAAAAGATTCTTCAGGTGTACTCATGCCAAGTACTCTATGAGGACAATGGTTCTACACATAAACTGCAGTATTGCATACTTCTGCCCACAAATGCATTGGTAGGCCCTGATCATGCAACATCGCTCGTGCTACACCCATGATTGTTCTATTCTTTCTCTCTGCGACCCCATTTTGCTGTGGGTTATGAGGCGCTATGAGTTCTTTTCGAATTCTTTCTCTGCTGTAGAAGTCTTTGAATTCATTAGAGATGTATTCTCCACCATTATCACTCCTTAGAGACTTCACTTGCTTCCCCGACTCTTTCTCCACCAATGCTTTAAACACACAGAACTTTGAGAATGTTTGATCCTTCTTCTGCATGAAGAATATCTAGCATTTACGAGAAATGTCATCAACAAAAATAACATAATACCTATGTTTTATTGTTGAAGCAACCGAGAATGGTCCACACACATCCATGTCAATTCTCTCTAGGATCACCGAAGCATAGTTCTCCTTTTCATGAAAGGTGGACTTTACATACTTCCCCAGGGTACACCCCTTGCACTGATCTAACTGAGCAAGTGTTCCCCTTAGAAGTCCAGTAGATATTTGCTGCATGATATTCAAGGCTCCATGATGAAGATGGCCAAATCTCCTGTGCCATAATTTTCCGTCATCCTGGCTCACCACTTTTTATGCCTTGCCTATCATGGCATTGCAGCCATCTACCTCCAGCATGTAGAGATTCTTAACTCGAATCCCTATCTTCTTGACTTGACCTGTTGATTTATGTCGCAGGTAGGCTTTTCCACTGCTAAAAACAACATCATAGCCTCTGTCCTCCAACATTGCGATTGAGACCAAGTTTTTCTTCAGACCTGGAACATGCACAACATTTTTCAATTGAAATGGTTTACCTGACTCCCTCTGAAAGGTAATGGTACCAATACCAGTTGCACTATATCATCCATCGTCACCCATCTCTATATGCATTCTGAGATCTTTCTCTTCCAAGTCAATGAAAGACTCTTTATCTCTCGTCATGTGGAATGAAGTGCCACTATCCAAATACCACACCGATCCTGATGCACTTGAAGCCATGCATGTGATCAAAGAGAAGTCAAGCTCAAATTGTGAGACAAGAGCCTCACTAGTTGCAGATCCAACAACCATCTTGTTCTTCTTCTTCTGCGGATAGTTAGTAGCAAGATGCCCACATTCATGACAGTGAAAACACTTCACTTTGGACAAATCCAGCTTCTTGACTTTAGACTCGTATTTTGATTGGAATTTCTTCCCTTTCCATTTCCTTGCCTTGGCAGTCAAAGCACAATCCTCTTCATCATCACGCTTTGATGAAGATCCATCTCTAGTGTTCCGCCTGAACTCCTCTTGCACTAGATCCAACCATAGTCATTCCCAATCCGACAATTTTTCCCTTCCATTGACAGAGTCTTGATAACTGTGCCAACTCTTAGGAAGCCTAGGAGTGCCAAGCTCACCAAATCATCAGCAACAACTGTTATTCCCACACTTCCAAGATCATCCCGACATTGGACAAACTTCATGAGATATTTTGGAATGGTGTTGCCTTTCTCCATCTTGATCTTCCTAGGTTTATCTTTGAGCGCTAATTTCCTATGGTCGCTACTGTTTTGGAACAGATCTGTCAAAACTTTCCACATTGCATATGGTGTGGTTTTCCCATGGAGACTTGAGACAATGTGGTCTCGTACTCCCTCCAACAAAATCCTCCTTGCCTTCACCATTTTCTTTTGCCATGCATCAAGATTTGCAGTATCTATCGCATCTGGCTTAGGAACATATGCATCAATGTAACCCTTCAAGCCATTGTCTTCGAGTACTACCTCCATCCTGTCCTTCCAAGTAATGTAGTTCGAGCTACCCTCGAGTGCATACTCCAACCTCAAGCCATTGAAAGACATTTTGATCTTGAATCAGCTATCGCACCAAGAAAATATTGCAAATTTGAATGTTATCCAACCACCAAAACTCAACCCCTACAATCCCTCTTCCCTGGGAGGTTCACACCCCTCTTGAGAGTAGCCTGAGGGAAGTTCGCACCCTACCTGTGTCTAGCCTACGAACCTGCCTGGGAAGTTCGCACCTTGCTCCACTGTAGGGTGAGGGGGGTTCGCACCCTGCATGTGTATTTGCCTGTGAACTTGTCTGTGAAGTTTGCACTGTACTCCACTATAGGGTGAGAGGAGTTCGTACCCTGCTAGTGTATCTGCCTACAAGAATGTCAATGAAAGTTCGCACATTGCCTTTGTCTAGGGTGCAAGAATTACTGTTCCTGAAAATGACGGTAGTTTTCAGTACTAGGGTTCACACCCTGCTAGAGACGGGACCTGCGAGAATAAAATAATGTTTGCACCCCACTTCCATGACTCCATCGCCTCCGTGGCTCTGATACCATGTAGAAATTTCGATACAAATTAATGTATTCTCCGATTCTCCTGACCTAACAATTTCTGCCACTTGTTAAATACAAAATCACTTCTTCTATTATTCTTGCGGAAGAAATTAAACCACAATCACAACCACAATGCATAAAGTGAAATATCAATAACACACAACACAAAAGTTTTACCAAGAAAACATAAAGCTAAAAACCCCACTATCATATACTATGTATATCATGAATCATGAAACAATCTCATACAAAAATCTAATCCAAGAGCTCTCAGTACAATACAATTGTCTCACACTGTCATACACAAATTAGGAAATACATGCACCAATTCTTGTGTCCAGATAGCCTACCTCCTCTGCACAAACTCTGCAATCCAAATTCTCACAATGAATCTCGATTGTTGCAAATTTCCCCGTTTGCACATGCTCATAAGAATATCCACTGCATGTGTGAACAAATCACAACTGATAGCCAACTATCCCTTTCACCTGTTATCTCAACTGGATCTCCAATGTATTTGCATGGATGTAGTTAACCGTGACGCATCTTCAGTTGCATGTGAGTTAACTGATTAACTGAACTCTCACTAGTGCAACTGAGCTTAACTCACTTAACTACACTTATAATTCTGTTACAATTGCAAATCACTCAGTTATAAATGAGATAATAGATTAATATTTATTGTCTAATTTAATTAAGGGAAAAATAAATTAGACACATGTTTCTTTTTGACTTTTCAACATTTGTCACGGAAGAATAGGCCATTAGTCATGCTCAATACCTTGACCTCGTTTACTCACAAATGGGTACTCTTTACGACTTACTCCCTGATGCACCTTGTCCTTCTACATCTGCCACTTCAACTACTCCTGCTGCTTCTCATGTGGCTGATGGTGTGATTGGCACTTTCCATGCCCAACCACATTTCGTCCAAACCTCTAGCAACAACCCCAAACCCATTTGTTCTAATGTTCAAAATGCTCCATCTCCTACCCCTCCCACCGGCAAGACTTCTGAGGTAAATGTTGTTCAATCTACCCCTGTCGGTAAAAACAAATCTAGAAAGGGAAAGGGTAAGAATAAGGAGGACAAAAGTAATTCGCAAGTAGAGAGAACCAAAACACCACCTGTTGACGATAGGGATAAGTGTAAACCCTGATACCCTTGTCTTATCTGTGGTGATGATCACTACACTGAGGATTGTCCATGATGAGACGAGGTTACTAAGTTCCTTCAAGGGACCATGAAACCACCCACTCAGGTCGTATTGTCACAACCCTTCCCTTCTCAACAGCAGGCCCAATTGGTCATTCACGACCAACCCTCCCCCTCCAATACATCCTATGTCTTAATGTGTATAGGTGATTCAAAGCAAAATGACATCACACTTACCACTCGAGCCAAATATTATTCCTCCTCTAAAGAGAAGGTTGATGTTATACCTCCTTCATTGGTCCAACCATCTCCCATGACTCCACCTACCAATGGTCCTCTTCATCTCAAATGACCGAGCCTCAACATAGTCCTTCGCCCTCCTCCAAAGGGCGTCGTTCAGAAATCGGCTTTCAATCCTCATGCTCATGTTGCCTAGAACTACAGTATTGTTGAAGATCTGGCCCAAGCACCATCCACAATGTCAGCCCTCGAAGTCCTTCAAAGTTGTCCTATACAACGGAAGGCACTGTTGAAAGCTATCGGTGGAATCGACTCTACGGATACGAATTTAATAATTTTTGACTTGGAAGATCACATTCCAAGGTTACCCCCTCAACTCGCATTCCAAATACAAGTGATTGTCTCTGATAAAAACATTTGTAGAACCATTATCGACGAGGGTGCCTCGACGTGCGTCATGTCTATTACCTGCTGGAAAGCCATCGACTCTCTCTCTTTGACTGAATCCCATAACACACTCAAAGCCTTTAATGACTCTTGTTTTAAGCCTTATGGTGTCCTCCCATTGCTTCCAATCACGTTAGAAGGAAAAATGGCCCAAGTTGAAGTGGAAGTCTTTGACGCTCCTCTCAATTACAACCTCCTTCTTGGCCGTAGATGGATTGATTCCATGCGTGAATTTGTGTTGACTCTTTTTCGTGTTGTACAATTCCCTCATCAAGGAAAGGTAATTACCGTCAACCAATTATCCTTATTTAACTTAGATACGTGTACTGGCAACGTACCGTTTATTGCTAAAACCCCCTAGATACGAGAACGTCGTTGTGGGTCTTCTCAAAGACTCCTCATTAATGGGTACCTTCCCCATCCCACCACCTGATGTTCCGCATCCATCTGTGGCTTCAATCAACATAATCTCCACCTCTATTCACGGAACCCCTACATGTCATGACCCATGGACGGTACCCGACCCCGACGATAATCTTCATTATGGTGACGAAATGCCTTTGAGTCCAGTTGAATCCGCCTATCAGGCCATTCAATCGAAAACTCCTCCTACCCCCTTTCTTGGTGATTTATCTGCAGATCCTTTCCATGCCATTTTTCCCATGGATGAGATGATCATGTCTGTTATGGAAGACACCCCCTGGGACAATGGACATCACCATTCCATCCTCTTCCTTGAACAACACACCATCGAGAGCTACCAATGGATCTCGACCCCATCGACCGTTGTCGTCATTTCCACCGTTCCCAATTCTACACACAATGTGATTTCCGAAGGGAACATAAGAAATAGCTCACCCACCATTCCCATCGACATATCCATAAAACCTGGAATTATCGAAAATGTGCATATTGGAGCTTCATGTAGCCCTGATGAAATCGTCACCTACAAGTCACTTTTCAAAGAATTCCGTGATGTCTTCGCCTGGAACTATGAAGAAATGTAAGGTATTGACCTCGACATTGGGATACATGAGATTAATACATACCCAGACGCTAAACCCGTCCAGCAATGCCTTCATCTGGTCCACCCACGTAAAGAGACCGCTATCAAGCTTGAAGTCGAGAAACTTCTCAAAGCCGACTTTATTTACCCGATGGATCTCACTGACTGGGTTTCCAATCTTGTCCCGATCGATAAGAAACAAGGCACAATCCACATGTGTGTTGATTATAGGGATATTAACAAAGCATGTCCTAAAGACAACTTTCCTACCCCCTTCGTCGACCAAATTGTCGATGATTGCGCTAGAAGCGAAATCTTCTCTCTAATGGATGGTTTCTTCTGATATAATCAAATCAATATTGTTCCTGAAGACCAACATATAACCACTTGTATTTGTCCTTGGGGCACTTTACCCTATCGGAAGCTTCCTTTTGGTCTAAAGAACACTGGCACAACTTTTCAACGCACTATGTCTTATGCCTTCCATGATATCAAGCATATAGTGCAGCCATATCTTGATGACTTACCCGCTCATTCCATGCACCGTGTCAATCATCCAACACACCTCCGAGCCATTTTCCTCCGATGTCGGTTTTATCATATACGCTTGAATCCTCACAAATGTGTTTTCTGCGTAGAATCTGATCAACTTCTAGGATTTATTGTGTCAGGTCAAGGGATTAGGGTAGGTCCTTTAAAGGTTGAGGCAATTCTCAATCTCCCTCCTCCTTCTTTGCTTCACCAATTACAAAGTTTGCAAGGGAAAGAAAACTTTCTTCGTCGTTTCATCCCGAACTATGTCGAGTTAACTCTTGGATTTACGCGACTACTAAAAAAGGGGCCTGAGTTAGTATGGGATACCATCACCAATAAAGCCTTCGAAGCTTTGAAACTGTCCCTGACATGTACTCTGCTCCTCTTCCCATTAGATTACAGTCGTGACTATTTCCTCTACCTCGCAGCCTCAGATTACACCATCTCTATGGTCCTCATCCAGGAGGATGATTCTCATGATGAACATGTCATCTATTACTTGAGTCAAAATCTAATGCCTACCGAAACCAAGTATTTACATGTTGAAAAACTGGCCTTGGCAGCTGTCCAAGCAGTCCAACGTTTTCGACACTATATCCTCTCTCGCAAGACTATGGTAATTTCTAACTGCAACCCTATGCAACACATTCTCACCCATCAACTACTAGGGAGAAAATACTCCAAGTGGATCATGATACTCCAGGAGTTTGACTTAGAATTCGAATGTGCTAAGTCCAAAAAATCCTTAGTGTTTGCCGAGTTGATATGCGACCTTCCCTACTCTGAGACGGAAAATGTAACAGTCAATTCATTACCTGATGAATCCCTTTTCCTAATTAGTTCTGATGATCTTTGGTACAGAGATATCATCATATATCTCCAAACCCAGACTTTTTGGCCCAATTTGTCTAGTACTGATCACCGTCGAATATGCTACCAAGCCTGTCAGTATATTATCCTCGGTGATACTCTTTATTGTCGTGGGATTGACTCAGTTTTTTGATGCTGCCTCATGTTTGACAAAGTCATGAAAGACTTAAATGACTGCCATTCTAGATCCTGTGGTGGTCATATGTCTGGGTATGCTGCTGCCCAAAAGATCTTACGAGCAGGGTATTTCTGGCCTTATTTATTTAACGATTGTATAATTGCCATCCAAAAATGCCACGCTTTCCAGACCTACCACCATAAAATACAGTCACATCCTGCTCCTCTACACCCTGTGGTCTCCGTTGGTCCTTTTGCGAAATGGGGTATCGATTTCATGACATGTCACCCCCACTCGGCCGAGGGGCATGGATACATTATTGTAGCCGTAGATTATTTTACGAAATGGGCCATGGCAATGCCAACATTTGACAATACCGGAAAGACCGCTGCATTATTCATATTCAATCATATCATAGCTCGTTTTGGTGTTCCTCAGGCTATCGTCACTGATCACGGTAGTCACTTTAGAAACTTCATGATGTCCAAACTCACTGAAAAGTTGGGTCTTCTCCATGAAAACTCAACACCCTATTACCCACAAGCCAATGACCAATTCGAAGCAATTAACAAAGTCCTCATTACCATGCTTCGACGTATGATAGGGATTCACAAAACAAGTTGGCACACAATGTTGTTTTTATCATTTTGGGCTTACCAGACATCCATCAAGTCTGCTACTGGGTTTACACCATTCCGATTAGTCTATGGTCTTGAAGCCATCCTCCCAATTGAATGTGAGATACCCTCCCTGAAACTAGCCGTCGAACTCCTGCAAAACACTTCTGCAGAGGAAGAACGTCTTTTGTATCTCATGCGATTAGACGAAACTCATCGCGACGCCACCCTAGTCATAGAAACCCAGAAAAAATGCGTCAAAGACCAATACGAAAAACATGTCAAGCCTCGTGTTTTCTCCGAAGGTGATCTGGTTCTCCTTTACAAACAAGATCGGGACATGCTAGGGGATAGAAAATTTGAAGCTATTTGGTGAGGTCCTTATATCGTTAAATGATTTTTGGAGAAAGGAGCTTACGAGTTAGTAGATTACGAATGTATCCCTTTGAGTGAACCCATAAATGGGTTGTACTTAAAGAAGTACTATGCCTAAGATCACCTGTGCATGAGTACTTGTATTTTATTGTATCATACTTCTTGTGTGTTACTGTAGTATGCTTTTTCATTATCTGGTCTCTACCCTTATGTTACGTTGTGTTTGGTTTCCAGATGTTCGAGTCTTCACTACCCCACATTGGTTTCACTGATGGTGCTAGTTGTAGTATTCAGAACCTTGCTTTTGCTACTTGGGCAATTTACGCCCCTACAAATTAACTTATCACTCTACGAGGTGTATGTCTCGGCCGTGCGACCAACAATATTGTAGAGTATAATGCCATTATCGAATTGTTGATTGACGCTATCTCCCTCGGTATCCGTCACTTGGTTTTACGACTCGATTCACAACTAGTAGTACTACAGTTAAGTAATGCCTATGCTATTCGAAGTCCTACTTTATTACGGGTATATTTACGAATTCGCCTCTTGGAACGTTATTTTGATTATATTGAGTATCAACATATTCCTAGATGTCTAAATACATTAACTAATGCATTAGCTAACTATGTATTAGACAAACATTTGGGTCATTTGTAAATCAATCACATCACATGTATCACACAACACAAGATAAGCCAGTAGAAGCCGTATATATGTATATAACGATCAAACGTTTTTTACAAAAAGTTTCTGTCCAAGGACCAAAATTTCAAAATCTGAATCTCATGGCCTCTACAAAATAGTGTCATGAGTGACGCTCATGATAACACACGACTTCCCGGGAAACCCTATGAAGCAGTTGGCCAATAGACTCTGACACACCCACAGTATGGCACTGAAAACACTGAGGGATCTCTCCGATAGTCATGTCCGGAATGTCAACAGTCAACCCCTTCAAGTTTTGCTCCACTGGTTTATAGTCTTCAAGATCCCATCGTGCTACTGGAGCCACCTCTCCTTGCCAATGAATAGGAGATGTCCCTGGTGGTTGATATGACCCCACATCTATGCCATCAAAAGGAGATTTTTTGATTAGTCCTTAGACAAACATAAAAAATATTTTATATGATAAAAATTACAAAAACATTTAAAAGAACAAAATGTGTACTTCTTACCGAGGTCACTCCACTGAGCATCCTCCGGTAGGGATAAATTTGGATCCCCTCAGAAGTCCAATCCAGCATAGTTGTAGTCATCAACCATCAACATCTGTGGCTACAACCAGTCAAAGAATGAATCATTGTATTTGATGATAGGCCCAACCACATGTCAAGCCATGAGGTTGCACCACCTCAGCATCCTCGAATCCTGTGGGGACGGTAAACCCCACTCAACCTATAATCTCAGCAAGGGGACCCTCTCAAGAAAGAAGGACACTAAAAGTGATCCATACCCGAATTGCTTCAGGTTACCTCTCCTGCATTTTGTCAATTGCCTCTTCATACTGTGAATCACTGCGTCCAACCAGTTGAAGACTCGTGGCTCTGTACACTCGATGGCATACTGGAAGTAGCTCTGGAGAGCCATATGTGGAGCTGTTCTCCCAGCCATGTGTGCTATGTTGAACAAGATGTTTCGTAGGGTCAAATCTTGGACCCCCCAGATAGCCACCTTACCTTTGCTTCTTTCTGCCTCTGGGACACAGTACTGGCAACAATACTCACTCATAGGGAGTCCGTCGCCCTGGCTATCAGTCAAGCTAACGTGGTACCCACACTGTGATAACCCTGTCAAAAAGTAGATATCCTCGATATCTAGGGTCAAGGTCTATACTCCTACATGAAACAACTACTGGTCCACGTCCCACATATGAACCAAGTACTCCAACAACCTGATTTGGGCTCTCAGGCGCAGAATCCAGAAGAATTTCAAGAGTCCGCATTCTCGAAGGGAAACAATGGTACCTGAGTCATTCTCGACGATAACATCATCTTCCTCATGTTCTCTTGCATGCCACTCCAACATTATGATGGTCAAATGCCCACACAAGAACCATAAGAAGGGAGTCAACAACTCATTTCAAACCGTGGCATATTTTTCATTGAGAAAAAATGAAAGTGAATTTTCATTTTGTGGCCCTTGTAGGTGCCCCTTTGGCACAGTGTGAGATTCTCGTAGGTGCCTTTGAGGCCACCCGCGAGAATCATGCATTTTCGCACGTCCCATATAGCTAGCCTGCGAGAATGCCCGGGTGCAAGTTTTGGCCCTAAAACAAACTCAAAACCTTGAAATTTGCCAATGAAAATGAAAACTAAACCATGGAAAAGATGAGGGATCAAGAGCCTACCTCGATGACGGAGATGGCGCGCCAAATGGTTTCCTGTGCTTCCCGTGATCGAGCGATGAAATTTGAGGTAAAAAGAGTTGTTTTGGGCAAAATGCTTGGCAAAATCACAATGAATATGGTAAAAGCACTTTTACCCACATATTTTTACTTTTTACCATTTTTGTTGATTTTTATATTATTTTATTCATCAAACCTAATGCCTAATAGCCCTATGAGTATGAATTTTTGTAGATATAACGACTTTCAAGTCCACAGGAAAGAGTAAGAATGTTGTTTCTTTTTTTGTCGCATGTACGACTGCTTTTTATAGTTTTTAGAAAAAATTTGAGCTCAGTCTTCGTTCATTATTGTGCTCAAAAATACATGAGAACGCAACCGAGTATACTTTTCTCATATTTTCGTACTCATCGTGGTAACACGAAAACGACGAACCCAAAGGAGTATCCTTTAAGCTCTTTTCACGCTCCATAAAACCAAAAATATTGCCGAGCAACCTTGTTCTGTTCATGCTCGTAAAAGTATCTGAACAAAACATTCGATGGGCGATATTTTATCACTTTTTCAGTCCCGTCAAACTATTTTATGAAAAAGGAACTGAGAGAGTTATCTTTTAAGTGTTTTTCCAGACTCTTTAATCATGAAAAACCTTTGAGTTTTCTATCTTTGGACTCGTTAAACAAACATCGAAAGACCCGTAATGGGACCGAACCACTCCTTCCTAGGGTTCGTTAAACATACTCTGAGGGACTCATATGAAGGACTAGATTACATCAACAAGAATATGTTATCCTCCTCAAGCTTGCGGAAAAATAAAGAGGTACTCGCCAGAAATGGTGGGGGAAAATTTGGGAAAGGGATGTGTTTTCGTATTCTTATTTATTGGCAGTAAGTGTCTCTCTTGAACATGACACCCCCTATTCATTATTTGAAACCAGTTTGGGAAATCCATTTGTCTCTCATTCGACTTGCTACAAGGTCATATCCTGAGTCATCTCCGAGTCAATGCTGCCAAGTCCTTGGTCGTGTCATCCATATGTTCAAGAGAAGTTCATCCAAGCCCTCTATTGAGTCGGCCATCTGCATATGTACATTCTCACTGTGTCGGCCTTCCCTATGTCCAATTCAACGTATATCATACTCTGTTTTGTCTTCAAAATTTGTTACTCGTTTCATGTCATTGATGGGGGATACCTCAAGGCCCTCCTGTGAGGAGTTTTGTTTCGTCGACTCTAGCTCATTATCTAGAAGCAAGACTTAGAAATTATTTAGTACCTTAGAACTTGCATGCCTCAATGGAAGGTTCTCTTGCTTTCGGCAGTGGGTTTTCATCATTGAGCCCTGATCCAGAGATTTCATTGAATGTTCAACCTCAGCTCATTCATTCACATTCATTGGATTGTACCACTGTACCTTGGGAGTCATTAATATTAATGGTTATTTTCCCTCGCCCTTGTTAACAGTTTCATCAATGACTGGTAATCAAGTGGTTTCTACCATGTTCGACTTCAGCACATGTAATTACATGGTTAGATTCATACTTTCAGGTGACGGGATTGAAGAGCCCGGGTCTCATCTTTTTGATCCAGGCTGTGATGGAATATGTGTAATTTGTTGACACATAGATCCACTTTGTATGTCACGTGGATATGTCATCCTGATTTGAGTCTTCTCGCATAGATCCACGATGTATTCTTGGTGGCTATGTAGTATTTTGACGGCATGGATCCATTGTGTATGATTAGGTGGCCATGACCTACATTCATGATGTCGTCCATCTGTGATCTAAGTATGGTAATTCCTACCTCAGAACTGGTATTATATTCTGCAGATGCTTGATTATTCACAGGTTTCCAATTAGGTGGGCTCCTGGTTTCTGACACACACACACAGTTTACAAAGTATTTCGGCTATCACAGATTCCAGCCTCATACTTTGGGGGGAATTTTGTTACACGTGATTTTGGTCACTCTGATGATGTCTTAACAATGGTGTATTCAAGCTCCCAACAAGAACTTTTTCCTGAGAAAAGTGGCACTTGTCTCCTTCCAAAAAACATATTTTTAAAGTGAGTTCACAGGCTACCTATATCCTAGGGTGCGAGAATCCCTCATTCTCACACGCCACCTACACTTAGGGTGCGAAATTCTCACAGTTTTCTCCATACAAAGGGTGCGAACTTCTCGCAATTTGCTCCATACAGAGGGTGGAAACCTGTTTTTAAGTTTGGAAAAGAGAAGAGGTCTCGAGAGTTCTAGAAGGGAATCTTCTAGAAAATGAGTTGGCATTCATATGGTTGTCATTTTACTGACTTCTCAAATTTGATAGGATCATCCTCATCCATGTAACCATCTCTCCTTCTCCTATATATTGGAAGGTTTCTCCTGGAAAAGGTTAAGCAAGATTGAATGAAGAATTGGTGAAAGAATTGTGTGAAGAACCCCACTGCGACAGAAGCTTGGAGACTCTAGTTGGTCTATCAAGAGGAATTGGATCTTCTTCATGTAGGCACAGAGAAAGTGTTTGTGTTGGAACCAAGGGTCACTGAAAGGAATCTTGCGACATCAAGGCGATCAGGTTGTATCTTCTACTTTCAATTTATATGATACAGCGGCATGTCCCTTTCCCATAAAGTCACTCTTACTTTATTGTGTAATTCCTTGATCATATGCATAAGTTGATGTTGAATACATTTTTCTATCTTCACTTTGGTTGGTTCGTGTTGTCTTGGAATTGACTTCACGAGACCACCAGAGCGAAGCGGGAACAACAGAGACCTAAGGAAGCGATATTAAGGTATGTCACTTATTCCTCCCTATTAGCAGATTCAATGATTACAACTTAGGGAAAGAGTCGTGTCCTGTCCTATTTTCTTCTAGATCCAGGTGGATCTAGGGAGATTTGTTAGTGTCTGTACCTATCGATTAGTCCGATAACAACATCCACTTAAAATGTTGCACGCGATATCTCTGAATGTGCACACTTCCTCATTTTACTACGCAGTACCTAAGCGCGCTGCACCATGGAATGTGCATACCAAAATGATATCAAATCATCTCACCATCTTATGTACATTTATATTTACATTTGCAATTGGGTTTGGCCTTAGGGATATTACAGATAGTTCTAGGGACATCTGAAGCTCTAGCAAAGTCAATGGAGGAGATGAACTTACAAGGAGAAGAAATTAAAAAATTGCATCATGAAATAGAGAATCTCCAGAAACTTAAATCCTCCTTCTAGGCAAGCTACAACACTGAGAGGCACATATCAAAAAAACTTTTGCAGGAAATACAGCACCTGCAAAAGAAAACAGTCGTGGGAAAAACACTAGCAGAAGCCAAAGAAAACATTTGGATGGATATCTCAAAATCCATGACAGAAATATGGCCACTCGTGTAGATCATGGTCGAGCAACACAAATTGGTGTTAAGGAGTAGGAAAGTCATTGACAATACAAAGGGAGAATTGGGGGAGATGCCCATGGAGGCAAATGAAATCATCAGGTTTCTAAATTCAAAGACTAAGGATGAGCTGGAAAGTCTAGAAATTGAGGATAGGACAGAGACTATCCTCAAAGTTAAGAAAGTTCTGACCAAGAGAGGACTAATGTTGCAATTGGAGGAAAGAGCCCAGACCATGTATATCAGAGTTTAGAGATTCTTCAGCCAGATTGATTCTTTTCAAAAGAAAGGCCTTTCTAGTTTACTGGTCTTAAATGACAAGCTAATGACTTTGTCTGACTACAAGAAAAATATTTCCATGGCGACAAAGGATAGCTCCAAGTTTTCAGGAATACAAGGTAGCACAACCAGCAAGGCATTTTTAGAGACTCTGCAGTTGGATCTCAGTATCCAACATGAAATCAAGTATATTTTCATCACCAAGCCAACTTTCTCCAAATATACAGAGATGGATGAAGTTTATAGAAGGTTACTAAAAGTCACCATTCCTAGTCAAAATATATGGGAGGATCTGTGCACTCTGATCGAGTGAGTGATGAGGTGTACAATCCAAGTCAGCATGAAGAACAATCCAAGTCAGGTTTATGACTCACCAACAACCTTCCCCAAAATTAGCACAAAGAATCCGATGAGATCTAACTATTGGAAGGAAGATCCTAAGCAGAAATGGAAGATCATATTCCAAATGGGATTCCACCATTTGATGGAAGCAATCATGCATATTGGAGTAATAGAACGAAAACATACTTGACATCTTTAGGATCTCATGTTTGGTTCTCAATTTTTTTAGGATACAAGGATTTGAAGAAACCAAAGTCTACAAATCAGAATGATGCAAGAAAAACCAAAAAATTGGCAATAGATACTGTTAGTGCTATAAGTTGCCCCTAGACTATTATAGAGTCAAGCGTAGCACATCTTTAGTTATTGCAATGATTTTTATAATAAAGGATTTGTTTTGGGTTTTGAAAGAGGGTGGATCAGGTAAAGTGAAAGAGAAATAATAAAGGAATAAGTTAAATGCAGATCAATGAAACACCATTGGGCATGGAATTAAGTAAACACCGTGTTGATTGAAGGCAATCAAATTGCATATTAGATAAGAAATTTATATGAATATGGGTAGAAGAATAGGGAATAAACAAAAGTATAATATCCATCAAACACAGATTCTCTTTGCAAAATGGATGAAAAGGTACTTGAAACAAACACACAAATAGTAGGCAGTCACAGTAAAATCTTTACTGCTCATGAATCTATCATCCATGGGCAGCCATTGATTCTCAATGGCTGCAATTCATTCAAGTAAGATGAAAAGCAAAGTGTAAAACAAGGAATATGAAAAACAATGTTTAGACAAGAGAAAGCACAATCTGATAAAACAAATGTCATAGATATCGAATGTCAGAAGAGATCACAAAAATATAATTCCCTCAGGCTTACAATAACACCTACTGGATGGCTAATCAAATTCTTCTCAAGACTTACCCTCTTAGGCCTCTCCCCCCTGTCAATTACAAAATGATGGCTTTAAATAGAACTATCTGAGATCCCCAATACTAGTTAATCTTAAGGAATATAATATCAACTAATAATCTCAACAAATAAACAAATTTGAAAAATAGTTGCAATGTGTCTCGAAAGTTTGTTGGAATCATGGTCAAATTTGTTTGAACTTGAAATGCTAGAGCTGATTACAAAGAGTTTCAAAACTACCACTTGTCTTCCTTCTGTCACCTATGTATTCGTTGGCTCTTTTGCAATATAGATTTGATTTTTTCCTCTTGTCTGACTACCACATATCTTTGACTGATGATTCATTATCTTTAAACTCTTTTAATATCCTCTTCATATCCTTTGAGCACTAATATCTTACTTCCCAAATAAGAGTACATGCAATGTATGCTCTGTTTAGAAAACTGTCCTAAAAATATTCAACTTGCTCCCTAAAACATGGGATATTGTGGAACCCTTCATCTATTGCCAGGGTGTATTTTCCTTGTTGTTTCTTCCCCTTGAAAAACTGGATTTAGTTTCCACTTCTGCTGCTAGGCACTCGATCTGCTACCTATACCATGAAATCCTGGATACTTCCCCTGTATTTGGAACCAATTTGATTACATATGATGATAACATATTTGAGATATTGAACCTCCACCAAGTTAAGGTATTACATTGACTCACTAATAGGAGGGCCTTCAAAACTAAAACCCTAATATCTAGGTCATAAAGCCTAAAAATCAGATTACATCTTTGACAGATGAAAATAGTCCTTGATTTCTGGAAATAATGAGGATATATCCCTTGATTGTTGATTTTTTTCCCATGTATGATAGAGTACCATATCTTCTTAACTATATCTCTCACAAGCAATTAACATATTCTCTAACATGCTTTGTTATCTAGCTTCTTGTGCAACTTCTTTCGAGCGAAAGATCGGTTTATCAATTAAAAGGAAACTGCAAAGTTCACAATGGAGATATCCTATTATATGTTTTCAAGAAAATGCAGATATTAGACATCTTTAACACCATCGTCACATCGATGGCAGTCGTCAAACAAAATGCACTTTGCTTTGTGGGCCTAACAACCATAGCTCACCTTTCTTGTCTAGGGGCAGAGGTTTTGCAGGAACAAAGTTTTACTATTGTAACCTACTTGAGGGGCCTGATCAAACCGACCATATGCAACTGTTCCATAAAGAGCACTGACATCATAGTCTATGTTGGGTATGTGTTATATTCTTTGCATGTGTGTGTGTGGGCATGTCAGATTCGACAACTGCATCTGATGATCCCTCGTAGTAGTGCTTTTGAGTGTGTCATGTGCATAGGGAGATTTCCTAGGGGGGTCGTAGGGGGGGGCAGGTATGCCCCCCCTGGTTATGCATAGCATTCGGGATAGTGTCCCCAAAAATTTTTTTGGGCAGTTTTTGCTATTTTTAGTGGATTTTTCTATTTTTAGCGGTTTACTAAAAATAATCCCGGTTTTAGGGATTAGGGTTTTGGTATCTACGGAATACCTAAAAACATTGTATATATTGTATAGTGAATGGTGAAATTCAATATAATGAATATAAGAAAGGTTTTCCCAGTTGAGGGTTTCTGGTATAAAATCTTTGTGTATGAGCCATTGATTAAATTCTGTTTTGCTTAAGAATCTATATGCATTGCTTTACTTTACAGATTTAAAACTTACATTTCGTATCAGAGCTCATTTTTGGCTTCAAAGGGATGCCTTTGTTATTGAGGGTTTGGCTCAGTCTTGATAGATCAAGTTTATCTTGGGTCTTTGATAAACCTGGGCTTAGTGGGAGCTTCTGCAGTGGTGATTTGAGTGCAGAAAGAGGAATGGTGAGTTCTTCTAGAATCGAGATAGAGAAGTTCAATGGTAAAAACTTTGAGCTATGGAAGCTAAAGATGGAGGACCTTCTTGTAGACAAATAACAATGGATCGTTGTGGATCCTAGTACATAGCCTATTGGTACGCAACCTACCGGCACTGTTAAGAACCAAACATCAATATAGCATGGAAAAACCATAGGAAAAGTACTCAACGCCTTGAAACTGAGATAATTTCAGATAATAAGCCTCTTCGAGGGGGCAACCTCCTTTTACCCCACTTAAAATGTTCAAGTACAAGA
>ML789667.1:186996-206233 GCA_009831015.1 Picea engelmannii
GCCCTTCTGGGTATGAAACTTTCCTTTAGGTAGTTCTATGATATTTCTTCTCTGCAATGCCACAGGTCTGATCAAAATTGGATGTGCCAAGTGGAATTTATGGTAACTTCCTCACAACTTGCCGATTTTTGGCCTTTCCAGGATATCTCACTTGTATAGCATGCCCCGCACAAAATAATTGATATAAAATTCTGAAACTCACACCCCAACTACTACAGACTGTCCAAGATCCAATGCAACTAGTCCCACTCAATTTGGATACTCTAGGAAGAAGTTATAATTGCTTTACCTAGAACACCTTCTTGAGACTAGTCAATAGGGCTAGTTAGATACCCTATCTTACATAGGGTGTATCTACAAATTTAAGATGACCCAGAAGATGAAATTTTTACCAAAAATACAAAACTAATTTCTTTAAATGCTCTCCGGAGGGCAGGATCTGAAACGTTACAGAAACGCTTTTATAGAGAAAATTCTTCAATGACTCATTTCAGGATGATTCCATAACCCTATCTTGTACAGGCTGTATCTCCGAAAGTATAAGGCCTCAGGAGCTTAATTTTGAACCCAACGCACCTTGATCCGTCTACTAAATACCCTCCAAGCGGTTCCTTCTGAAACGTTGTAGAAAAAAAGTAATAGCGAAAATTCCACGGTGTCTCAGATGTAGCAGCGAAACCCCAAAACCTTGAGCTCTGATACCATATGTTAAGAACAAAACATCAATATAGCATGGAAAAACCACAGGAAAAGTACTCAACGCCTTGAAACTGAGATAATTTCAGATAATAAGCCTCTTCGAGGGGGCAACCTCCTTTTACCCCACTTAAAATGTTCAAGTACAAGATGATTCAAAATGAAAATGTCTCCTTGGTATATATAGGAGACTAGGAGGTATAATTACAAATAATGGCCTAAAGCAGACATAATTAAAATAACACTACTAATCTAAATTACAACTAATGGCCTAAGCCGACATAACTAAAATAGCATTACTAATCTAATATGCCCCAATTAAGGGGTAATGAGCCAACATTAGGGCTTAACAGGCACACAGACGACTAGTACACAACCTACTAGTGCACAAACTACTAGTACACCACCTACTGGTATGTCGAAGGAAGATTAGGAGAATTTGGACAGGAAAGCAAGTAGTATTATTCGACTCTGCCTGGTAGATTTAGTGTTGTTGAATGTCTCAGGATAGTCTACAACCAAGGAACTATGGGATAAGTTGGGGAATTTGTATTAATCAAAGTCCCTGGTAAAAAAGTTGTTTCTTCGAAAGAAGCTGTATCATCTTAGGATGGAAGATGGATATTCTATGACAAAACATCTAAATGCCTTTAATACTCTGGTAAGTCAACTTGGCTCTGTTAATATTATGATTGCAGAGGAAGATAAGTGTATTACTTTGTTATGTTCTTTTCCAGACTCTTGGGATAATTTGGTTGTAGCAATAGGTAGTACCACTCAATCTACATTGAAGTATGAGGATGTAGTTGCATCCTTGCTATCTGAAGAGATGAGGAAAAAAAAAATGGATGGTCACAACACAAATTCTTTATTTGTAAGAGGGTGTACCCAAGACAGGAACCCTAGTAAGCCTTCGCGGTGGATATCTAAATCTACAGGTAGATATAAGCCTCTAGGAAAATCTTTGAGGAAATGTTGGAAGTGTGGTAAAACAGGGCATTATAAGAAAGATTGCAAGTCTAATAAGGTTGAAAAACCAAAGGGATCTGATAGTACCTCTTCCACAGAGGCAAAAACCTCCATTGAAGAAGGAGGTGATCTTTACTTGGCGTCTACAAGTACACATGCAGACCGTGATGTATGGTTGATCGAATCAGGTGCCTCATACCATATGAATCCTCACAGGGAGTGGTTCTTTGAATATGAAAAATATGATGGTGGTGATGTATTCCTAGGAGATGACTCGACAACAAAAATCTTGGGATGTGGAAGATTTAAGTTGCTACTAAAAGATGGAAGGATTAGAACTCTCCCTGGGGTTCTGCACATTCCAAAACTAGCCAGGAGCTTAATATCTATAAGAAAGATGGAAGATGCAGGAGTGGATACTATATTTGGAAAGGGCACTTGCAATATGGTACAAGGAGCAATGGTGTTGATGAGGGGACTTCGGTGTGGAACTTTGTACAAGTTGTTGGGAAGCAATTATACTAATGGGTGTAACAATTTTGTTGTCCTTGAGCAGAGAAATGAAGGAGACAAGACCAATATTGTCCTAGAGAAGAAGATCATGTTGTGGCATCAAACACTGGGGCATATTGGAGAAAAGGGCCTGCAAACACTACACGGTAAAGGTATGGTTGAAGTTATGTCTACTTGCACTCTGGATTTTGATTTTTGTGAACATTGCATATATGGTAAACAAAATCAAGTAAGATTCCCATCTGGTTCTACAAGAGCAAAGGGGATCTTAGAGTTGATACACAGTGATGTGTTTGGACCTATTCATGTCCCATCTCTAGGTAAATATGTGTATTATGTTTCATTCATAGATGATTTTTCAAGGAACACATGGATTTATTTTCTTAGAAAGAAATATGAGGTATTTGATAAATTTAAAGAGTTTAAGGCTCTGGTAGAAAATCAGATAGAGAAGAAAATAAAGGTATTGAGAACAGATAATGGTGGAGAATTTTGTGGAAATGAATTCAAAGAATTTTGTAAGAAGTGTGGTATAGCAAGGTAAAAGACTACTCCATACACTCCTGAAAAGAATGGATTTACAGAAAGGATGAAAAGGAAACTTATGGAAAAAGCAAGGAGCATGCTCAGCGGTGCCCGGTTAGGACAAGAATTCTGGGCAGAGGCAGTGGGTAGAGCATGTTACTTGGTCAATCGGTCACCTTCATCAACATTGGATGATAAAACTCCACACGAGGTATGGTCTGGAAAGAAACCCTCTCTTCAACATCTTAGAGTGTTTGGTTCTGATGCTTATGTACATGTTCCAAAGGAAAATATAAGTAAGATGGATAAAAAGGCTGAAAAGTGTATCTTTATTGGTTATAAAGATGGTGTGAAAGGTTATAAGCTTTGGAACCCAGAAACCAAGAAAACTGTTTACAGTTGAGATGTTGTTTTCAGAGAGGTAAAATATGTGTCTAAACATGAATTCCTACCAACGCAAGATGAACTTGAGAAAATAGATCTTGAGTTGGATGATGCAAAATCTGAATCATCTGAAGAAGAGGAAGTAGAAGAATAAGAAGAAGAACCTCATACCCCAGTATTGAGGAGATCATTGAGAGATAGAAGGAAACTAGAAAGGTATAGTCCACCTAATTTTCATTCCAATTTTTCTTTATCTATTATTGATGATGATCCCAGAACTATCAGGGAAGCAGTGAATTCAAAGGATAGTAAACTCTGGAAGAAGGCCATTGTTGAAGAAATGGATTCCTTGGATAAGAATGAGGCATGGGATATAGTTGAGTTTCCAGCTGGAAGAAAATCGGTTGCTAGCAAATGGTTGTTCAAGAAGATGTTTAATGCACAAGGTAAAGTGGAGAAATACAAAGCTCGGTTAGTAGCAAAATGTTATTCCTAGGTAGAGGGAATTGACTTTGGTGAGATTTTTTCTCCTGTTGCTAAATTAACTTCTATAAGATTTATTTTATCTATTGTTGTTGTTTTTTATCTTGAAGTGGAATAGATGGATGTGAAGACAACATTCCTACATGGGGATCTGGAAGAATAAATCTACATGAAGCAGCCAGAAGGCTTTGTAGTGAAGGGAAAGAAAGAGTTGTTCTGTAAGATAAATAAGTCACTATATGGTCTGAAGAAATCACCTAGGATGTGGTACCAAAAGTTTGACACATACATCCTTGGATTGGGATTTATAAGAAGCAGGGCTGATCATTGTGTATATTCCAAGCAGGTTGGTAATCACTTCATTTATGTAGTGTTGTATGTTGATGACATGTTGTTGGTAGGAAATAACATGGATGTTATCAAGGAGGTGAAATCACAACTATCCTCTAAATTTGACATGAAGGATCTCGATGCTGCTAGCTTCATTCTGGGAATGGAGATTAATAGAGATCGTGCAAATAGGAAACTCTAGTTGAATAAGAGAAAATATGTTGAGATAATATTGTAGAGGTTTAATATGCATGGAAGTAAACTAGTCAAGGTTCCAATTCCTATAGGTGTAAATTTATCTATAGATCAGTGTCCCAAGACACAAGAAGAAGAAGAGGACATGTCCCATGTTCCGTATGCCAGTGCAGTTGGCAATTTGATGTATGTAATGGTCTGTACTAGACCAGACATTGCACATGCAGTGGGATTTTTGAGCAGGTATATGTCAAAACCAGGGAAGGAGCATTGGAAAGAAGTAAATAGGGTCTTCATGTATCTGCGTGGCACTACGAATTATGGATTGTGCTACCAAGGAAGACCAGGATTGGACAAAGTGGTGGACATACATGGCTTTGTTTATGCAGACTGGGTTTGAGATCTGGATCAAATAAGATCTACATGTGGGTATGTGTTTAACCTATTTGGAGGAGAAATCAGTTGGATGAGAAAAAGACAGGTTGTAGTGGCACTCTCAACTACAGAAGCTGAATACATGGCAGCCACCCATGCAAGCAGGGAAGCAGTATGGTTACAAAGATTATGTTTAGGTATTGGGTTGGTACAACAAGAAGTGAGATTATATTGTGACAGTCAGAGTGCAATCTTCCTGGCAAAGAAACCAACTTATCATTCGAAGACAAAGCATATTGATGTTCAGTATCACTTTGTGAGAGACATGGTTGAGGAAAAGAAGGTGTTGCTGGAAAAGGTTGACACTTTGAAGAATGTTGTAGATTCATTAAAAAAGTCTGTAAGCACAGAAAAGTTCTCCTGGTGTAAAGTAACAATGGGAATTGCTACCCTAGATTGTTGAATATATAATATTGGGACCCCTGGATTCAAAGAAAACAACAAGTAGGAGAATGTTGGGTATGTGTTATATTCTTTGCATGTGTGTGTGGGCGTGTCAGATTCGACAACTGCGTCTGATGATCCCTCGTAGTAGTGCTCCGATTGTGTCATGTGTGTCAGGTGCTTTCCTAGGGGGGTCCCAAGGGGGGAAGGTATGCCCCCCTCTGGTTACGTGCAACATTTGGCACTAGGTGTAGCGGCATACCTTGGGACATGATCCAGAGTAGAATATGGCGTTTCGATCCAGAAACTCTCCTATAAGGACGGCTAGGAGCATCCAAATAACTCTGTACACGGTCCAAATGGAGAGAATATCTATCATCAAGATACGAGACCCTGCATGTATCATTTCTTGACAATCCTCGAGATCTATCTTGGTTGTTGAAGTTAGAATTCTTAGAGCCTAGATCACGATCTCGCTTCGCCTTTCATCCACTATCATTATTTTCTTGTAAACTCTGCACCTGTTGGGTACAATGATTGCATCTCATTAGTTAACTCAGCTAATGACTATGCCTCTATAGGATTTTCACATCTAAACCCAAGGTATTTGAGACAGTATGCAGCTCTGTAATTTCCTTCATGAATGTACAAATACAAATATCATCCAAAAACAATGAATCAACTGGAGCAAAAACAAGTTGCACACAGACTCCATTTTCCTTTTTACCAATTCCACTACAGACCTGCAATAAAACCATATCTCTTGAGAAGACATCCTCTTTGTGTAGGACCATGCCCCTCCAATTTTGACAATATCAAAGAACTCTTCAGTCTGAATAGTGTGCCCTATGGAGGGCATGAATTGACCCATGTCAAAGCCATTGGGTTATGAACTAGGAAGTTTAAAAGAACTTGTCTTTAAGGTGGCCACAAAATAGATATCAATGCCACAATCAGCCCACTCAGAACGATTTTCCTACAAGAACTAAATAAGCAATGTCGGGGATACCTTCTATAATAGCATAGATGATTTTGTACAAAGAATACCAAAACCAAGAGATGGAATCCCTTCAGTAGATGAAAACTTAGAATCCAATAGTTTGCTTGGATATGTATTTATGCTAACAGTTACTTCCTCCATGCTATCATCTGAGAGGAAATTTATGTAACTTTTATTTTGTTTCCTCAACAATGGTGATGTCTGCAATCCTTTTGAGGACTAATGCCAACATAAATCTACTAGCGAGAAGCATTATCAATGCAAAACGATTATCAAGAGAGAGGACACTAGATAAATTGAGTGTTGTGGGCATGATCCTGATGTTTGCAAAGATTAAGAGTAGTGTACTCAGAATGAAATTCATAAGCCACCAGAGACAAATATAAATGGCCAAGTTCTTGTAGATTGCACTGCCTCATTGTGTGTTACATGTTGTTGCTAGTGGTAAATGCTGACATGTGTGTTGTATGACTGCAGGTGCATGGCTTCAAGGACTGAAGATTGTCCTTCGGGCACAATGACGTTTTGATGAAATTTAAAATAGAACCAACCCTCTTCTCTTCTCTAATGAGATGAGTTAAAATCTCAACACTACTTCTAGCATATGCAATACCGGTGCTCTAGAACAACATTTTTTGGTGCTACATGAATAAACCCATTCCGACAACAAGAAGAAAATGGAATATTTAGTATCTGGATACTAACAAATACCATTCTATATGGATTGACTGATTCATTGAAAGCCAAGGTGGGATCATGTGCATCAAAAAATTATATTTGGGACAAGCTACAAGACCTTTATGCAAAGAAAGAAGAAGAAGAAGAATTTGAAGAAAATTACAACATCTGAGATTTCAAAGAAGATAATAGAGGTGAGTTATTTTTATTTAATTGTAAATAAGTAGGACATCTTGAACACGAATTCCCTTATCCAAAGATTGAAAGAGATGATATTGAAGAAGAAAATTCCAATGAAGAAGAATACAATCCTAAAATAGAAAAGGAATAAAATCATGAGGCAAGACTTGAAAAAGTCAATTCTGAAGAAGAGTCTAATGAAGGCTTTGATTCCTTTTAGGGATACACATACAACACAGAAAGTGAACAAGAAAATGAGTTTCTTGAAAAATTGAATCATGTTGAAACTGAAAATAGCAAACTCAAAAACACAAATAGAAAGATAAGAAGTCAATTGAGTAGTTATGAGGAAGAGAATCATAATATTTAAAAGACAATTTAACTATTGAAGGAACAACTAGAATATTGTGAGAAACTAAAATAAGAAATCGTTTCCCTAAAGATTCAACTTGAAGAAGCAAGAAGAATAGCAAGGAATGTCTAGATGATGAAGAAATAAGAATATTGTGAGAAAATTGAACAATAAGTTGTATCATTAAGGAAGAGCTTAAGAAACTCTTAAGTTCTAAAAGACTTAACACATCTTGGATGCATGGGTGAAACTTCATACAACGAATATACAAAATCCAACAAGAAGGTTGAAAAAATCTCCACACAGAAAGTTGATGAGAAGTGGACCAGGATGCCAGAAAGAAGGAATGATTACAAACGAGATGAATATCCAAGAAGACCTCCTACATTCAGAAACCAAATAATCTTTAATCCGTATGAAGGAAAATACAAATGAGTAGAACGTGAACCCAGATGGACTACATCACAAAGAATATATCTTACTCCTAGGTATCAAAATTTCTTTCTTGGTAATTGTTATACTTGTAGAGATTTTGGAGATAAGGCAATTAATTGTAGAATCAATGAAAGGAATGACTATGTAAGAAACACGAATGGTGTAAATAGTATATATGGAAATGCATATGGATTTGTCAAGAAAAGTTATAATCCATTTGATCCATTGATGGACCAAAATATCGTATGCTACAAATGTAATAATCTTGGTCACAAAACATGAGACTGCAGATATATTAATGAATATAATCCTATGAGAATTGTCTCTATGATGACCACAATATGGAGAAGGAAGGATAATCCAAGCCAAGATGATTGTCGAATAACATTGACCACTGAAGAATGTGAAGAAGAAGATGAATGGTACATAGACAATGGGTTATCTTCACACATGACCGTGGATCAAAAAAAAATCGCCAGCTTGAAGAGAAAGGGTGGAAATGTTGCATTTGGAGATAACTCATTTTCTAAAATACTTGGAAACATTGTAGTAAATATTGGAAGTGAAAATGTAAAATAATTTTTTTTTCCTATTGGTTGAAGATCTGAAGCATAATCTCCTTAGTGTTAGTAAAATGTGTGATCAAGGATACACTCTCACATTTGACTCCTGAAGATGAAAAATTAGAGAAGAAGATTCAGGAATATTGGTTGCAACTACTACAATAATATCAAGTATCATATACATCCTATACCAAGAGAAGAGAAAGAATATTGAAGAAACACAAAAGAGGTCGAAGGTAGACCAAGAGAAGAGAAAGAATATTGAAGAAACACATAAGAGATCAAAGGAAGAAAAGGACCAGAATACCGGAAAGAAAAATTAAGAACTACTAAGTGCCATATGTTCAGGGGGAGCATACCCAAAGAAGAGAGTAACATTTTTCCATTGAACTCAAGGGGAGAAACCCCACCCTTTTCCATTGATATTAAAGGGGGAGAGAAACTAGGAGCATGATGACAAGGGGAGCATGATTTTTTCCATCAATGACAAACATGGATATTTTTGGAAGATTAGTTTTTTTCATTGATTTAAACACTATAATAATTTAATAAGCCCACATTTTCTTGAAGAAGAAGAGTACAAAAGATGGATATTGTTGAAAGCATTATCTGTGGTCAATTCAGATACCCTATATTTGAGGGAAGTTTTACCATACATAAATAAATAAAATGGAAGAACACATTACATGGTTGGAAATATTATTTTGATACATTTCCAACGATATATGGAAGTCTCTATAACTCCCAAGGAATGGGGAGATATGAATTTTTCCATCTGACAACCTAGCCAGAAAATTAAGGACAATTCAACTAGGTCGGCCCATAAACTAAAAATAAGGACAAAACTACTATAAATATAGGATGTTTTTTCAGATTTTTAGTGCACCCAAGCTAGTGACCTCTTAACACAATTTTGGAGTGAAGCATCTGGGAGTATTAGGAGCTCTTATGAAGGATATTTTCTAGTCTTATGGTGATGTTTTGATCATTGTTATGGGTTCTCTATAGTATGGAAGGTTTATTCTTTGCACAAGGTTCTATGTGGTTGTTGGGGTTTATATGTGGACCCATGTGGACCCATGTGGACCTAGTATTTATTTGTGGACCCATTTTTATGATGATGATGATGTATCAACGATATTCACAAATAGTGATAGACATAGTGAAATTCTATTTGGACCCAATTTCTATGTGGACCTAGTTTCTATGTGGACCTAGTTTCTAAGTGGACCTATTTTGATGATGATATTATCAATTATATGGTGATTTAAAGGTCAATTATCTTTCATTTATTCTTGGGTGGAAGGAAGGGGAAAGGATAGATGGTTTAACCATCTCTTGGAAGTTGTATCTTCCCTTGATTGGAGGTCTAATCCTCCCTTATATTTGGAAGTTGTAGCTTCCATAATTAGAGGTTTGTCCCTCCTTTTAACTTGGAAGAGTTATCTTCCCTTGGAATTCATTACTTCTCTTTAACAATAACTTATTATTACTTCTCATATATGGTGCATGGTGTATTGGTGTATCTCTTTGACTATTCTTCATTATTCATTGGATAATTTTCATTACTCATTGGATATAAATTGAATCTATAATATGGATGAAGTATAAGTTGAAAAAGTGTTTGAAATTGTAGTTGATACTAATTCACCCCCCTCTCATCATCAACATGGGATGGTTGAGTGAAATCTTGTTTCTACTCCAATGGAACAAAATTTGAAACTCACATCAAAAGAAGGAAATGAATTTGAGGATGCAACCAAGTATAGATAGGTTGTGGGAAGTCTTATCCATATTACTACCACCAGACCAGAAATTACATCCATTTTTGGGATTATTTATAGGTTCATGCAAAATCCCTGTGAAGGACATTGGTTTACTGCAAAAAGAGTTCTAAAATACTTGAAAGGAACTCAATATTTTGGAGTCAAGTACACTAGGTTAGATGGCTCAACCTGATTGTATATTCTGATTTAGAATTTGTTGGGGATAAGGAAACTAGAGTATCAACTTCAGGCTATCTCATGAGTCTTGGATCATTAGCTGTCTCCCGAAGATCATGCAAATAGTCAGTTCTAAAATATTCCATAATAGAGTCATAATATGTGGCAACTATAGAAGAAACAAAGGATATTGTCTGGCTTAGGAAAATACTTGAATATTGCTAGAGAAACAAGTGAATTCTACTCCTCTTCTAGTTGAAAATAATTCCACAATAAAGTTTTCCAAGAATCTTATATTTCATGATCAAACAAAGCACATCAACACAAAGTATAACCTGATTCTATATCATGTAGAAGCCAAGACTATTCGCTTGAGACATTGTTCCACAAATGAGAAAATTGCAAACATCTTCACTAAACAACTTGGAAGAGAAAAAATTGAGAAGTTCATAATGATGCTTGGACTCACACACACCCCTTCAGATTAAGGGGGGGAATGTTGGACATTTAATCCTTGGGATTTCATTATTGTAACATTAGTGTAAATATAAAGAGTCGTAGGTGATAGGAAGAGTCGTCCGTTAAGGAAGACCAACCTTCATTTGTTAAACTGTATTTATTAACCTATCATGCTAATGCAAATATCATCAATGTGGAGTTATATTTTCTGCCATCCCTAGCCTGAAAGTGGTTCCCATACAACTATGGTAAAATTCATATTAAATTAAAAAAAAACCTATCAAAAAGAAAGTTTTGTTTAATAAATAATGTTTTATTAATTGTATTGTACCATTATACTTAAACTTCACATTGGACATATTGTGAGTGCAAATCCATTTTAAATCTCGATCTCTCATGTGTTGAGACGGGTTAAATACCCCGAGGTGTAAAATGTTCCTCAAGTTTTTCACTTTAAAAAATGTTTGCACCTCCAAAGATTTGATTCCTTTGCACATGATAATTCTAGAGTTAGGATGGATCTAGGATGGTTCCCCATCTCTCTCCACACACACATATAGACACACACACACACCACATGCCTATTGAATAAGTGTCCTCATACACACAATTTCATTAATAAGGAAAAATAGTTACAAAGAGATGTGATGTCTAAAAGCCTACAACTTGACATGAAAAAACACTAATTTATATAACCCAACTCTAAGCTAAATCCTATGAGAACAACCAATCATATAATCACATGAGTATGATAGGTTTCCTTTACATATTACAATACATGTCCTCTTGAAAAAAGTTTCTAGAATACTCTAACTTCTAAAACATTTAATATGACTTCTTGAACTTTATGATTATGAGGCTAACATTCACCCCTTTAATCCAAAAGTTCATACTTACAAATACCAAGTTCATTTATGAACATAGTGAACTTTGTTCTACCAAGATACTTGGTAAAAATATTTGAGTTTTATTTTCAGATGTACATCTCATTGAGGATTGATGATATATTTGACAATGAGATATATAATGAAGTGGTACTTGGTATCAACATGCTTATTCTTTATGTAAAATACTATATTCTTGCTCATCCTTATTGCTAAGTGATTGTCGATCAATGAAGTAGTTGCTAATTTTTGAATTACACCAAAGTCCTGCGAAATCCTTTGCAGCCATAAAATCTCATATGTTGCTTCCCAAGATGATATGTATTTCAGTTCTACTGAAGAGTTGGCAATTGTTTCCTACTTTTTGCAACTCCAAGATATTGCTTCTAAGCCCATAGTCATTAAGTAACCTAAATTTTATGTTCGATCACCAATGTCAGCTACAAAATCAACATTTAAATATCCAATGAGTGTAAAAATAAATTCTTCTTATTGAGAAGACCAAAATCTTTTGTACCTTGAATGTACCTTTGTACGTTTTTTGTTAAATTCCAGTGACTTTCCATTGGTTTCTGCATAAACCTTGAAATTATTATAACTTAATATTAAAAATCCGCTCAAGTATTTGTCAAAGAAATGAGGCTTCCAACCTTTTACTATTCACCAACTTCCCCCATTCAAATTTTGAAAGTTTCAAATTATGCTCCATGGGGGTAAGAAAAGCATTAAAACATTCCATCCAAAATTTATTTAACAATTCAATGACATACTTAGTTTGACTAAGGAATATTTGATTAGTATGTTGAGTTACTTCAATTCCAATATAATATTGAAGTGGCCCCAAATCTATCATTTTGAAGCTTCCTGAAGTTCTTCCTTAACCTGTTTGATGTGAACTTCATTATTTATGTTATGATTAAGTCATAAACATAAAGTACAATTACCACCAAGTGCTTATTTTTCATTCGAAATACAAAGTATCATCTGATTCACTTCGTTGAAAGTTGAACTTCATAGGTAATCATATGTATTTGAATACCAAGATCGAGGAGCTTGTTGGAAGCCATATAAATCCTTCACTAGTTTGCATAATTTATGTTCTTGTCCTTTAACTTCAAATCCTTATGGTTGAGTCATAAATACTTCTTATTTTAGATCACCATTCATGAAGGAACTTTTTACATCCATTTGATGTAATTTTGAACCATGTTGAGTAGCCAAATTAATAACCATTTTGATTGTATCCATTTAGCTAGGAGAAAATATTTTTCTTCATAATAACTCCCTTCTTATTGTGAAAAACCCTTAGCCATGAGTCTTTCTTTATACTTGTCAATTTTACCAGTGGTATTCTACTTTATTTGATAAACCCATTTGCATCCTATGGGTTTAACATTAGGTGGACAATCAACTAAGTTCCTAGTCCCATTTGAAAGTACTAAATCATATTCATTAATCATTTATGCCTGTCGTTCTTTATGTTCAACTACTTCAACAAAAGTAGTAGGTTTAGTGGAAGCATGAGATAATAATGAAATATTATATTGTGATATGAAGGAACTCCTAGTCATTGTTTTGTTCCTTTCATCAGGATGCACATCGTTAAAAAATTAAATGACTCACTTTGGCCTACAATGTTGATATTTTTTTGTTGAAGTTTCTTCAACTGATATGTCTTCATAAGTATCTTGTGCTGGAAAAGTTTTTTGTACATAAGATAAATTTCATTATTGAAAGAATTGATTTCAGATGAACCATTTGATGTTGAACTTACTTATGAAGAAACAAGTTTTTTTCAAACTAGTATGGTTTCCTTGGATTATTTTTCAACTTGCTTTTACCCTTACTGTTTTTCTACTCTAAATGACCAAGGATATGATTAATCTCACTAAAATTTTACTTTCAATTTAATAAAAAACTACATCTCTACAAATAATGAATTTACAAAATATGATAAATCGATACCATTTCTTTTCATAATAGTATCCAATGAAAATATACTTCATAATTCAACTTTCCAACTTAGTCTTTTTTTCTTTGGGGACTGAAGAATAACATGTGGAACCAAAAAATCTATGATTTACTTTAGGTTTAAAACCATACCAAGCTTCATAAGGAGTTTTCCTATTTAAATGTGACGTAGATGATCAATTTCTTAGATAAACTGCAGTATGGATTACATTATCCCAATATTTTTTTCTCAACCCTTTGAACTGCAACATAGATCTTACCATGTCCATGAGAGTTTTGTTCATCCTTTTAGTAAATCCATTCTACTGTGGAGTATACAAATTTTTTATTTTCTTTTTAATTCCATTGTCATGAAAATAATAATTGAATTTAGTTGAAGTGAATTGTGCTTCATTGTTTGTTATCAAAGTTGTGACTTTTTCTTTGGTTTCATTTTCAACCATTTTTTGAAAATTTATAAACTTTTCAAAAGATTCAAACTTTTCTTTTAAAAAGTATATTGAGGTCATTCTCGTGTAGTCATTAATGAGAATCCTGAAATATTGACATCCACCTACAGAATTTTCCATTGGACCACATATATCACTATGAATCAACTGCAAATACTTTATTTCTTGCCATGAGCTAGTTGGAAAATCTTCTCACTTTTCTTCTGCCATGAGGTTACTTAATATTAAGTAAGCTCTCAAAGTTTAATTGACCAAACCAAAAATTCCATAATCTAAATGAAGAAATTTTGGAATTGATTGCTCCTACAAAATCATGCTTTCTAGGGGTAACTTTCCCTTTCGTTATTATAAGCTTCCCATCACCATCGTTTACAAGTTATCCTTTTCTGAATTGATCTTTACCAAGCCAAATTTCATGATTATTTAGTCTCCAACTTGTCTAATTGATACTAAGGATATAAAATTCTTCTTAAATGTAAGTACAAACCACACATTGGAAATCCATTTTCACCAATTTCAGGAAGAAATACTTTGAGAGAACCTTTTCCTTGGGGAATATGAGTTGAACCATCATCTAGATAAATTGGATTTAGCTAAATATCTTGGTAAATCAAAAAATAATCCTTGAAGAAATTCATATGTTGAGTAGCTCCTGTGTCCAATATCCAATCATCTTCAAATCAATCTTTTGTTAGATTTTGAGTATCAACTAATGCTGTTGAATCAACCTCTTGTACTATAGTAAAAACATATTCATACAGTTCATCCTGAAAATATTGATTGTATTCATATTGAGCTAATGGAGTAGACTTAGAATTTGATCTCATATCGAAAGTTTGCTTAAACTTTGGCAATTGATCATTACATGTTAAGAAATATGATGCATATTTTCCCTTAAAAATATTTTTCACTTCACTTGACTTAAATTTTTGCCTCTTCTAGGTTGTGCATTAGGAATATTCTAATTAATTTGATTTTTTTTTATGACTACATCCTCTACCTTGAATACTACCTCTATCATACCCTTAATTACAATATTGATTCTAATGATTCCCAAAATTTCTTGTGCCTCTTCCTCTAGAGCTTTCAACTCTATCTGAACTAGTAAAAATAATATCCTTTCAAGATTGTTTTTGCTTACCAAATGACTTACTATATTGAACTAATAGTTCACAAAGTGAATCAATAGTTGCAATTGATAATTTATCAATGATTTGCAAGGTTTCAATGAAGTGTTTATAAGATGGAGGTAAGCCATTTATCAAAGTAGAGATACAAAAATTGTCTTGAAGTTTAGGATAGCCACCTTTGATGTTTTCCTAATGTATGTTCTTTATTCTTTAAATGTACTCTAATACATTACATCAACTAATATTTTCCTAACAAATTTCATTTGTAAATCAAGTCTTTGAGATGTAGGAGTATCAATAATATTGAAAAATTGATTCCAAGCAGAACAAGTAGTAATAGAATTATCAATATAAAAAAACATATGCTTAGATACATAAGATCAAAGAAAATCAAGATATTTTTCATCTTTTGATTCACAATTAGATAAAGGAGCTGCATTAGTGTGCTTGGTATGAATGTTATCACTATCAAAAATATGCCGCCATAGATAATTATATATCAATGTGTTTTGCATGTGGCATTTCCAAGACTTGTAATTATTTGGGCCATCCAACTTATATGAATCTGTGACCCTAAAATTGTAAAATAGTTATGAACCTAAAATTAGGAAAAAAGGTAAAACAATTATGACCGTAAAATTAGAAAAAAACAAAGGTAAAACAATTATGACCCTGAAATTAGTAAAAAGGGTAAAACAATTATTACCCTAAAATTAGGAAAAAGGGTAAAACAATCAAAGGGTAAAATAATTGTAACAAGAAATCAATTAAGGGTAAATTGGTTACAACAAGAAATTAATTAATGGTAAAGTGGTTGAAAACTCGTTAAATGGAAGAGTATAAATACACATCAAAAGTCTCTCATTCTCACACACAAGTTCATTGAATATCTATCTAGTGAACACTTGATCTATTGGCAAATATGAGGTAGAAAGGATCAGGTAAAGTAAAGGGGATGCTTGTTCCAGGTTGCAACAAGGTATGATTATGAAACAAGGTTGTCACAGGTTATGAGGTATGTCATTGTGTAATTCTTTTAGGGTTATATCTTGGTAATGTTATGGCTCATATCAGTGGCATGGATTGGTAATATTTTGGAGATTATAGTTTATGCTTGATGCACAACTTGAGATTTTTGGTACTTGTTTAGTACATGGTTTATGGAATGTTTTGTGGTACATGTGTGAAACATGTCATATGGTACATGTTTGAGGCATTTTGGTTGAGTTTTATTGTTGAAGATATTGGTACAAGTTGAGGTTGCATAACAGTGAAGGTTTGATACATGGTTGATGTGATAGTTCATTAGACTTGTTTCATGGATGTTATGGCACATGCTTAAGTCATATCTTGGAGGCCCCTTTTGGTTTATGGTTGCATATGGTTGACATTCATGCTTTGGTGGTATGCTTGAGACATATCCTTGGTACATTGTATATGGTTGTTATGGTTCATTGTTAGAGGCACATATTTGTGATATTGGAATATACTTGAGGCATATAATTGGTATATGATCTTGGTTGATTATGATCCATTCTTGAGGTTTTGGTTTATACATTGATGCATATGTTGGTACAAAGTTGATGGTTGAGGTACATGGTATAGGTGTTGATGCATGGTTGATACACTTGTTGTTGTATAGGTGTTGGTGCATGGTTGCATCATGTGTTGTCATACAAGTTGTGGTACACGATTGATGCTTAGTAGGGTACATGTTGATGGTTTAGTACATGCTTGTTTGGGACATGTGTTGGTGTTGTTGCACATCTAGTTGAGTGGCGTCCTTGGTATATGATCCATGTGAGATAATATGGTTGAGTATCAATGACAGTGACAGGTTGGTCAGTGATATGTTGATGTGATGGGTTGATAGTGAGAGTGGAAGTGACAGTGACCGTGACAGTGACAGTGGAAGTGATTGTGGTAGTGATAGTTGGTATACACTTATGTTTCAGGGTGGAAGGGGGGGGCAAGAAAAGAGGGTTGTAGCCTTATTTTGGTTAGTGCCAAAGAACTTAGGGAGTTGGAGCTTCCTTAAATTTGGATCCTATGAATCAAGAGGTTGTATCCTCCTTTTGGTTGGAGATAGAGAATTCAGAGAGTTGGATCTTCCTTTAGGTTGGAGCCTAAGAATTGGGGGTTTGTATCCTCCTTCTAGTTGGAGCCAAATAATAAAGGGATATGTAGCATCCTTAAGGATGGAGCCTGTAAATAGGGGGTCGTAGCCTCCTTCCAATTATAGCTAGAAAATTGGGAAGTTGGTGCTTCCAATGAATATATTATTTGATATATAAGAAAACATTCTATCGTTTTCTCCCATTTAGGTTTCCATGTAAATTATGGTGTACTTGGTATTTGATGTGATGCTCTTATTTTTATATGCTCATGATATATTCGTGATACATTGATGATATACTGCTGATTACGTTGAAGTTTGTATATTGTGGTTAAAAGTGGTAAAATTTATCATACTAATTCATCCCCCCTCTCAGTATTCCAACAATTGGTATCAGACCAGGTTCCTTTAGGAAATAGTTTAACCATTGGAAGGTAGATAATGGAGATCAATTGTTGGAGTTACTTCACACACACCTAGGATTTTTTTTTTCCTAAGGTTTTTCCTTGTTTATTAGTCATAATTAGTCATTATCTAGTCTCCTCTATTTTAGGGGAGAATATTCCACCTGGAGAATATTCTCTTTCAGTTGACACTTCAGTTTGACTAGTTGAGTTGATTTTAGATGTTGCATTGGTTTTGTCACCATGAAACATTGGGATCATCACCAAATAATGTGCACTTGCCTTGGTATCATCACCAGAATGGCACATTACCCTTGATTTCCTGAGTTAAATCCTCACTACTCTTTGTTCAGTCAGTTAATTGAAGACTAGTTGACTAGTTAACTCAACTAGGTGGAAGTTCACTCCCGTAACTGCCTGAGAGACTAGACTAGGTGGCAATTTACTCCTATAACTAATGGTGTCTGTCCAGATCACTCTATACCACCACTATGGCTCATTATTTACTCATGTATCCTATATCTATTGTAAATTATTCAGTCTTTGATTGTGGAATACGGTTAATGAGAATCCTTCCATTCTTTCTCTCTTGCTTTTTCTTTCTCAATTTCTCTCTGCAAATGTGTGTGGCATTTTCTTGATAGACATATTATGTGTAGGTTCAACACATTTACATGGTGTCATAGCTAATGAACTGCTAAGAAAAATCTACACCAAATTATTTTTGCAGGTACCAAAGATTGAAGAACGCATAAAATATGGAATTTATGTTTTACTCACCGATAATACTTTTCATGCCTCATAACTATTTGGAGTGGAAGCCAAAGATTATAATTTTTCCTAGAAGTAGAGGCTTATACCGAATAACGAAAGTAGAGCCTGATTTCGCCGATGAGAAAAATGACTTTCTCAATAGACAAGATATGGCCATAGGATTTATCTGCTTATCTATTTCTCCAGAAATTCTCCACCAAGTATGTGATGTCACACAAGAATTTACTCCAAATGAATTATGGACCATATTGGAGGTTCTATTTGGGAATAAATAAGATTGTGAAGATTGCATGCATGGGATTGGAAAGATAGAGCCAGAAGAGAAATCATCAGAAGATCAAGCCTCTTATTCTAAAGAGGCTTCTACAAAAGTATTTACAGAAATTTGTATTCCAATAATTGAAGATGATGTCTACTCCAATTCATATTTGTTTTCTAAAATTCATGTGTAACATATATGGCATGCATCTCAAGAGTAACATGTAGACACTTTTCCGTGCGTAATGCATGCATCTCACGAGACAAAAAGAGAGCGGCGCACATCAGACTCCATTATGATATTTTTTGAGCCAAATTTGCAAAAACAAATTGGATATTTGAATTCCTCTCGGGAAAATATCCAATTTCAAAAAACAAATCATCTGAAACAGAGTACTGAAAATAAAGTTATGATCATTTTAAAATCAACAAAATTTCAGCATGTTTCCAGAAACGGCCACATGGTTTTCAAAGTTTTATCCAAAATTTATTTGGATATTATTCATTACAAGAAGATAAAGTGGATATGTGTGGGCATATCAATGGTGCATATACTTCATCAGATCTGTGCAGACATATACATCTTCAACAAAATCTTCAATGAACACAAACTTGCACAGTTGCAAGTTCTTCTTGGACTGAAGGACAAGGTTGCTTAGCAACTGCTTTTTGTTCCTTCTAATTTTATTTTTTTATTCATTGTAATCTGAGGGGGGGGGGGGGGGGT
>ML789667.1:206264-246822 GCA_009831015.1 Picea engelmannii
TTCCCATGAGTTTTTCCCTCTTTCCTCATTTATTTCAGTGTGTCTTTTGTATTTGGGTACCTAACATGGCCTCATTGTCAAGACCCATTCTTTATTTTCACCATAGTGATGTTCAGGGGGGGTGTTGGAGTTACTTCACACACACCTAGGATTTTTTTTTCCTAAGGTTTTTCCTTGTTTATTAGTCATAATTAGTCATTATACATTCTCCTATATTTTAGGGGAGAATATTCCACCTAGAGGATATTCTTTTTCAGTTGGCACATCAGTTTGACTAGTCGAGTTGAGTTTAGATGTTGCATTGGTTTTGTCACCATGAAACATTGGGATCATAACCAAATAATGCACACTTGCCTTGAGATCATCACCAAAATGGTTCATTACCCTTGATTTCCTGAGTTAACTCCTCACTACTCTTTGTTCAGTCAGTTAATTGAAGACTAGTTGACTAGTTAACTCAACTAGGTGGTAGTTCACTCTTGTAACTGCCTGAGATACTAGACTAGGTGGCAGTTTACTCCTGTAACTGTTGGTGTTTGTCCAGATCACTCTGGACTACCACTATGGCTCATTATTTACTCATGTATCCTATATCTATTGTAAATTATTCACTCTTTGAGTGCGGAATACGGTTAATGAGAATTCTTCCATTCTTTCTCTCTTGCTTCTTCTTTCTCAATTTCTCTATGCAAATGTGTGTGGTATTTTCTAGCTAGATATATTCTATGTAGGTTCAACACATTTAAAACAACACTATGTATACGAATTGAATACCACAATTTGATGGGAAGAACTATGATTCTGGAGCAGAAGGATGAAAACATATGTACAAGCATAGGGATTTGATGTTTGGAAATCAATAGTAAATGAATACAAAGAGCCTACCACTCCTCCAACATATAATGATGGAAATAAACTCAGTCAAAACAACTCAAGGGACAAAAATGATATCCTGAATGGTTTGTTTGATTCATTATATGTCAAAGTTATGCATTGTGATTCTTCAAAGGAAATTTGTGACAAACTTTAGAATGTTTATGAAGGATATTCCAAAGTTAAGGACACAAAGATTCAAACTTACAGAGGTCAATTTGAACAATTGAAAATGAAGGAAGATGAAGAAATTGTAGCTTACTTCTTACAAGTTGATGAAATAGTGAACGTGATTAAAGGATTGGGAAAAGAAGTTGATGAATCTATAATTATTCAAAAGGCTCTAATATCTCTTTCAATGATATTTGATCCTAAGATTTTAGTACTAGAAGAAAGATCAGATCTAAGTACAATAAGCATGGATGAGATACATAGAATATTTACAAGTTATGAAATGAAAACAAATCAGGAAAATCCATCCAAGATAGAAGCATCCTTCAAACATCCAAGAAGACAAAGAAGAAAAAAAATCCCAAGTCAAATCCAAATTGCAGCTGTAGCGATGATTTAGACAAGGAAAAAGGAATATCCAACTTTGTAAGGAAGTTAAATAAAGGAACTGGAAGGTAAAAATGTAAGCTTCCCTTAAAATGTTTTAATTGTGGTAAAATTGCTCATTTTGCAAATAAGTGTCCTTATTCTAAGAAGTCATATAGTGATGAAGAAGATGATCCCAAGAAAGAAAAGAAGTATAAAAAGGGAAATGGAAGGAAAGTCTTAAAGAAAATATCTATTCAAGAGAATAAATTTCTTCATCTAATGAAGATTATGTAAGTGATAGTGACTCAAAGAGAGTACTCTTTATGGCTACAAAAAATAAGAAATAAATTCCTGAAAGTGAAGAAGAAGGTTAAGTGGATATTGAGGAAGAATTAATAAGTTATTTAACTGAGATGAAGAAAGAAAGGAATAAAAACAAATCATTCAAAGAAGAAAACATATTCTTGAAAACCTAACTTGAAGAAGGTAAGAGAAAGGAACAAGTTATGCAGATCTAGATGATAAAGAAAGAAAAAGAGTGTGAGAAGCTTGAAAAGGAAATCGTGACATTGAGAGTTGAAGTCAACAAGATAAAAAATAAATTGAAAAGTTCTCAAGTGTTAGAAAACATTCTCGACAATCAAAGTTCATATAGTGACAAATATGGACTAGGATACAAGAATGTTCATTTTGAGGAAGGTTCAAGCTCCATGACGAAAGCAACAAAACAAAAGAGTTATGAAAAAGTTATCAAAGCAAGGAATCATGGTAGAAAAGAATCAGAAATGAATGAATACATAAGACCTTCTACATTAAGTAAACAAAGAAATTTAAATCGTGATCATCCAAGACAAGAATCCATAAGGACTACACCATAACGAAGATCAGTCACTCCCAGGTATGCAAATTTATTTTACGGTCATTGTTTTAATTGTACTAAATTTTGACATAAAGTTGTAGATTGTAGGGCTTATGAAATAATTATTCAAGAAAGAAATGATCATGTGGCTCCACATAATATTGAATGTTACAAATGCCACAACTATGGACACATATCTCAAAATTGTAGAAGCATGATAGAGCCTCCCATGAAGGAAAATATTGATGATAGATACAAGAAAGTTTGGAGATGAAATGAAAAAAAAGAAGAGAAAGTGAGTGAAGACCAGGTCCCGTATATCATAATCACAATATTTACAACAATGCAAGATCATAATGAATTCATGTTAGGTATCTGGAGAGGTAGTGGGGGGTCTGAAGGGCCCATAGTGGGTGCCATTCAATGTAAGGTGGACTAGGTCCACTATAGTATTAAATAAGACCCGTTATGGTAGTTAGTTAGATATAATAAATGTAAGAGGACTTCTTCTTCTAGAAGTTTCCTCCTCTATAATGTTCTTATGTGGTTGGTTTCACTATATAAAGGGGTTCATGCAATGTAATGAGATATGAAGAAAAAATGTATTGTATTGTGAGTGGTAGCTCAATAGGAGGATTCCCCCCACTACCTCTTCAACTACCTAACATTAATGTTAGGTAGTGGAGGGCCCGAAGGGCCCATAGTGGATTCCATTCAATGTAAGGTGCACTAGGTCAACTATAGTATTAAATAAAGCCCATTATGGTAGTTAGTTAGATATAATAAATGTAAGAGGATTTATGCTTCTAGAAGGTTCCTCCTCTAGAATGTTCTTAGGTGTTTGGTTTCACTATATAAATAGATTCATGAAATGTAATGCGATATGAAGAATAAAAGTATTTTATTGTGAGTGATAGCTCAATAGGAGGATGCCCCCTTGAAGAGGCAAGTGAACAGGAGAGGATCCGTTCCATAATAGGATCCATTGTATGGTGTTTCCCTACCTCAAGGGTTTTGATATAATAAAGTGTGGTTTTCATATATTCTTCTTGGATCTATTCTATTGTATTTTTTATTTAGATATTTGGTTCTTATAAATTGGTATAAGAGCAATTTCCTTGGCAAAAAGTGTGGGAAAATTGTTTTTTTTTTTTTGGCAGAGTTTTTCAGAGAAGAAAAAGAGGGTTGCGAAATTATGGACAATTTATGTATATTTATGTGAAAACATTGTAGAACCAGGTTGTATATATGAGTTCCTCTCAGAAAAACACCCAATTTAAAAAATAATTGTCTAAAATGGAGTCTGGGAAGTCAATATATAGACATTTTAAAATATGTAAATTTTCAGGATTTTTTCCATGGACGACGACATGATTTATTTATTTTTGTAGCACCTGGAGGCCGAAATTGCTAAAACAAATTACATATATGAGTTCCCCTTTAAAAAATAGTTGATTGCAAACAAAAAAATCACCCAAATCAGAGCTTTGGAAGTAAATATATCATTTATTTAAAGTCAACCATTTTTGGGGGTTTTCCGTGATGACAACGGGACTGCAAAGTTCATAACTTTTCACGGGGTGTTCAAATTTCTATCAGTTCAATATCATTGGAGAAATTATTTTAAGATATTTCTTTTGATGTACTATATGTTGTTTTTCCAATGGATATTGGATCTCAACTCCTCATGGACATTCTACAGAATATTGAAGCCATTGAGAAACATTTTCACGAGGGTAAGCGAATTATTAGAGATATTTGGCACAATCTTGAAAGGACCTTGGATTGCATGCAAGAGAGATATCTTATGGAAGATCTTAGGGATGAATATAATCAAGAATTATATTCTTGGTATGATTTTGAGGCCGATTGTGATGATTGGTATATGGATAATTGTCATTTTTGGTATGACAACTAGTTTCATATTTTATTTGCTGACTCTATTCCACATTCTATAGAGGACATCAATGTGACAAATGATGAGCTAGTTATGATTACCAGTGTCCAACCTGCATATTATACAATGGTATTGTTCCTTCTAGACTCATCTTTGACCCTTTCCCACTATGTGTATGGATATTCTTATTACGATCCACATGATAGGTGTTAGTATTTGGAGCATCATTTTCAGTTGGTTATTGGGTATTGATATCTTATGGATGGATTTCACATGAGCACTTGGACATGGGACCATGGTTTACAATGGAGGTTGGACTACTTCAGCATGGTGGCTTTCATTTCTCAATGGGACCCTAGTTCTCTAGTCTACTTCATCACTATGGTCCACACTTATCCATGGGACCTTGGTATATGGTTGTACAACAAGCATCGAGGACAATGATTTCATAAGGGGGATGTAATCTTAGGTAGCTGGAGAGGTAGTGGGGAGGGCTGGAGGGACCATAGTGGAGGCCATTCAATGTAAGGTGGATTGGGTCCACTATAGTATTAAATAAGGCCCATTATGGTAGTTAGTTATATATAATAAATGTAAGAAGGCTTCTTCTTCTATAAGGTTCCTCCTCTAGAATGTTCTTAGGTGGTTGGTTGCACTATATAAAGGGGTTCATGCAATGTAATGAGATATGCAGAAGAAAAGTATTGTATTTTGAGCGGTAGCTCAATAGCAGGATGCTACCTTGAAGAGAAAAATAAATAGGAGAGGATCCATTGTTATAACCCTAAAATGCACCACACAAGCTTACCTGGCATCAGGCCAACTCATTTCTCTTCCTTGCCAAAGCCATGCTGAATAAAACCTTGAAAAACCACTTAAATTAAGCAACCCGCGCCCTAACCTATTACTGGGCGCGTTGGAACGCTTGCTAGCCTTCTACTACACACGTTGGAACGCTGGCTGGCCCACTACAGCCCGCGTTTACCTAACAAAGCACAAAAATAGGAAAGTTGCCGACAGGACAAAAAGCTTTGGGTTAGTTAACTGGAACTCCTAGCCATGCATGGCTGAGAGTTCGTCCAAAACCCTAGCTCCTTCTAGCCTATAAAAGAAGGGGTAGGGGTACTATTTGGAGGAGGAAAAAGATAGCGAAGAAACTCTGCCCAATTGCCGAATCCACTTGTCCCAACCCTTTAGCATTTTCTTAAGCCTAAATAGAATTCAAGCAAAGCAGTTGGAGGACAAAGAAGAGGAGGAGCCCAGGATCAGGATCAAGGAACGGTGGTTGGTCTCTATAATCATTGTAAGTTGATTCATCTTGAGATTAATAAAAAGATACTTTTCCCATCCCAAATGCACGAGTCTTATATGTTTTATTTGATTTATGCTTAGTCTCTAACCCTCTAGTAGAACAATAACATGCATGCGTAGTTTTGTCTTGATTGCAGGATCGCTTTTTGGAAGGAGCAGCAGAAGCATGGGGATAAAGCGCAACGGAGGATCTACACCAACCGTCGATAAAAAGGTTAGTTGGTTCTTTCCATGTTTGCATGTGAAAAAGGGTTTTAGGTTTGGGGTAGAAGGTTAAAAGTAATTTCTGAAGGGTCATGATCTGCATGCAAATTTAAGCCCTAGCTTGTTAGTTCGTAGGGTAGAATTTCCCCACAACAGAATTGGCGACTCCACTGGGGAGATTTACTCTTAGGGTTTCTGGATTTCATTGAAGGTTTTTGGGTATTTCAAAGAAGTAGAGTTTCAGTTTCTTTGTTTATTTGTTTTCTGTTAGGTCAAAGCTAGCAGGGAACCTGGTTATCAATACCAGTTTTTCCTTGACTGTTGCTTCACATTTATTCTCGGACACACAGAGGTACACTCGGCCTGAAGAAGGCCTTCACGTGTGTAACCCGTGCCCTAACCTTCTACAGCCCGCGTTTGAACGCCTGCTGTAGTGGTTTCAGTAGCGTGTAGAGCCCAGGAAGCTTAAGAGGCAGTCTCCTCTTCCCTATCAGAAGTTTACCTTCTCAGGGGGCTTTCTAGATCCTGTCTGGGTCTTGATTGGTTTACTGTCTTGCTTTCAGTCTGCCTTATTGTGTTGGTTATTCTTTTGCATTTGTTTTCTTTTTGAAAATATTCCTTTTCTGTTAAAGTAGAAGCATCCAAGCCTTTCAAAGACCCTGGTTGTCAATACCAGAGGCCTTTTTCAGGTCTGGGCTGCCTGTGTGTTGTTTTATATTAGCTTTTATTTAGACCTGCGGCCTGTTCAGGTTTAGCCCGCGGGTACCCGCGCGCTGTTATAGATCAGCGCGCATTCGCACGCGTGCTGTTTTGGTGACAGTCGCGGGCTTGATTGGTAGCTTTTCAGCTTGGGTGGGACAGTCATTCCCTCTTGTAGTGAGAAGATCTCCTTGTTTGCACTATTTTCGTCGATGTGTGAGCAAAAAGTGAGTGCTTACATGCCTAGTTGGGCTCTGCTAGTCATGACAGCTGTAATGTAAAAGGTTAGAGAGAAAACAACTAAACTATTAACAAGAATTAAACAAAAACTAAATAAAAACATGAGCATAATAACAAAAATAAAAACAAATGAAAATGGACCAATATCACCAATATATAGCTTGATCTGATTGATGAAATCCAAAGACACAATGGAGAAAGAGGACTTGGGTCCCTTCCCTCTCCAATGGAAGGCTCTTGAGGCCCTCAACTGATTTGCTCTCCTTACAATGAAAGGTGAAAATGTGAATGAAAGAACTCCAAGCTTCTCCACTCTAGTGAGAGATGGAAAGCCTATGAAATAGTGTTGATGATGACTATTGCTAAAGAGTGAGCCTCTAACAATCCCAACAGCATAACATTACAATGAATTCCTTGAAGAAATGATGGTCATTCATGGCTTTTTATAGCCAATCTTTGAGCTATTGTGCAACCCCTTTTGAATGTGAAAAGGGGCTCTTTAGGGCACCCTTAGGTCTTTGACCAGCCTCCCTCCGTAGATTGAGCTCGGATTTGATGTCAAATCGACTTGGGAGCCGATCCAATAGTGGTTGGGAGGCCGACCAGCTTCATAAATGCGCCGTTTGGCAGGCGCGTGGGTTTTGTACTCCACAGCCGCGTATATGTGCTCGATATACGAAGATGTAGCGCGCATGCGTGCATTTTCCATAGGTGCGATGCGCTTTTTAATTTTTTAGCCAATTTTGTATAGTTTTGGCCCTTTTGTTGTGCTGTGCAGTTAATCCTTGTGCCATGAATGATTGTTTTTCTGTGCTGATGTTGCGGAGTTCTTGTTGTCCTGTGCGGACGAAATTTCAGTGATAACACTCCTCTCAGGGGTTTAGAGTCTGAGGCTGCACAGTCAGTAAGTTAGGGCCTCTTATCCTTAGCTTGTGTTTTTATTAGTTGATGTTTTGATAGAAAAGATAACAGAAAAAAAAATTGTGTTATGGTTTTTAGACAAGTGTTAGAATCAGTGCTTTCTTGATTGCTTTTGTGAGTCTTTGCTCTAGCTCTTTGCGATCTGCGCCTTAAGCCAGAATTTTATTTTGTTGTCTTGGTTTTATGCTTGTCGGCATTTTCCCTTTGTTGCTTCATTTTGCAACTAAATAAAAAAAAATATCTCTTGTTTTATTTTCTTCTTGGTTTGAAGATTGTGTTGTTGCATTAGTAGCTAGGAAGAAGTCTGTTTTCATAAGTTTGCTGCAGTACATTTAGAGCATAAGTAGCTCACAGATTGAGCGAAACTCCTTTATGTTTTTCTGCATGAAATCTTAGTAAATTTGAAAAGAAAAGGAAGTCTTTCTTGTTGAAAAGTTGTTGGTTTTGCATTTTCTATAAAAGTTTTTGTTTCCAAGCATTTCTTGTTCATTTTTCTCTGAGTCTTTACACATCATCAGTTGCACCTTCATACCTTGTGACGTAAAAAATCCCATTAAAAGCAACGCTAATTAAAATCAAGTAGACTTTTTGTTTGTAGGGTGCATACACTAGCTCAGGACTAGGGCCTTGGAATAGGTTGGAGAGTAAATCCTCCAAGGCCACTCAAACCAAACATTGGAGTCTGTCAATAGGGAGTGAAGAAGTCCAATTACTGAAAGTTATCCGGGACCCCCCTCTAACACATGGGCTAAACACGAGGTCGCGTAAGGAAAGGTAGCGGAGATAACCCCTCCAAAGCTGGACCGAGCGTTGTGGAGAACACATATCGAGGATTTGTTAGGGGATTCCATCGTTTTCATTTGCCACGGAGCTTCATGGGTCTCGAATCCATTCGAGGTCCTTAGTCACCTTCCGGACCATTTTCTCTCGATACCCTTGACAGGTTTCAGGCTTGATACCTTGCTCATTGTGGTCTACCCGACTATCGACTATACCCGCCTGGTGACTATTCACGTGCTGGAAAACTAGTTGCCAATCTTTTCTAGGGACATACACGGGTGACTGCGGGGGTATACCGCAGTACCTAGGACACACATCGGGCCACGCTTTGCAGAGTATACCCGGAAGGTGCTTCCGTATTCGAGTTGCACTTGCACCGGTAAGTTGCTCTAGTGTTGGCTGTTGTAACTGTTCTTCCAACTAGTTTAGTGCTTGCTTGTTTTATCTTCTAGGGGATTTCTTTTAGCGAGTGTTACTGTTTGTTCATGTAGAATAACTTAGCGTGTCGCGAATCTTCTCACACAGTGGAGGATTCAGAGCTCCGTCGATCACGAAGGCTTCTGGGCCTGCCACCGGTTATACTGGAGCCACCCCCGCCACCTTTGAGGCGGAAGCTAGACCAAAGAGGGTCTTTCGAAGCTACCGGGGATTTTGAGCCCGAACAACTCTCGGAGGAATCGACCGCCAATATTGGATTGGTTGAAACCTCAACCACTGATACTTGGCTAGAAATTATTGTGCCAATTCAATTTTACGAATGCCTGTCAGTGCCTAACCCAGTTATGGAACCAAACTCTGTTACTTCCTCTGGGAACTCTTCCATTCCCATCACTGTTTCTACCACAGGAGAAGCTTCTCCTAACTTGCCTTTGTCGACGGTCCGGGCCACCATGGTCTCGGCCGCAACTACATCGCACAGTGGACCGACCCCATCTATCGTGACAACCACACCTCCATTCATACCTAGTGCGACAGGCCCACCATTTTCATACGGTATGCCTAGTTCAGGTACAAGTCCTGTACTCACTTACTCCACTTTACAGACTTTGGGCCTGGGGGCAAGGAGCTCTAATGCTCCTCTGCAAGGTCAACTTGGGGGCATTCTTGTCCCTTTTAATGCTTTTCCTTACGCTGGAGGTCATATCTCTCCTTCGTCCCCTTCGCTTGGTGGTCTGCATCAGCAGTCCACCGGGCAGCCTGCACACACAAGTTCATTTGGGGCCAAGAGTCAAGGAACACATGCACAAACTCATTCGGTAGGTTCGTCACCATTTGTTTGGAACGGGACGTTTGGTAATAACACTTTCGCATCCGCTGCTTTCCCATCTAGGGGCACACCCATTTTTGGACAATCTACGCCGGCACAGAGTACTATTCCTACGCTGGGGGCACACATACAAGGACCTTGGAACTCAGGACAAGGATCTGTTCCTTCCTTGGGAATGTTGATCTGGGGTAATTCTTTCCACAGTCAATGGAACCCCAGACAGACATCTATGCCTCTCCCATCGGGACCGGCATGGGGTAATCCTTCCCAAAGTCCGTCGAACACGATGAATGCCCAACATCCTATGTCCTTCATGGGGAATCAGCCAATGATGTCTCCTCATATGAAAAACCCTTACGCTGGTCAGGGCCATGGTTTCTACCAGAACCCGGGCCAACAACCCAACTTTTCCTGGCAACCTGGTGCCAGTCAAACTCCAGGACCCCTTTATCCAGGCTATCAGCAGCAACCAAAACTACCATTCTTGGCAACGTTACACTTGTCAGATTTGACACAGTTGTTAAATGATCCTATCTGTCACGATCCACGTTGGCCTCCTATGCCAACAAAGTTGCCTTCAGACATTCCAAATTTCGAGGCCAAGCCTAACGAAGATCCAGGTGATCACGTGACTACTTTCCACCTTTGGTGTTCATCGAACTCACTAAAAGATGACTCCGTCTAGTTGTGATTGTTTCAACGCACTCTTATTGGGAGTGCTACGAAATGGTACATAGATCTTGATCGTTCACGATACTCTTCTTTTGGTGAATTGGCGATGGTCTTCCTTAACCATTTCCAGTTACCTGTGAGATACGACGTCGGCACAGAGTTTCTAGCCAATTTCGAGCAGACGATAGAAGACCATATCTCGGATCACATTCGAGAGTGGCGATGCCGAAAGAGTCTTATCAAAGTACCCGTCCCACCAGCATTCCTGCTGGAGTGGTTCATTAATTCCTTGGTCCCACAGTTTTCCAAAGATGTCGCAATGTCCGGAGTTTTCTCTGAAGAAGATACCATTATGAGGGCTCAATAGTTTGAGCTTATCTATTCTCAGTCTGGTTTGTTATACAGCATCTTACTAGATGCGTCATGTTCGATACTAGAGAAAACCAAACAGAGAGCCGGACCACATGCCGATGGTATCGTTGGTTTGGCACAAACCAAGCCCACTGAGCAATTGACAAAACAATTGCAATAGTTGTCTATTCAACACTCAGCGGCCAGCCAGACTACTACTTTGGCTTCTCCTCCTACCCAAACGTCGGAAGTACACTCCATGCAGACGACTAACCCAAAGGCCAACCAACATCCTGAAGGGAAGAAAAAACAACGCAAGAAGGGTAAGGGGGATAAAAAACCAACTGATAATGCTGGCAAGGGTGCCACGGAAAAGAGGAAGGCAAGGTATCCATGCAACTTGTGTGCAGAAGACCACCCAACCCATCTATGCCCTCGACTTGCGGAGGCCCAGAAGTTTGTCACACAACAACAGCAAGCCATGTTGACTAATCCCTTTCAGCATGGGCAAAATTTAACTCAAGCCTCTGTAAGTGGTGAAGGGGGCATCCAAGAAAACTGCCCTCCTCCAAATAATCCCTCTTCCACGAACGTATACATGGTTAGAAGTGATGCTTTCATAACGGCTAGAGCGCACGATTATAGCAAACCAAGTGCCTCTGAGAAGGGCAAAGAAGCCGAGATCCCATCTCTTCCTCTACAGATCAAGAAGACATTGGGTGAAACAATGACACGCATTCCAAAGGGTGAGTTTAAGAGGGCTTCTCATAATCCAAATGCAAGGGCCGCCCAGAACTACTCTGTGGTGGAAGATTTATCACAAACCCCTTGTGCTATGTCTGCTTTGGAGGTCCTCCAAAGTTGCCCTGCTTAGTGGAAAGCCTTGTTGACTGCTTTAGGCTCTACTGAGACTTGTAACCCGGGTACCATCATGTTAGATACGACTGACTTGAAACCTCGTTTTCCTTACCACGTCGCATTTCAGATAGTAGTGGCTCACCCCATGACAACTTTTATACGAAATATCTACTGCACGGTTGTCAACGAGGGCACTTCGACTTGCGTTATGTCGTTAGCATGTTGGAAAGCCATTGGTGAGCCTGAGTTGTCTCCATCACCTACTCTCCTTACTGCGTTCCACGGTCGTTCTTTCCGACCACATGGCATCATTCCTTCTTTCCCTGTGCAGTTAGGGGGAAAGACCGTGTGCATCGAAGTAGAGGTAGTCGATGCCCCCATCGATTACAATCTCTTGTTAGGTCATAGTTGGACTTATGCTATGCAAGTGATGGTCGCTACAATTTTTTGAGTCTTATTGTTTCTACATGAAGGCCGGATAGTGACCATTGATCAGCTGTCCTTCTCTCAGCCTGACCCAGCCTTGGGGGCATCCACGGTTCCCATGGTAGATAATCCTCAAGCCAGTATCGTTAACATAGGACTTGGTTTGTGCCCATCTTTGATGGGTACTTTCGATTACCCACCTCCTCATGGCGATGTCAAGTTTATATCGAACCACCACAAGACTGAGATTTTCCATGTTTCGTCGTTCCGCACGACCTACTTTGAGGATCCGTGGATTCTTCCTTCCCCATCAGCTAGGATGGATGCAATAGGGCACCCGAGCATGTCCACGCCCTTGTCGACCGCTGAAGTAGCGTACTCTTTGGTCCAGCAAGCTTCAGTTACTCTTGATCCGACTCCCGCACAAGAGTTGGATCCACCTTTTGAGCCTATCTGGGCTCAGGATTCTCTTGCCAACACCGATTTGTTAGATTTATTCATGCCTTCGGATGAATCTATAATCGAAGCAATGACTGGTCCGGACAAACCCTGGGACGATCTTCATCACAGATCATATTTCCTCCCAGAGTTACACCGAATCGAGGCAAGTGAATTCACTGTCACCATGACGGGAGATCAGCCATGTCCCATTAACCTCTTAGCTACTCAGGAAATTTACGCTGAGGGCAATATGGTGACTATCGCTGCAACCATACCTATCAACATCTCCCAAACCCCTGGCGTCGTGGAGAATGTCTTCGTCAGAGCGGATTGCTCCCCCGAAGAGATTCAGATTTACACGGATCATTTCAAAGAATTCCACGACGTTTTTGCTTGGTCTTATGAGGAAATGCCAGGCATCGATCCGAAAATAGTTGAACATGAGATCACTACGTATCCTGATGCTAAGCCTGTTCGACAGAAACTTCATCCAGTTAATCCTAGGAAAGCAGCAGCCATCAAAGCTGAGGTTGAGAAATTGCTTAAGGCATGATTCATTTACCCTATACATTTGACTCAGTGGGTGTCAAACCCCGTGTCGGTCGATAAAAAACAAGGCACGATTCGTGTTTGTACTGATTTCCGTGATTTGAACAAGGCATGTCCGAAAGATAATTATCCAATCCCATTCATCGACTAGATCATTGATGAATGCACCGGTTGTGAAGCCTTTTCATTCATGGATGGTTTTTCAGGCTATAATCAAATCCAAATCAAACCTGAGGACCAACACAAAACGACATTCATCTGTCCGTGGGGTACATTCACCTATCGTAAAATGCCTTTTGGTCTCAAGAATGCTGGAGCCACTTTCCAGCGGGCCATGTCTTTTTCGTTTCATGATCTCAAACATATAGTCGAGGCCTATCTAGATGATTTAGCGTCACGCTCTTGCAAACGAAAGGATCATCCTATGCACCTCCGACTAATCTTCGAACGCTGTCGCTACTTCAGGATTCGCTTGAATCCCAACAAGTGTAGCTTTTGCGTCACGTCAGGATGTTTGTTAGGTTTCATTGTATCAACCACAGGGATCATGGTGGATCCTCTTAAGGTGGAGGCAATAGTCCAGTTGCCCCCCCCACACACAATCTTACAACTTCAGAGTCTTCAAGGCAAGGCGAACTTCTTACGACGCTTCATTGCCAACTATGCCGAAATCACCAAGGGCTTCATGCGTTTATTGAAGAAAGATGTTCCCTTTTTCTGGGACAAAGAAGCGCAACGCTCTTTCGACGCATTGAAACACGCTCTTACAACCACACCTCTGTTATGGCCACCGAATTATAACAAGGATTTCCTATTATATATGGCTTCCGCAGAGTCAACCATAGGCATGGTTTTAGTTCAGGAAGATGATTCGTTTTCTGAATACATGATCTATTACCTGAGCTGAGGCCTCATAGGACTGGAACTTAATTATACCCATCTTGAAAAACTTGCATTGGCAGCAGTTCATGCTGTTCAACGGTTCCGTCACTATGTTATGTTTCGCAAGACCACCGTCGTTGCCGTCGTGAATCCATTCCAGTACATGTTGACACGACAAGTTATCGGCGGAAAAATCAGTAGATGGATGGTAATCCTCCAAGAATTTGACTTAGACTTTGTTTCATCCAAGTCCAAAAAGTCACTGGTCTTCGCAGAACTTATCTCGGAGCTTCCGGTTGAGTCAGGTGACATTGTGCTTGAGGAATCGCCTATTCGGGGGGATATGTTCTTGATCGAATCTTCAGACCCCTGGTACGGATATATACTGATCTATCTCCAGAATTTGAAGTGCCCCACCTCCGCTTCTCGTGATGAGCGTCGGTGGATACGCCATCAGGCCAAGAACTATCTCATTCTCAATGATACATTGTATCAGAGAGGTGTGGATTGCGTCTTGCGTCGATGTCTCACTCATGAGGAGGCTGTCATAGTGCTCAACGATTGTCATACAGGAGCTTGTGGCGGTCACTTATCTGGGTTGGCAACAACCCAAAAGATCTTACGAGCAGGTTACTTCTGGCCCACACTTATCAAGGACTGTATCGAGTCGGTCAAGAAGTGCCATCCATGCCAAATCTTCTCACAGAAGATGAGGACACATCCCGCTCCTATGTTTCCTATCATCATAGTTGGTCCCTTCACGAAGTGGGGGATTGATTACACTACATGCAACCCCGCATCAGCAAGGGGGCACCGCTATATCATCGTCGCTGTCGACTACTTCACTAAGTGGGTCGAAGCTATGCCAATGTTTAAAGATGTTGGGGAGACTGCAACTCTCTTCTTATTTAACCAGATTATAGCACGGTTCGGTGTCCCGAGAGAGATTGTCACTGACCATGGCAGTCACTTTCAGAATCAAATGATGTCCGAGTTAACATCAAAGCTTGGGTTACGGCAAGAACATTCATCACCTTACTACCCCCAAGCCAATGGGCAGGTGGAAGCTGTTAACAAAACGCTTAAGACAATGCTACAACGAAAAATCAACTCAGCCAAGTCAAACTGGCATTTGATGTTATATTCAGAATTATGGGCTTACCGAACATCAGTTAAGACTGCAACCGATTTCTCACCTTTCCAACTCGTTTACGGGCTGGAGGCAGTCTTGCCCATCGAATGTCAAATTCCGTCTCTGAAATTGGCAGTACAGTTATTGCCAGACACTTCTCCACTTGAAGAATGGTTAATACACCTTGAGCAGCTTGATGAGCAGCGTCGTGATGCGACCCTGGCCAACGAGGCTCATAAACATAAGGTTAAGTGTCAATATGATAGGTCCATTCATCCTCGGATTTTTTCTGAGGGCGACCTTGTCCTGGTTTACGACCAGGATAAGGACCCCCTAGGGGTAGGCAAGTTTAAACCCATGTGGTTCCGACCCTTCATTATTAAGGAGGTTTTAAAAACGGGCGCTTATCGTCTAGTCGATTTTGAAGGGAATGCTTTGGCAGAGCCTAGAAATGGGCTCTACCTCAAGAAGTATTACTCATAGCATGGTCACTGTGGGTAACTTTTTGTAACATATGTATAGTCTTTGTGCTATTACTTTTTACATTTCTTTTGGGAAAAACCGTGTTATGGACGTGTCATTAATGTTATCTTTCGTCACTATGGAAGATGTCAAGTGAGTCTGAGGTGTTCATTGGGTATGCGGATAGTGCTAGTCGACACACGCAGAGGCTTGCCTCCGCAGCTTGGGTAATCTTTACACCACAGGGTCAGTTGTTATCTTCCGGAGGGATATGCTTAGGCGACACCACAAATAATGTTGCTGAGTATAGTGCAGTTATTGAGTTGCTTCGTGACACTTTGTCATTGGGTATCTCTCGTCTCCGGGTCTATCTAGACGCTCAACTAGTTGTGTTGCAACTAAACAGAATATACCGTGTGCACGACCCTACTTTACACTGACGATTCCTTAGGGTACGTCTCTTGGAACGCAACTTTGATTATATTACATATTTTCATGTTCCTAGGAGTCTAAATCAAGTAACAGATACTCTAGCTAATCACATTTTAGATTGGCATCTTGCTCACATATAAAAAGATCATGATCATACACATGTAAATACATTTTTGTACACATACTCCATAAGAAACAAAAAAGAAATAAAAAACCATATATATAAACATGATAAAACCCTCAGAGTACATAGATGGGCGCAAGCGCCTGAAAAAGTGGGAACCATAATGAGTCAATGGGCTTACGCCCTCAGAAAACATATATACATATTGGTGCTCATGGCACATAAAAGTCTATAAGTCTGTTCAGGGCCTATGGGCCCTGTTATAATCATGTACAGCCCAACCTAAACGCCTAAACAATCAGACCCATGTCCGAGGTAATCCCACCATATGAGTCTGCATGGAGGGTGGCATGTCCTCTATCTCTACCATGGGAACTGTGCGAGTGAGCTCAGTGAAGTTCTGCTCAATCCGCCTAAGAGCCCTCTCGGCTTCTCCTGCTGGGGGGTTCCCTGCTACTGCTGCCCCCCTGGCGGCGACAGCTACGGCCTCTGGCCATGGGAGATGTCTGTTCCGTGAAAAATCGGCAGGTCGCACGGGTCCCACATCTGCACACAACACAATGTTCACCCATCAAAAACTCTGTTATACAAAAAAATGATATATATCAAAAAAGACATAAAAATTACATATGAAGACAAAAAAAACTAGATAGGCGGAGACTTACCAATCTCCCCTCACTCCTCACCAGGAGGCACTGGTATTGCTGGATCTCTGGAAAAATCAATCCCTGCATATGGGTAATCCTCAATCGTGGGGATCTGTCGTGACAGCCAGGCAAAAAATTTGTCATTGAAGGCCTCTACGGTCCTTCCACCACCCTGTCGTAGCAGCAATGCTGCCCATCTGCACACTGCGGGGAAAGTAGCCAGATGTCCTCGAACTGTCAACCGAGGACTAAAACATGGAACTCTCTCATAGAAAAATGAACACAGGATGGTCCCAAACCCGAAGTTCCTGTGTGTCCACTGTCAGCAATCTGTCAATTGCCTCTTCATGTTCTCTAGCAGTGTGGTACTCCAGTCGAAAATTTGTGCATTCATGCACTGAATTGCACAGTTCATCTGTGCCCGCGAAGCCTGATGCATGGCTACAGAGCTGGTAATCGGCTCAATGAGCGATAAGATCGTCTGCAGGGTGAGGCTGGTGATCCTACTAACGGGCATCGAGGAAGGTCTCGGATCGGTCCCAGCCTCGCAATACTCTGCTATCAATTTCGAGACTTTGCTCGGCCCCGCAGGAAAAGTCTGAAAGTTGACAGGTTCCCCTCTCCTCAAGAGGCCCGTCAGAAAGTAAATATCCTCGGTGGTGGTCACCAAGGATTGCCCCTCTATCATGAAGGCCTCTGCATCAGGGTGCCAATAGTCATCCAGGGCGTTCAGCAGCCTTGGTTGAGCGCGCATAAACAGACACAGAAAGAATTTCACTAACCCACACTGTGTCAGTACGGCCATAACATTCGGATCTGCGGCCACTGCCTCATTGGCAGCCTCATGCTCTCTCTCTCTCCAATGAACATACATCCTGCCAAAATCACAAAGAAAAAAAGGGGGAGTTTAGATCTTGCAAAAGTCAATTTTCCATTGCGCGGGGGTAACCCGGGGGCTGTCGAGGCGACAGTCGCAGGTACCCGCGCGCAGTTTTGACTCTGCGCACGGGTACCCGCGGGCTGTCCCTGGACAGCCCGCGTTTGGCTAGGGCCGACCTCTTAGAGGTCGACGACCACCCCCAAAATGAGCCAAAACACAAACAATAAAGTATTGAAATGCAAGATGAGGGAGTTTGTACTTACTTGGCCCGAGCAGAAGTCCGTTTCATCCACTGTAGCTCCCGGAATCACGATCTTTGGCAAAGGGGTTCTTTTGGCTCCAGAGTCAATTTCCAAATCAGTAATGGTGATAATGAGCTTCCAGCTTCTATTTATAGACTTTTTGGCCTCTTTTGTCACTTTTTTGGGCCCCTTTATCAGTTTCTTTATACCAAAAACCATTTTGAATGGTTCAGGAGTGATGTGGGAGGGATTTGATCAGGTATTGAGACAATTTTCATTGAGTTTCCAAAAAATAAAAAATAAAATATATGGACGGTCCATAAAAAAAATTTCAAAATTCAGCTTGAGCATATAGGATAGGATTTCATCCCCACTGTTGCATCTCGTTGCCTTTTGTTCTTACGATATATGATCGATCCCATCTGGTTGTGACACGGAACCGTCACATCTGCTCTACAAGTGTCGCAACTGGGTGGTAGAGTTTTCCAAAACATGGATGCCCTAGGTAGTTCCTGGTTGCATTATGGTGTCCATGCCGTTTCTAACAACACAGTAGGCTCGGGAGTCCGTATAGTCTTTCCTGAATATGAGTTCGAGCCTCATTTGCATGGGTCTTTTTCACTCTTTGTCTTACCCTATGGCCTCCCAAAACATAACGGGTCTCCTTTTAAGCCCTTTTCAGACCCTCTAAACATGAAAAGATTGACGAGCAATCTTGTGACCTATCACGCTCGTTAAACTGACATTTGAAGTCACGTCTGTCTGGCGGTAGTTTACCCCTTTTTCAGTCCGGATGGTCAACTGTACGAACAAAGGAATACTCTATCGAATTCCAATTCTTTAGAAGAGTATCCTCAGGTATAATTTTATTCCTTTTTCAAGCCTGAGGGACTAAATTTACGAAAAAGAAACCCCCCCGGAGTCCATAGTTAAGCTTTTTTCAGACTCCCTAAAATTGAAAAGATTGCCGAGTGACCTTACTCTTTCACACTCGTTAAAACGGTCCAGAAGAACATTCCTGACAGAGTCCATAGTTAAGCTTTTTTCAGACTCCTTAAAAGTGAAAAAATAGCCGAGTGATCTTGTCCTTTTCACACTCGTTAAAATGGTTTTTAATCGACGTCTAGTCGGTGCTAGTTTACCCCTTTTTCGAACCGACTAGACTATTGTCGAAAAAGGTACCCCAATGGAGTTTCCTTTTATGTTTTTTCAGACTCTCTAAATATGAAAAACACCGAGCTTACCTTCTCTGGGCTCGTTAAACTTACATCGAAGGACGTTACCATTGTGTGTTCTATCAACCGCATTTGCATCCTTTACCCATCAACCTAGTAACAGTTTGCGTCTGTGTTTTAACACCTTTGGCCACTGGAGGATTTTCCCGAGTATCATTTCCTAGAACATCATTCTTGTCCTTGTGCCTTGAGCGTGTATGTTTGCTATACTCATTCCTCCCTTGTAACGTAATCTTCCTTTATTCTTTTTTCCAAATCAACAAAAAGAACAAAAAAATCAAATATACCCCAAAAAGAGGATGGGAAAAGTATTTTCTTTATTGGCAGCATTATGAGTCGCCGTTGGATAAAGCACATCTGTCCGTTTGATTCATCAGACTATGGGATGTAGTACGACCTTAGGAAGCTTTGCTCATTATATTGTTGTGTCCTCCACCGTTTGGTTACTCTTCCAAACATACGGAGAGTTTGCATTTCCTCCTGCTTCGCAGACTTATGATTAACAGATATGCTGCCTGAGTTTTATCACTTGTCGTGCTATTGTCCAAGGGAAGTTTGTTACTAAGCCTGAGTCAGCCCCTCTGCAATATGTCTCTTGTCCACATACCCGACCATCCTGAACGTCCAATCAAGTCTTTGTTCAAAGTCACTGAAGCCTTCAGTCCGATCATCAAGATTATCAAGTCCATAACCGACGAGCCGTCGAAGACCTCTGGGTAGTGCAGTCGTACACTCATATTACACTCCTACTCGAGTTTTAGAAGACTTTGAAGTTTTTTCTCGAGCTCTGAAGTACAACCATCAGGCTGAATCAACTTCTGAGAGATGGATACTTTCTATGTATATCTTTCTGATTTCGAGATGTAGCTCCGCAGTGTATTGTTCGCGGCTACTCTTTATAGTTATTTGACATGGATCTACAGTGTATTTGATTAGTAGCCATGGTTCTATTTTATCCCGAGCATGGGTATTCCTGCCTCGGTGAGACATTTGACATTTTTTGCAGATGGCACCTCCTGATTCCTGATTCCTGGACTCACTCATTCAGCATATCAGTACAGATTGGTAAAGAATTGGTAATGTATTTTGGCCATCAGATTCTCTTCTGCCCTCACACATTAGGGGGCATCTGTTATAACCCTAAAATGCACCACACAGGCTTACCTGGCATCAGGCCAACTCATGTCTCTTCCTTGCCAAAGCCATGCTGAATAAAACCTTGAAAAACCACTTAAATTAAGCAAACCGTGCCCTAACCTATTACTGGGCGTGTTGGAATGCTTGCTAGCCTTCTACTGCATGCGTTGGAACGCTGGCTGGCCCACTACAGCCCGCATTTACCTAACAAAGCAAAAAAACAGGAAAGTTTTCGACGGGACAAAAATCTTTGGGTCAGTTAACTGGAACTCCCAACCATGCATGACCGAGAGTTCGTCCAAAACCCTAGCTCCTTCTAGCCTATAAAAGAAGGGGTAGGGGTACTATTTGGAGGAGGAAAAAGATAGCGAAGAAACTCTGCCCAATTGCCGAATCCACTTGTCCCAGCCCTTTAGCATTTTCTTAAGCCTAAACAGAATTCAAGCAAAGCAGTTGGAGGACAAAGAAGAGGAGGAGCCCAGTATTAGGATCAAGGAACGGTGGCCGGTCTCTATAATCATTGTAAGTTGATTCATCTTGAGATTAATAAAAATATACTTTTCCCATCCCAAATGCACGAGTATTATATGTTTTATTTGATTTATGCTTAGTCTCTAACCCTCTAGTAGAACAATAGCATGCATGTGTAGTTTTGTCTTGATTGCAGGATCGCTTTTTGGAAGGAGCAGCAGAAGCAAGGGGATAAAGCGCAACGGAGGATCTACACCAACCGTCGATAAAAAGGTTAGTTGGTTCTTTCCATGTTTGCATGTGAAAAAAGGTTTTAGGTTTGGGGTAGAAGGTTAAAAGTAATTTCTGAAGGGTCATGATCTGCATGCAAGTTTAAGCCCTAGCTTGTTAGTCCGTAGGGTAGAATTTCCCCACAACATCCATTCCATAATAGGATCCATTGTATGGTGTTTCCCTAACTCAAGGGTTTTGATATAATAAAGTGTGGTTTTCATATATTCTTCTTAGATCTATTCTGGTTTATTTTGTATTTAAATCTTTGGTTCTTAACAATTCGCAAGCCAAGAGGAGGATGACATTATCCAGGAAGAGGATGAAGTTAGAATAAAAGAATAAAATGAAAAGAATGCCATAATTTAAGAAGAGGATGAAAAGGAAGATGACGGATCCACAAACTAAGAGAAAGATTACTCTACATCAAAGAAGGTATTTTTCTAAGCCACCCAACTTGGAGACTCCCAGTGAATATGAATATTGAATAAGGGGAGTCCATGTAGTAGCTACTACAAATCAAAGAACCATATTTCAAGTAGGTTAAAGTATTTTCAAAAATAGATTATGATGCAGGAGCATCGCTCCAAGCTAGCTATGCGCTAGCCAGCCAACACATCAAAGCGCACATTCAATGGGAGAGAGAGGCGCAACCTTCTCAATTTCCAAATTTTGAAAATGTAATTAAATTTTGTAAGGCTGGTAGAGCCAAAACGCCATGCATATGCGCAGGCTTTAGTAAAGGTTTCCTTAAAAAGGTTCTAAGGCTGAGATCTAGATCCGATTCGGACTAGACAACCATTCAATATAATTGAATGTAAATTAATGAGAGTTGGTGAGGATGGAGGGAAGAGCTTGAGGAGCCCCTCTTTGTAAAAATATCTTCTTTGTATCTAGGAGTTAGTTTTAGAAGGAGAGAAGAGAACTGAGACTCTGTTGCAGTCCAAGCTCGAACACATTGTAAAGAGGCATTTCATATTAATGCAAACAGAGTAGTTTTTCCTGCATATTGTTGTTCATGTGTTTGTGAATTCATGAATGAATGTCTTTAAGAGTTGATGATATGTTGTAGATGTATGTTAGGTATGCATTTGCAGGGATAGACAAAATTTACTGTCTGTGAGTTCTTTGATTCTAGGTTTGGGTTCTTTGAGGCTTCATGCAAGAGATTGCATGATAGAATACTGCGGGTTCTGTAAGCCTGTGCAAGGAGTGCACTTCTGAATTCTGTGGATTCAGACAAAGACATGCTAGGAGGGCACACCAGCTGAAGTCATTGACTCAAGGAGAATCCTCAAGGTTTTTGAATACCTTGGAGGTAATACTATGCAGAAGAGAGCACAGGACATACCATAATCATTGAGGGATTCTGTAGAAGCTCTGCCAGGAGGGAATTGAGCAGGTGCATAGAAGGCACAAAGAAGAGTAGAATTGTTGAGAATTCTATAAAGGCTATGCCAGGAGGGCATTGAGAAAATGTATAGGATGCATTGAGCAAGTGCCTAGAGTGCACGGGAGAGAAATCTATTTCGAGTTCGGCAAAAGGACAGAATCACTGAGGATTCTATGAGAACTCTGCCAGGAGGGCATTGAGTTGGTGCAGGTGTGCACAAAAAGAACTCTTATTTCAGTTCAGAAAGGAGAAGAAGTGTCAGGAGGAAGACCTTCACAGGGTTACTGAACACCCTACAGGCTCAACAAGGAGTGCTTGAGCAGGAAGTTTCCAGAGGGCATTTCCATCCTTTCAATGAGAGAAAGGGGTAGAGACCATTGAGGTCCGAGCAGTTGAAGCTCAAGGAGGATAAAGACCTGTGTAAGGAGTGAACTAGGCCAATGCCTGAGTAAAGTGTTCACAAACAGACAACCATCTGAAGGCTCGTCAGACAGCAGGAGTGGGAGTGAGAGAGGACTTATTCTAAAGTCCCAAAGCTTAGGACATTTAGCACCTTTATGTGCAGAGACTCTGCAACGAGTGTAGAAGTCGAGAAACCTTTCAAGGTTTCAGAGAGGACTAAGCTTAGGAGGAAAAGTGCCTTTTTGCACAGAGCCATAGCTGCAAGGAGTGCATAGGTTGAGAAACCTTTGAGGTTTCAGAGTTGACAAATTTTAGGAGGGACAACATTGTTAGAATACAGGCAGGAGCTGAGGATACAGGCTTCACAACAAAGACGAAGGCCGAGGCCTTTTTGGAACAAGAAATATTCCAAGGGGAATGAAGAAGCGTGAGCTCAGGAGAGCACAACTACCATTGATTTGGGCACTGGAGAAAAGATCTATGCCATTGAATCTACATCCAGGAAAGTAGGAGGAGAGTGCGTAGGAGAAAGAGATCTGGGCCATCAGATCTAGGCACATGGACTGATAGCCATCGGATCTAGGAGAGGCTTTATGAGGTTTAACCCTCATATGTGAAGAGGGGAACGAAAGGCCTATTTTGGAATTTCAGCTACCGGGAGATACAAAGGGAAAGAGTCGAGACTCTTGACCCATGAAATCTCGAAAGGATCATGACCGTCCAACAGGAGGACATGTGGCGAGCGGTTGAGGTTTCAAGGAAATTCTCGAAAGGAGGATTTCAGCATTTCGGCTATTATGAATGCAAAGGGTAAGAGTTCGGAACTCTTGACCCATGAAATCCCAAAAATACACAAGTTGTCGGATCAAAAGAGGATATGAGCCATTGATCCCAGTTTGGAGTGGAATATTGGCATTTCAGGGTTCGGTACTTCGGTATTTCAGATACCGGGAACTCGAAGGGGCAGGGAGGTGTTGTAGCCAGGATCGTGAAATCTTGAAATGTGAAAAATCGAAAGCAAATGGAGGAATAGCGTCAGTCTATGGAATAGGGTCAGCCATTTCGGCATATCGGGATTCGTATTTTCGGCCATCCCAAGGACAAGAAACTGGGCACTTCCACGTTGGAATCCCGAAGACCCAAAAGTGACATATTGTTGTAGTGGGACTATGGTCATACATTTTATTAGTTCAGGTTTCAGCTTTCCGAAAGTTCGGAGGAGAAGGAGTCGGGGTGCTTGGTGTTAGAAATCCCAAAGTCATGAAATGTGACGTGGATGTGGATAAGGGCTGTGGTCATGGAGGACGCAATCATATAGACTGGAATTTTAGCATTTCAGAGTTAGGGGAATCAAAGGGTCAAGAAACTCGACATCAGAACTCCTGAAATTGTGAAACCCGAAATCCCTTTTCAGAAAGGGTCGCAGTCATGTCTGATGGTCATGTGGAGGTGAAGACTCACACCTGGTGCATTGCTTATGCCGGTGGATTTTTCGTGAAGGACCTGTGGATCAGATTCATGGGGTTCCAATGAGGGCCCGAAAGAACTAATTCATTTCTATGGATTTGAAGCAGAACGATCCTGTGCGGATCTCAGTTCGAGGGCAGGGGGTCTGCATCAGTGTGGTATCAGAGCTTGATTTTATCTGTATATTTTAGGCATAAGTAGCTAGAGGAAAAGGAGTAGTCTGATACGCATCAGTGTGGTATCAGAGATTGATTTTGTCTGTATATTTTAGGTAGAGAAAGCTAGAGGAAAAGGAAGGCAGAGTGTTGAAACTCTGTGGTAATTGTTGCAAGGTGCGCAGTAGTCAAAATAAAGTTAGGAAGACTGTAAGGAAAGGTTGGAAGCACTTACGGTTGTAAAGTGATAGCAGCAAGTTTGCCAGGAAGGCAGATAGGAACATAAAAATGGCTACTGAAGGCCATGGATGTAGTGGAAAGAAGAACCACCAGCAGTAGAGCGAGGCTGAGATGGACAAAGAACTAGCTGAGATAAGGGCAAGGATGGAAGAGCTTGCACTATAGATGAAATAGGATGCAAAATTGCAATGGGTATATGAATGGCCCATGAAATCGAAGGTGAAGTGGCCAGTCAAGGAATTGTTGGCCAAAAGACAGCGGAGACTGTTGAAGGAATGGTTGAGGTATGCTGAAGACCTTAAGGTTGAAGAAGAATTGGTTCATGTGTGTGAACCATAAGCTAGGAGAAATCTCAGTGATGATGAGGAGAAGAGATCACTAGAATATCTCAGAGACTGTCAAGCGGGCAGTGAGGAATTTTCAATTTGCTAGGAAGGCAATAAGAAGAGGTCACAGGATGATCTCAAAGACTGCCAGGAGGGCATAATAGAAAATTCAGGTTACAAGGAGGGCTATGAGATGATATCGTTGGAGGATCCCATAGACTTCCAGGAGGGAAAAGAAGAAATCCCAGGTTTCCAGGAGGGCAAGGGAGAGCAGATGAGGCCACGTGAGAGTCTCATGAACTCAGAGGTGAGTTCATATCAGCGAGAGGATATGAGAGAGGAAGATCATAAGAGAATTATGATGATTAGAGGGATAAAGGTGTTCCTGCCATATAGCACAGTTGAGGCCAGCATGTGTGTTGTCGAGGCAACAACAGAATACAGACAACCAACAGAGACTGTCATGGTGAAAGAAATGGAGTAGATATCAGAGGTTTCCCAAGTAGAGGAAAAGGAGCATTCAGAATAATGGCTCAAAATTTTCAGCCAGGTAGCTGAATGGGAGATAGCTACAACACTAAAGCTGATAGCAAGGGAAGAAGAAGAGCATGTAGATAAGATGCTCACCCCATGGGAGAAGGAGTTAAAGATGCTGGAGGATTGCTTGAACCATCCAGAGCCAGTAGATGACTGTGATGAGAAGACAATCATGCAGATGTTAGTAGAGGATCCTTCCAAGGAACCACTCAAAAATTTCAGCCAGGGAGTTGAACAGATGATAACTGCAGTGCAAAGACATGTAGTGGCAGATGAAGGAAAATTCCAGTCTGAGGAGTAGCTGGAGGAAGCTGGAGATATGCCAGTAGAAGAGATGACAGTCAAGCTGTCAGAAGAGGAAGCTGATAAGGGACTCAGTGATGAAAATGCAGAAGAAGAGTCTGCAGCAAAGTGGCCAGCTAGTCCTATAGAAGAGGAAAACAACATGGGGGATCATGATGATCTACCCACCGATAAGGAGGAAGTGCAGCCGAGAAGGCTGCATAAGGAGAGCCAGCCACTGGAGCAGCTGGACATGATAATTGAGGAAATCAGAAGGTTGATGATCCGATCAGCAGAAGCGATCAGAAAAGGGAAGATGGGCAGAGGAGAACCTACCATAGCAGTACGGCAGCAGATGCAGCAGCAATAACGAAGTGGTGGAGTAGATGGACAACTCCAAAGAACTGTTTGGGATCCAGGTGGATTTCAACAATGATGTTGGGAAGCTCATGAGTAGGAGCTCATGAATTTTTCACTGCAGAGGAGTATGATGTAGGAGCATCGCTCCAAGTTAGCTACGTGCCAGCCAGCTAGCACATCAAAGCACACATTCCATGGGAGAGAGAGGCGCAACCTTCTCAATTTTCAAATTTTGAATATGTAATTAAATGTTGTAAGGTTGGTAGAGCCAAAAAGCCATGCATATGCGCAGGCTTTAGTAAAGGTTTCCTTAAAAAGGTTGTAAGGCTGAGATCTAGATCCGATTCAGACTAGATATCCATTCAATATAATTGAATGTAAATTAATGAGAGTTGGTGAGGATGGAGGGAAGAGCTCGAGGAGCCCCTCTTTGTAAAAATATCTTCTTTGTATCTAGGAGTTAGTTTTAGAAGGAGAGAAGAGAGCCGAGACTCTGTTGCAGTCCAAGATCGAACACATTGTAAAGAGGCATTTCATATTAATAAAAACAGAGAAATTTTTCCTGCATATTGTTGTTCATGTGTTTGTGAATTCATGAATGAATGTCTTTATGCATTGATGATATGCTATAGATGTATGTTAGGTATGAATTTGCAAGGATAGAAAAAATTTACTGTTTGTGAGTTCTTTGATTCCAGGTTTGGGTTATTTGAGGCTTCATGCAAGAGATTGCATGATAGAATAATGTGGGTTCTGTAAGCCTGTGCAAGGAGTGCACTTCTGAATTCTGCGGATTCAGACAAAGACGTGCCAGGAGGGCGTACCAGCTGAAGTCACCGACTCAAGGATAATCTTGAAGGTTGTTGAATACCTTGGAGGTAAGACTGTGAAGAAGAGAGCACATGACAGACCAGAATCATTGAGGGATTCTGTAGAAGCTCTGCCAGGAGGGCATTGAGCAAGTGCATAGAAGGCACAGAGAAAACCAGAATTGTTGAGAATTCTATAAAGGCTCTGCCAGGAGGGCATTGAGAAAATTCATAGGATGCATTGAGTAAGTGCCCAGAGTGGAAGGGAGAGAACTCTATTTTGAGTTCGGCAAAAGGAGAGAATCGCTAAGGATTCTGTGAGAACTCTGCCAGGAGGGCATTGAGTTGGTGTAGGTGTGCACAGAAAGAACTCTTGTTTGAGTTCAGAAAGGAGAAGAAGTGTCAAGAGGAAGACCTTCACAGGGTTACTAAACACTCTGTAGGCTCAGGAAGGAGTGCTTGAGTAGGAAGTTTCCAGAGGGCATTTCCACCCTTTCAAGGAGAGAAAGGGGTAGAGACCATTGAGGTCCTATCAGTTGAAGCTCAAGGAGGATAAAGACCTGTGCAAGGAGTGCACTAGGCCAACACTTGAGTAAAGTGTTGACAAACAGATAGCCCTATGAAGGCTTGTCAGGCAGTAGGAGTGGGAGTGAGAGAGGACTTATTCTAAAGTCCCGAAGCTCAAGACAGATAGAACCTTTGTGTGCAGAGACTCTGCAAAGAGTGTAGAAGTTGAGAAACCTTTCAGGGTTTCAGAGAGGACTAAGCTCAAGAGGAAACCTTTCTCGCACAGAGCCATAGCTACAAGGAGTGTAGAGGTCGAGAAACCTTTTAGTTTTCAGAGTCGACAAAGCTCATGAGGGACAACATCCATAGAATATAGGAGGGAGCTGAGGATATAGGCTTCACAACAAAGATGAAGGTCGAGGCCTTTTTGGAACAAGAAATATTCCAAGGGGAAGGAAGAAGCGTGAGCTCAGGAGAGCACAACTGCCATCGATTCAGGGACTAGAGAAAAGATATGGGTTGTTGAATCAACATCCAGGAAAGCAAGAGGAGAGTGCGTAGGAGAAAGAGATATGGGCCGTCAGATCTGGGTGCATGGACCGATAGCCATCAGATCCAGGAGAAGCTACATGAGGTTTAACCGCCGTATGTGAAGAGGGGAACAAAAGGCCTATTTTGGCATTTTGGCTACCAGGAGATACATAGGGAAAGAGTTGGGACTCTTGACCCATGAAATCCTAAAAGGATCGTGACCATCCAATAGGAGGACACATGGCGAGAGGTCAAGGTTTTGGGGAAATTCCCGAAAGGAGGATTTCATCATTTCGGCTATCGTGAATGAAAAGGGTAAGAGTTTGGAACTCTTGACCTGTCAAATCCTGAAAATACACAAGTTGTCAGATCAGGAGAGGCTATGAGCCATTGATGCCAGTTTGGAGTGGAAGATCGGTGTTTTGGGGTTCGGTACTTCGGTATTTCAGATACCGGGAGCTCGAAGGGGTAGGGAGTTGTTGCAGCCGGGATCGCGAAATCCTGAAACGCAAAAAATTGAAAGCATATGGAGGAATAGCATCAGGCTACGGAACAACGTCAGCCATTTCGACATATTGGGATTCATCTTTTTGGCCATCCCAAGGAAAATAAACCGAGCACTTCGGCATTGGAAACCCTGAAGTCCTGAAAGCGACGTATTGTTGGAGTGGGACTACGGTCATACATTTCGGCAGTTCGGGGTTTGGCTTTCTAGAAGTTTTGAGGACAAGGAGCCGGGGTACTTGGTGTTGGAAATCCCAAAGTTTCGAAACATGACATGGATGTGGAGAAGGGCTATGGTCATGGAGGATGCAATTGCATAGACCGAAATTTCAGCATTTTGGCATTTCGGAGTTCGAGGAATCGAAGGGTCAAGAAACTCGACATCAGAACTCCTGAAATCGAAAAACCCAAAATCCCTTTTTGGAAAGGGTCGGGGTCATGTATGATGGTTGTGTGGAGGTGAAGACTCATGCCTAGTGCATTGATTGCGCCGGTGGAGTTTTCGTGAAGGACCTGTGGATCAGATTTGTGGGGTTCCGATGAGGGCCTGAAAGAACTAATTCGGTTATGTGGATTCAAAGGAGAAAAATCCTATGAGGATCTCGGCCTGAGGGTAGTGGGTCTACATTATATTACAAAAGTACAGAATGACAGATTGATTAGTTTAGAAGTATGATTCCCATGCAAATATCAGTTGGAAGTTACACAGGAAAAAGTTTATGATTATATTCTTTCAGGCAGATACATCTTGAGTACAAGTTGTTCGATACATTCATATTTTGATTTGCAGATAGAGTAGATCAGTGGACATGATCGATTTAGTTGAAACTATGAATCCTTCATGATAGTACAATGATATATGGGTCAGCATTATGGACAATTGAGTAGCATAGTTATGGAAAAATTATGAGATATGGAAAAAGATGTGTTTATGAGATCATTAGCAGGTACAAAAAAAATGGGTCAGAGAAAATGCATAATAATGTATTAGTGGAATCAATTGAAATCAGTTTGTCACAGAAAGGAAAGCAGTGAAAGGCACAACAAAATAGGCAAAGATAAACCTTCAGAAGAAGTTATGTCATCAGAGGGACATTGTTGAACAATATGGTCATGAAAGATCATTTGAAGTCAAGAAATTTTGAATGATTTTTATATATATTAGAGATTTACAAGAGGAAGCACCAATGGAAAATGAACAAGAACTAGAAGAGAGGAAAGGAAACACTTATAGTTAGTCCTACATTGATTTACACGACATCTTGTAGAGAATTCAAGGGAAGAAAAATCATTAGAGAAAGATATCCATAACGAAAGATTAGAAGCATGCAGACATGGGGAGACATATCGACATGGGGATTTATCATTTTTTCCATGATGTCAAAGGAAGAGAAAGAGAAGGATTGTTGAGAGAAGGTATACTTTCAGAGGAAGTCACATAAAGAGAGAAAGATATGAAGATAAAGAATAAAGGCATGGAAAAAGAGATAGATAACATATGCATGAAGAAAAGGGGAGAAACCCCAAGGAGAGAGGCCCTTTTCCATTGATTTCAAAGGGGGAGAGTGAGAAAAATTGATTAGGAGAAATGGTCACAAGGGGATCATGAGTGTTGGAGCATCAATGTTACCATTAGTGTTACCATCAATGTTGGTGTCGCCATCAATGCCAAAGGGGGACATTGTTGTACAATTGGTTTGGATAGTTAAATGTCATTGATGGAGTGGTTTATGTCAGCATATGTGTTGGGTGCATTTTATGAAGTCTACATGTATCCCTAAAGGTATGGTCATTGAACTGAAATTTGATAGAGGAATAAATACACGAAGGTCAATGCATTTGCAATTAACACTATCATAGATGGATAGTATGGATCATGTTGTTTCCAGTGATAGGTGGTACATCACATGGCTCCTTACGGTTGATGAGATATGGATTTGTAAATATTGGAGGACCCTCAATAATAATATACAATATCCTAGAAGGTCAACAAGAAGTCAATTATTCTAGAAGCCTCTAGAAAGTCTTCAAGAAGTTTACTAGTCAAAGTGGTTGTAACAAGAAGTTAATTATGGGTAAAATAGTTGTAACAAAGAAATTATGAGTTTACTAATTATGGGTAAAGTAGTTGCAACAAGAAAGTATAGGTTGGCCCTAAAATTAAGAAAATGGGTAAACAATTATGACCCTAAAATGAGGAAAAAGGGTAAAACAGTTATGACCCTAAAATGAGGAAAAAGGGTAAAACAATTATGACCCTAAAATTAGGAAAACGGGTAAAACAATTATGACCCTAAAATTAGAAAAAAAAAAGGTAAAAAAATTATGACCCTAAAATTAGGAAAAAGGGTTAAACATTTATTACCCTAAAATTAGGAAAAAGGGTAAATCAATTATAACAAGAAATTAATTAAGGGTAAAGTGGTTACAACAAGAAATTAATTAAGGGTAAAATGGTTGAAACAAAGTTAAATGGAAGAGTATAAAAACACATAAAGAGTCTCTCATCTCACACACGGGTTCATTGAATATATATCTAGTGAACACTTGATCTATTGACAAATATGAGGTAGCAAGGATGAGGTAAAGTAAACGGGATGCTTGTTCCAGGTTGCACCAAGGTTTGATGATGCAGACCCCCTATCCCTCTTAATGCATGCACGACCTCCTGGTTAGGATCTTCTGGTTCTGGAGCCGAAATGGTTCTTTCGGTTCCAAACTGGAACCCTTTGAATGAACACACAAGTCCCCCACAAATGCTCAGTTGACTTTTCCAAGCATCAAGCGTGAGCTCCCACAATACATGACCAAAAGCCATGACCACACCCTTATCCTTCCTATTTTTCGTGAATCACGATCTCGCGACTCAGGGTTTTGAAGCGCGAAGAAATCCACCTCCCATCTCGTGATATATGAGTTTGCGATGTGGACCAATGGTCCAGATCTGCCTTTGATCGACAGTTCAGGTTGAATTGTGATCTCACGACTTGGGGGTTTGAAGCGTGAAGAACTCTGCCTCCCAGCTTACGATATCTGAGTTCGCGATGTGGACCAATGGTCTAGATCTGCCTGTGATCGATGGTTCAGGTTGAATCATGATCTCATTACTCGGGGGTTTGAAGCGCAAAGAACTCTGCCTCCCAGCTCATGATACTTGATTTCGTGAAATGGACTGACCTCGCTATCTCACGATCTTGTGACTCATGGTTTTGGGAGACAAGACCTCTGTCCATCTAGCTTGCGATACCTAAGATCATGATGTGGACCAACAGTCCAAATCTATCTGAGATTGATGGTCATTATTCCTTCTGAGCTTTGGACGTCAAGAAGCCCTCGCCGCTAACATCCTTGCAGCTCCACCTTATCCAACGACTTGTGGGGTTTCGGCGTTTCTCCTCGAGGAATCTCCATCGTCCATTCAGATCTTTTCAATCTCCCCTCCTGGATCTATACAGTGTTAAATCTTGTGCTCCTACATCAGATCAGACGGTCCATGGGATTCTCCACCATGATCCAACGCTCGACGATGTTCTTCCTCCTGGGCTTTTACTCACTTCAGACTTAGAAGATTTTCTAATTCTTCAAAGACTTGGTATTTGCTTCTTCCAGGGAATGAGTTCCTGGATCTCGATAACACTTTCCGAAGTGTTGTTCCTCCCGAGCTTTGTCTAGTTCAGACTTCGATTTCCCATGCACTCCTTGCATCTGAGGGATTTCGATAACTCAGATCCACAGTATTTCTCACTGAGAAATTCCTCCTAATTTCATTAAGTTCCTCTCTGGCTCGATGCACACTTTGCAAAGCTTCCAATGAAGAGAAACAATTGAAACTGGAAAAACTCACAGTTCCATCCACTTGTTCATGTAAACAAAAAATGACGGGAAAATGCACACAGTCCACACACCATACATTTGGATCAATTTTCCATTCTGTTATATTCACAAGTGCCCAATGGATACAAAATGCCTTCAAAATTACAGTAACTCAAAACTATGAGATCTCCTGCTAACTCACAGTTCTCTCTTACAGCTAATTTCTCTCTGTATTACAGCTCTCTCTAACTGGGTGTACAAACTTCTACATAAGTAAAAAATGTTTCTAGGGTTTCCCCTGGCTACTTGCCTACTCTAAAATTCATCCTATGCTATCTTAGTTCAGTCACATTCCAAAGTCGTAGTGGAAACTCCTGCTCTGTTTACGATTTTCCAAAATGTGCCTCAAAGGCTAAAATTCATCACCGGTTCAAGCATGACTCCAAAGGTGAATTCCGGCGTTGAGTGAAGGCAGATTTCGAAATTGGTTGTAACTGACCACGCAGAAGTTATGGAAGAACTCTCACATGTTGAGTGGTGCTACCTCTGTGCACTTGCCAAGGATGCTCCTGCATCATACTCCCCTTGACAAAAATTCATGGACTCCTGTGCATGAGCTCCTCTACTGACTTTCCCTGCTTCTCGATAGCAGCTTCATTTTCCCAAATGGCATCTTCTATTGGGCGTCCCTTCCATTTGACTAGATACTCAAAATAAATCTCCCTCCTGGTCTTCTTGCCAATCCTCTGATCCAGAATCTTCTCCATCTGTAGTTTCTCTGCCACAGGCATCTGCTTTTCCCACTGAATTTCTTCTTGATCTTCTGATCCTTCTGTGTCATCTTCCCTGTAAGGGTACAGGTCTGAGACATTGAATATGGGTGAAATGCCCACACCATCTGGCAGCTCAATCTCATAGGCATTTACATCAAACTTCCTCAAGATCTTACAGGGTCCTATCTTTTTCATCTTCAACTTGTTGTATGTTCCCCTAGGGAACCTTTCCTTCTTGAGATGTGCTAAAACTTGATCTCCCACTTCAAATTGTAGTTCCCTGCAATGTTGATCAACTTTGTTCTTGTATTTCTGGTTAGAACTCTGTAATTGTTCTTTGATCCGACTATAGAGTTTTTTCATTTCAGCAGCAAAATCCTTTGCCCCAGTGCTTCTGATCTCTCCCTGTTCCAAGTCTCTCAACTCAGACACTCCCCTGGGTTGCATTCCATAGAGTATTTGGAATGGGCTCGTTCCAGTGCTTCTATTTGGTGAGTCATTGTATGCAAATTCTGCTTGTGGCAGAATCTGATCCCACTGGTTATGGTGTTCAGTAACCAAACTTCTCAATAAGTTCCCCAAACTTATATTTACCACCTCATTCTGCCCATCTGTCTGAGGGTGATAAGTTGAGTTAAAGGACAAATATGTCCCCATATTCTTCCACAATGTCCTCCAAAAGTGACCAACAAATTTTGTGTCTCTGTCTGAGACAATGCTTCTGGGTAAACCGTGAAGTCTCACAACTTCTCTAAAAAACAGATTTGCAACATGTGTTGCATCACCGGTCTTCTGGCATGGGATGAAATGTGACATCTTTGAAAACTTATCCACCACCACAAATATGGAATCGAATCCCCTTTGTGTTCTTGGCAATCCCAACACGAAATCCATGCTTATTGCATCCCAAGGCCTCTCTGGTATTGGGAATGGTTGATACAATCCAGTGTTCTATCTTTTCCCCTTTGCATGTCGGAAAATTCTACATATGTTCACAAATTTTATCACCTTTGTTCTCATATCTAGCCAATAATATGAACTGCTCAACTGTGCAAATGTTTTATCATGGCTGAAATGTCTAGCCAATCCTCCACTATGCTTCTCCTTCAGAAGATTGTCCCTCATTGAGCATCTTGGTATGCACAATTGATTTTCTCTAAACAACAATCCTTCCTAAACCATATACTCTGTCCACTAAATTCTATCTCTCAGTACAGGACTTGTACATGCTTCGTAGGCCTCCTTGAAATCTGTATCATCACAATACATATCCTTAAGGTGTTCAAACCCCAAGGTCTTCACCTGGAATTCCTGCAGAATTAGACATCTCCTGCTTAGCACATCAACAACCTTGTTAGCATTCCCAACAATATGTTTTATGACAAAAGTAAAATTTTGAATAAATTCAACCCATTTTTCATGCCTCTGGTTCAGTTTTTCTTGTCGGGTTATGAATTGTAAAGCTTGGTTATCGCTATACAAGACAAACTCTTGCGGGACAAGATAATGCCTCCATTTCTTCAATGCTTGAATTATGGCATAGAACTCCTTGTCATATGTGGAGTATTTCCTCTTGGTCTCATTCAACTTTTCACTGAAATAGGCAATAGGTCTATTATCCTGACTCAAAACTGCTCCTATTGCAACTCCACTTGCGTCACATCTTACCTCGAATGTCTTCCCAAAATTCGGCAAGATCAGAATTGGTCGTTCTGTTATCTTCTCCTTCAGTATATTGAAGCTCCTTTAAGCCTCCTCTGTCCATTTAAAAGACTTGTGCTACTTCTTTACTGTATCCATCATGGGTGCACAAATCCCACTGAAGTCTCTAATGAACTTTCTGTAGAAACTTGCTAAACCATGAAAGCTCCTTACCTCAAACATGCTTCTTGGTGACGACCATTCCCTGATCACTTTCACCTTCTCTAGATCCATCTTCAGTTCATTTGAATAGATCACGAAACCCAAATAAATGAGTTTTGTCTTCATAAAAGAGGAATTCTTCAAACTGATCAACAATTTCTCCTACTATAGCCTCCTCATTACTAGCATTAGGTGCCTCAAATGCTCCTCTTTAGTCTTGCTAAAAATCAGTATATCGTCCAGATATACAACCACGAACTTACCAATGAAATTTTTTAGAATTTCATTCATCAGCCTCATAAAAGTGCTTGAGGCATTTGTTAAGACAAATGGAATAACCAACCACTCATACAGACCTTCATTCATCTTAAAGGTTGTTTTCCATTCATCACCTTCTCTCATCCTGATCTGGTGATATCCACTTTTCAGATCTATCTTGGAAAATAAATTTGCTCCACTTAAGCAATCCATTAAATCATCCATTCTTGGTAAAGGAAATATGTACCTGATGGTGATCTTTTTTATGGCTTTTGAGTCTCTGCACATTCTCCATCCTCCATCTTTCTTTGGGCTTAACACAGTTGGTACTGTGCATGGGCTCAAGCTTTCTCTGACTAAAAACTTATCCAACAACTCTTGGACTTGGTTCCTCGCCTCCTCATTCTCCCGAGGTGTTAATCTATACACTGCTTTCTTTGGTAGGCTTTCTCATGATATCAAGTAGATATGATGACTAATACTCTTGATGGACAACAATGAGTTTGGCAGCTCATCCACCACTATATCAACAAAATTATCCAACAGCTCCTGAAATTCTTCAGGCAAATCATCCATTGACGTACTCGTAAGGATGAATCTAGGCTTCCTCACCACAATGAACTGCATCTCTTGTTCTTCCTTGACTTCTTTCAGGAGAAACTTCCCACTCATGAGAAGTATGTTGGTGTTGGCTTCCAATTTCGCTTTCATCTCCTCCATTGGCAGCAACATATGCATCCTACCATTCTTCTCCAATGTATATGTATTCTTCCTTCCATCGTGAATGAAATTTCTGTCAAACTGCCATGGTATTCCCAACAAAAGGCATACGTCCATGGGGATTACATCACATGGGATTTCATCTTTATATCCTCCTATATTAATTTCAACCAGGCATTGTTTAGTGATCATCACCTGGTTTCCTTTTTGCAGCCATGAGACTTTGTATGGCCTTGGATGTGAAGTTTTCCTCAGCTCCAATTTCTCCACCATCTCTATGGATACTAGGTTGTCAGTACTCCCACTATCAATGATCACCTTGCATACTTTATCCTTAGTATTGCGAGCTGCCCTTAAGAGATTGTTCCTCTACATTGGTTTTTCAATTTTTTCCTCTAGTTTTAAAAGAACTTTTCTCAACATCAGGGATGCTCCATACTCTACTCCTTCTGCTTCAACATCTCTTCGTCGTGCTTCTGAAATGTGAGCTTCTCCTCCTTCCTTATTCTTGTTGGGACATTCCCAAGACATGTGCCCTATCTTTCCATAGTTATAACACCTTACTCCTCCTCTGCCTCTTCCTCTAGAAGAGTTTCTTCCACCATTCTGTCTTCCTCATGAACTTTCTACTCGTTCTGAGTGATTGTGTGGTTTCTCAGCCTCGTCCTTAGACTAATGTGCTCTGCCATGGTTAAATCATTTTATTTTGCTTGGGATCAAGCCTTTAACTCTTCCTCATTGGTTCTATTTTCTGGCCATCTTCTCCTCTACCTTCAGTGCAAACTGATAAGCATCTTCCACAGTTCTCACTGACATCATGTTAAGCTCATCCTGGATTTCATATCTCAAGCCATTTATATATCTGGTGACTCTTTCTTCATCTCTCTCCCTTTGTCCATTTCTGATGTTCAGCCAGTATAACTCCTCAGTGTACTCCTTGAATTTCATCCCTTTCTGTCTCAGGTTCTGTAGCTTCCTGAATATATTGATCTGGTAGTATTTGGGTATGAACTTAGCCTTCAATTTGGCTACCATCCTGTCCCAACTCTTTATCCTCTGTCTGCCTTTACTTCTCCTCTTAGCCTGTAGTTCGTCCCACCACAGTGTTGCATGCCCTCTTAGTCTGGTGACTGCCTGCTTCACCTTCTTCTCCTCATCGACATATTCATAGTCGAAGTGTTTGTCCATGTACCTTATCTAGTCCAACAGTTCTTCAACATCTGGATTTCCCTCAAACATGGGGAACTCTATCTTAGCTCTGCCTCCCAATCTGGTAACTGCTCTCAACAAACGTTCTTCTGCAGCATCCTCTCTTGTAGCTTCTTCAAACTCAACCTCCTCACTTTCTGCATCACTGACATCCCCAACGTCAGGTGCTCTTCTCTATGCTACTTCCATTGTTTCCAATTGGGCGTAAAGCTCTCGCATCTCCCTCTCTACAACATGGTTGGCTAAAGGCAACTCTCATGTTCTTGGTGGCATTATGTCGAATATCTGTCACACATAGAGTACAACTCTGAGTTCTTTGTCTCCTTATTTTCCTCCTTCGCCTGAAGTCTACAGATGAAAAACTGAGGCTCTGATACCACCTGATGCAGAACCCCTATCCCTCTTAAGGGCTGCGCGACCTACCGGTCAGGATATTCTGGTTTCGGAGCTAAAATGGTTCTTCCGATTCCAAATTGGAACCCTTCGAATGAACACATAGGTCCCCCACAAATGCTCAGTTGAATTTTCCAAGCGTCAAGCGTGAGCTCCCACAGTACACGACCAAAATCCGTGACCGCACCCTTATCCTTCCTATTTTTCATGAATCACGATCTCGTGACTCAGGGTTTTGAAGCACGAAGAACTCCACCTCCCAGCTTGTGATATCTAAGTTTGTGATGTGGATGAACAGTCCACATCTACCCATGATCGATGGTTCAGCTCGAATCATGATCTCGCGACCCACGGGTTTGAATCACAAAGAACTCCGCCTCCCAGCTCGCGATATCTAAGTTCGCGATGTGGACCAATGATCCAGATCTACCTATGATAGATATTTTAGGTCAAATCGTGATCTCGTGACTTGGGGGTTTGAAGCGTGAAGAACTCTGCCTCCCAGCTCATGATACCGGAGTTCGAGAAATGGACTGACCTCGCTATCTCACGATCTCGTGACTCAGGGTTTTGGGATACAAGACCTCTATCCGTCTATCTTGTGATACCCAAGATCACGATGTGGACCAATGTTCCAGATCTATCTGAGATCGATGGTCACTATTCCTCCTGAGCTTTGGACGTCAAGAAGCCCTCACTGCTAACATCCTTGCAGCTCCACCTTATCCAACGAATTGTGGGGTTTCGATGTTTCTCCTCGAGGACTCTCCATCGTCCGTTTAGATCTTTGCAATCTCCCCTCCTGGATCTACATAGTGTTAAAGCCTACGCTCCTACCTCAGATCGGACGGTCCGTGGGATTCTCAGCCATGATCCAATACTTGACAACATTCTTCCTCCTGATCTTTTACTAATTTCAGACTTAGAAGATTTTCTAATTCTTTGAAGACTCGGTATTCGCTTCTTCCAGGGAATGAGTTCCTGGATCTCGATAACACTTTCCTAAGTGTTGTTCCTCCCAAGCTTTGTCTGGTTCAGACTTTGATTTCCCATGCACTCCTTGCATCTGATGGATTTCGATAACTCAGATCCATGGTATTTCTCACTGAGAAATTCCTCCTGATTTCCTTACGTTCCTCTCTAGCTCGATTCACACTTTCCAGAGCTTCCAATGAAGAGAAACAATTGAAACTGGAAAAACTCACAGTTCCATCCACTTGTTCATGTAAACAGAAAATGACAGGAAAATGCACACAGTCTACACACCATACATTTGGATCAATTTTCCATTCTGTTATATTCACAAGTGCCCAATGGCTACAGAATACCTTCAAAATTATAGTAACTCAAAACTATGAGATCTCCTGCTAAATCGCAGTTCTCTCTTACAACTAATTTCTCTCTGTATTACAACTCTCTCTAACTAGGTGTACAAACTTCTACATAACTCAAAAATGTATCTAGGGTTTCCCCTGGCTACTTGCCTACTCTAAAATTCATCCTATGCTATCTTAGTTTAGTTGCATTCCAGAGCCATAGTGGAAACTCCTTCTTTGTTTACAATTTTCCAAAATGTGCCTCAAAGGGTAAAATTCAACACCGGTTCAAGCGTGCCTCCAAAAGTGAATTTCAGCGCTGAGTGAAGGAGAATTTTGAAATTGGTTGTAACTGCCCACGCATAAGTTTTGGAAGAACTCTCACATGTTGAGTGGTCCCGCCTCTGTGCGCTTGCCAATGATGCTCCTGCATCATTTGATTTTGAAACATGGTTGCCACAGGCTATGAGGTATGTCATTATGTATGTTTTGAGGATTATATCTTGGTAATGTTATGGCTCATATTGGTAGCATGGCTTGGTGATATTTTGAAGATTATGGTTTATGCTTGATGCACATATTGAGAGTTTTGGTACTTGTTTAGTACGTCATTTATGGAATATCGTGTGGTATATGTGTGAAGCATGTCATATGGTACATGTTTGAGTTAGTTTGGTTGAGTTGTATTGTTGAATATATTGGTACAAGTTGAGGCTACATAACAGTGAGGGTTTCATACATTGTTGATGCGATAATTAATTAGACTTATTTCATGGATGGTATGGCACATTCTTAGGGCATATATTGAAGGCCCATTTTGGTTTATGGTTGCATATGGTTGAGGTTCATTCTTTGGTTTTATGATTGAGATATATCCTTGGTACATTGTATATGGTTATGGTTCATTGTTAGAGGAACATATTTGTGATATTGGAATATACTTGAGGCATATACTTGGTATATGATATTGGTTGATTATGATCCATGCTTGAGGTTTTGGCTTACACATTGATGCATCTGTTGGTACAAAGTTGATGGTTGATGTACATGGTTGATGGTTGAGGTACATGGTACATGTGTTGGTGCATGGTTGATGCGCTTGTTTTTGTATAGGTGTTGGTGCATGGTTGATACACGTGTTGTTATACAAGTTGTGGTACACAATTAATGCTTGGTAGGGTACGAGTTGATGGTTTGCTACATGCTTGGTCGAGGCATGTGTTGGTGATGTTGGACATCTAGTTGAAAGGATTCCTTGGTATATGATCCATGTGAGAGGATATGGTTGAGTATTAGTGACAATGACAGGTTGACAGTGATAGTGGTAGTGATGGTGAAAGTGACAATGATTATGGTAGTGAAAGCTGGTCTACACTTATATTTTAGGGTGATAGGATGAGGCAAGGAAAGGGGATTGTAGCCTCCTTCCAGTTGGTGCTAGAGAGCTTAGGGAGTTGGAGATTCCTCTAGGTTGTATCCTAAGAATTATGGGGTTGTATCCTCCTTTTGGTTGGAGCCAGAGAATTCAGGGATTTGCAGCTTCCTTTAGGTTGGAGCCTGACAATAAGGGGGTTTTAGCCTCCTTCTAGTTGGAGCCAGAGAATTTAGAGAGTTGTAGCTTCCTTTAGGTTGGAGCCTATAAATAGGGGGTCATATCTGTTATAACCCTAAAATGCACCATACAGGTTTACCTGGAATCAGGCCAACTCATGCCTCTTCCTAGCCAAAGCCATGTTGAGTATTTCCTCAAAAACCACTCAAAACAAACAACCCGCGCCCTAACTTCTCACTGGGTGCGGGCATCCGCTTGCTGTCCTCTTACTGCACGCGGGTATCCGCGGGCTAGCCTAAAACAGCCCGCGAGTACCTAACAATGCAAAAAATCAGGGAAGTTTCCG